>NW_020868533.1:251021-261021 GCF_003789085.1 Penaeus vannamei
CATAGGGGGGAAAAACACCCCATCCCCCCCCCCCTCGCCTTTGTGAACAACATACTTTGCCTCATAGAAATCTAATGAATAAATAAAAAAGAAAAATAAATAAGAAAATAAAAGACCTGCAAATCTAAATCACCTCTTCCCAATCCAATAAATTGATAAATAAATCAATAAATAGATAAAAAGACATGCAAACCCAAATTACATTCTCTTCACAATATAACGAATAAATAAACACACAAATAAATGAGTACACATGCAAATGCAAATCACAAATGTCTTCCAATGTAATGAATAATCAAAAGAACAAATAAATGAAGACAAATCCATTTGACAATCTCTTCCCAATCTAATCAATCAACCAAACCGAAGACATACAAATCCATAATAAATAAATAAACAAATTCATTCATTAAAAAAGTGAAAAAATGCTAATCCAGATCACAACCTCCTCCAACGCCACAACCGGGGATATAAATCCGGGTTACAACACCACAACCGGGGACATAAATCCGGGGGGACATAAATCCGGGTTAAATCCGGGTTACAACACCGCGGGTTACAACACCTACATAAATCCGGGTTACAATAAATCCGGGTTACAACAAACCGGGACATAAATCCGGGTTACAATAATCCGGGCACCGGGGACATAAATCCGGGTTACAACACCACAACCGGGGACATAAATCCGGGTACAACACCGCAACCGGTAAATCCGGGTTACAACACCACAACCGGGACATAAATCCGGGTTACAACATTTACAACACCGCAACCGGGACATAAATCCGGTTACAACACCACAACCGGGGACATAAATCCGGGTTACAACACCACAACCGGGGACATAAATCCGGGTTACAACACCAACCGGGGGACATAAATCCGGGTTACAACACCACAACCGGGACATAATCCGGGTTACAACACCGCAACCGGGACATAATCCGGGTTACAACACCACAACCGGGGACATAAATCCGGGTTACAACACCGCAACCCGGGGACATAAATCCGGGTTACAACACCGCACCGGGACATAAATCCGGGTTACAACACCACAACCGGGACATAAATCCGGGTTACAACACCGCAACCGGGGACATAAATCCGGGTTACAACACCACAACCGGGGACATAAATCCGGGTTACAACACCGCAACCGGGAACATAAATCCGGCAACACCGCAACCATAAATCCGGGTTAGGACCCGGATAAATCCGGGTCCGGTTACAACACCGGGACATAAATCCGGTTATAAATCCGGGAGGACATAAATCCGGGTTACAACACCGCAACATAAATCCGGGTTACAACACCACAACCGGGTAAATCCGGGTTACAACACCACAACCGGCGACATAAATCCGGGTTACAACACCACAACCGGAGACATAAATCCGGGTTACAACACCGCAACCGGGGACATAAATCCGACTTACAACACCGCAACCGGAGACATAAATCCGGCTTACACTTCGTCTTCTCAGCGCGATGTCGACCGATCCAGATTTCCCTTTAATCGAAGGCGGACGGCGCTGAGGAGGAGCCGGAGGCGTCGGGTTCAGAGGCGGAGAAAGGGAGGAAAAAAGGGTCTTGTAGATGGCTGGCTGGATTTCATCTTCCGGTTCGGGGGAATGGGCTTGGGGTTGTGGTTGATATATATGTATGTGTGTATATATATATGTGTGTGGGTGTGTGTGTGTGTGTGTGTTGTGTGGGTGGTGGGTGTGGGTGGGTGGGTGGGTGTGTGTGTGTGTGTGGTTTGTGTGTATGTATGTATATATATATATATATATATATATATATATATATATATATATATATATATATAATATGGGGGGGTTGTTTGATGGTGGTGGGGGTGTTGGGATAGTAATTGTGTGCTTATATTGTTCCTTTTCTGTGTAATTCTTTCTGTCGCACGCACACACATACGCACACACACACGCACGCAAACACACACACTTACACACACACACACACACAAGCACGCACACACCGACCCGTGTATCTCCAACCTTCTGCCCGTACCACAGCACCTTTTTTATCTCGGCCAATCCTGACTTTATCATCAAGCGCAGAGACACACGCACCTTGCACACGCGTATCCTTCTAATTCCTTGATCCTTTTCCTTTTAATTATGTATCCTGGAGATAAGCCCACGCGTCATGCGCCGTCTTTTCCAGCGATTTTGCTACGCGCGGCACTTAGTGGGACCGGAATCGAGCGGGCGGTAAATTTTTATCGAATGCACTATTTCGCATATTAGTACTTATGCTACACATATATAACACAGCTTAACCAATCATGAGGTATCAAGAGCCATCTAGAATATTATAATTCAAAATAGCGTGTGCCAGTCGAAAAGATAACCAGTACAGTTAAAGCTAGCCGTCAACCGCGGCAGTCACCTTCACGTCAGAGAAGTGGGTGGAGCTTAGCGATGTGTCTCGCCTCCGTTTTTTTTTTTTTTTCTTTTCTTTTCTTTTTTAAGAGAGAGGGAGGGAGGGGAGAGAGAGAGAGAAGAGAGAGAGAGAGAGAGAGAGAGAGAGAGAGAGAGAGAGAGAGAGAGAGAGAGAGAGAGAGAGAGAGAGAGAGAGAGAGAGACAGAGGTTGTGTGTGGGTGTGTTAGTATGTGTTCGTGTATGTGTGTGAGAGAGAGCGAGGGAGGAAGGGAGGGATGGAGAGAGATACTACAAAGCATACTCATCCATTTGTTTTGTATTTCAAGTTTCGCGTTTCTAACTTATGTACAATTCCAGAACTGACTTCTATAACAAATGGAAATCGTCAGCTGGAGAATTAGCCAATTAATTTCCTTCTTAAGATCCTCTGTGATTTGAGACAAATAAATTTTTATCAGTTCTTTAAGCACAAAAGATCCTTCAGATTACCCACTGGAGGATTTAACTAATCAGTTTCCCATTCTTGAAATATATTTTAATGCAGGGTTAAAGAATCTCTTAAGTAATGATAAATCCAAAACAATATTATATATATATATATATATATATTATATATATATATATATATATATATATATATGTGTGTGTGTGTGTGTGTGTGTGTGTGTGTGTGTGTGTGTGTGTGTGTGTGTGTGTGTGTTTATGTGTTCTATTATTATTATCAAATCCTAAACCTCTCAAAAAGATAATTCCAAACGCAGGAACCCTTCATCAGATCATCCCCGACGACTCCCCATCGGCCCAAACAAATCCCCCCAAGAGGACACATCCCGACGAAGAATCCAATCCTCATTTTCACTCGCAAACATCCTGCAGGAGCCTCCCCATCCTTCCCCGGCGAAGAAGCTTGCAAACTCGGGTCTTCAGTGGACGAAATCCGTGTCACTTCAATCGGCACTTTGTCAATATTAGCTCCTTGTTGGGCCGTGCGAGCGCCTCGTCAGTTGCCGCCGCTGCCTCCAGTCTTCTCCTCGGGGGCTTCGGCCTGGACTTCTTATGCAGTTGGACTTATTATAGAGTTTTATCCTGATAGATATGGTGGATGGACTGAGTTCTTATACAGTTTTATTTTGATAGACATGATGGTTGGACTAAGTTATATAGTTTTTATTCTGATAGATATGGTGGTTGGACTGAGTTGTTATACAGTTTTATTTTGATAGATATTGTGGTTGGATTAAGTTATTTAGTTTTTATTCTGATAGATATGGTGGATGGACTGAGTTCTTATACAGTTTTATTTTGATAGATATTGTGGTTGGATTAAGTTATTTAGTTTTTATTCTGATAGATATGGTGGATGGACTGAGTTCTTATACAGTTTTATTCTGATAGATATGATGGTTGGACTAAGTTATATAGTTTTTATTCTGATGTGGTGGGTGGACTGAGTTCTCGCATAGTGTTATTCTGATAGATATAGTGGTTAGACTAAGTTATTATAGAGTTTTATTCTGATAGATATGGTGGTTGGACCGAGTCCTTTTACAGGTTTATTCTGATAGATATGATGGTTGGACTTAGTTTTATAGTTTTTATTCTGATAAATATGTTGGATAGACTGAGTTCTTATACAGTATTATTCTGATAAATATGATGGTTGGACTAAGTTATTTAGTTTTTATTCTGATAGATATGGTGACTGGGCTGAGTTCTCGCATAGTGTTATTCTGATAGCTATAGTGGTTAGACTAGGTTCTTATATTGTTTTTATTCTGATAAATTATTTATTCTGATAGATATGGTGGTTGGACTAATTCTCATTTTTTATTTTGATAGATCCGTTGGTTGGACTAAGTTATATAGTTTTTATTCTGATAGATATGGTGATTGGGCTGAGTTTTCGCATAGTGTTATTGTGATAGATATAGTGGTTAGACTAGGTTCTTATGCTGTTTTTATTCTGATAGATATGGTGGTTGAATTGAGTTCTTATACAGTTTTATTCTGATAGACATGATGGTTGGACTGAGTTATATAGTTTTTATTCTGATAAATATGGTGGCTGGACTGAGTTCTTATACAGTTTTATTCTGGTAGATATGGTGATTGGACTGACTTCTCATATAGTGTTATTCGGATGGATATAGTGGTTAGACTAGGTTCTTATATTGTTTTTAATCTGATAGATATGGTGGTTGGACTGAGTTCTCGTTTTATTCTGATAAACATGGTGGTTAGACCAAGTTATATAGTTTTTATTCTGATAGATATGGTGACTGGGCTGAGTTCTCGTATAGTGTTATTCGGATGGATATAGTGGTTAGACTAGGTTCTTATATTGTTTTTATTCTGGTAGATATGGTGGTTGGATTGAGTTATATCATTTTTATTATGATAGATACGATAGTTAGCCTGAGTTCTCATTTAGTTTTTAATCTGATAGATATAGTGGTTGGACTGAGTTCTTGTATAGTTTTATTCTAATAGATATGGTGCTGTTTGGTTAACTATTTTTTTTTTTATATTTACAACAACAACAACAAAAAATCACATATGTGCTTTCGAGGTAATGTCAAATACCAATTTGATAGATAGTGATAGATGGATGTATACGTGTCTATGTGCGCGTGTGTGCCTCTAATATCAAATGCATTCACAAATTGAGAGAGTCGCCTTACAGTAGCTTTAAATTAAAAATAAAAATAAATTAATATATGTAATAGGTCAAAGCTGAAACAAGGTATTTATAGTTATCATATAAAAGTTGTAGTTTGCATTACAGTTGTCGAATTTAAGAGGTTTTGAATAAAGTCTCTCTCTCTCTCTCTCTCTCTCTCTCTCTCTCTCTCTCTCTCTCTCTCTCTCTCTCTCTCTCTCTCTCTCTCTCTCTCTCTCTCTCTCTCTCTCTCTCTCTCTCTCTCTCTCTCTCTCTCTCTCTCTCTCTCTCTCTCTCTCTCTCTCTCTCTCTCTCTCTCTCTCTCTCTCTCTCTCTCTCTCTCTCTCTCTCTCTCTCTCTCTCTCTCTCTCTCTCTCTCTCTCTCTATCTCTCTCTCTCTCTCTCTCTCTCTCTCTCTCTCTCTCTCTCTCTCTCTCTCTCTCTCTCTCTCTCTCTCTCTCTCTCTCTCTCTCTCTCTCTCTCTCTCTCTCTCTCTCTCTCTCTCTCTCTCTCTCTCTCTCTCTCTCTCTCTCTCTCTCTCTCTCTCTTCTCTCTCTCTTTTCTTTTTTAATTTTTGCATCAAATTTACGATTACTTTGCTAGCTATTAAAGACAGCTATATTTGTTTATGAAGGTATTTTTTCGTTTATTGTGTGGCATACAAAGATAAAGCATCAGATTCAAATCCGTCAAAGCATATTACGTAATCATAAACACAGGAAACTTTTCAGAATAACTAAAGAAGAATATTGCAGTCTGTCCACCAATGTAATAATGATAAAGATGATGAATGGGGTAAGGATGAGGATGAAGATGATGCGAATGATTATGATGATTATGATAATGATATTAACCATAATGATAATAGCAACAATGTTAAAGCTAATAAGGATAATAATAATGATAACATGTTAACAATGATAATAATGATTATAATGATAATGATATGTACATCAAAAATGATAACATCAATAAAAATAATAATGGCGATATTAATGATAATGATTATAAAGATGAGGACAATGATAATGATAGTAATAATAATGATGATAATAAGGATTATAACAGTATGATAATGATAACAATAATGATTAAAATAAAACAACAATAAAACAGGAACAACAATGATAATAAGGACAACGATAATAATATTGATGATGATAATAATAATAATATCACTATTATTATCATTACCATTATTCTTATTATCATTATCAACATTTCAGAATGATGACAACAAATAATAACAACGGCAATAACAAAAACAATTATCCAAATAACATAATGACCCTTTTCCCCTCATGAACTCTCCTTCGAACACTTTACACAATATAAGTTCGAGAGACGCGCTCCAAACACACAAATGGAATTATTCGTTCCGTGCCTGATTTGATCCTAGCTTCATAACAAACACTAGTCGATCCAAACACACCCAGAATGAATACAAAGAAGATCACAGACTTACAGACCCAGTGGCTTAGGCTAATCCCCTGTGGCACATGCAGGCTCATGCATCTGCTGCTACAGTGTGGGTTGTCATGCTGCCGTTAGTGAGCATCGGAAGATAAGAACTGGAAGCGAGGACGAAAAAAAAAGTTTTGTGTACATTTTGTCAAGTGTGGAACTCCAGATGTTTGAATAAAGTGGGTGATTTTTTTTAATGCGTGTGTTATTTGTTGTAGTTGTTTTTATGTGGCAGAATGTATATTTATGGTTGTCTGAATCGTCCTGAACAGTTTCATGTCAGTGCTAATCTAACTACGGAACGACACACACACACACACACACACACAACACACACACACACACACACACACACACACACACACACACACACACACACACACACACACACACACACACACACACACACACACACACACACACACACACACACACACACACACACACACACACACACACACACACCACACACACACACACATATATATATATATATATATATATATATATATATATATATATATATATATATATATATATATATATATATATATAAACATATATATATATATTATATATATATATATATATATAATATATATATATATATAATATATATATATATATATATATATATATATATATATATATATATATATATATATATATGTGTATGTGTGTGTGTGTGTGTGTGTGTGTGTGTGTGTGTGTGTGTGTGTGTGTGTGTGTGTGTGTGTGTGTGATGTGTGTGTGTGTGTGTTGCGTGTGTATGTGTCTGTGTGTGTGTGTTGTGTGTGTGCGTGTGGTTAGAGAAAGAACGAACAAACAGAGAGGCCCCAATAAGAGGGACAGCGCAATTTAGCGAATAGGGGAGACATTACACGAGAAGATTAATTTTACTTGAGGTCTGCTTCGTGGCGACAGGAATTTCCTTCTCCGCCTCAGATGGTGGTGCCTTTTCTCCTGTTTCTTCCTATTTTTTTCTTTTGGAGATGAAAATGAGAGGAAGAGAGAGAGAGAGAGAGGTGGAGGGAGAGAGAAAAAAGAGAAAGAGGCTTGGGGTAGAGAGGGAAAGAGAGAGATGAAAGAAAGAGAAGAGAAATAGAGAGGATTTAGAGGGAGAGAGAGAGAGAGAGAGTATAATAACGTCTTTATTGTATTCTTCTCTCTTCTTCGTCTTCTCTCTTCGCTCTCTCTCTCCTCTCCTCTCCCTCTCCCTCTCCCTCTCCCTCTCCCTCCCTCTCCCTCTCCCTCTCCCTCTCCCTCTCCCTCCCTCTCCCTCTCCTCTCTCTCTTCCCTCTCTCTCTCTCTCCCTCTCCCTCTCCTCTCTCTCTCCCTCTCCATCTCTCTCCCTCTTTCGCTCTCTCTCCTTCCATTTCATTATTTTCGTCGCTGACAAATTTCCACCTCTCTCCAACGCCATTTTCCCTTCGTTTTATTTCTCGCTCGAGTTTCATTTCGCTTTATATCAACTTTATATCAACTATTAAATTCCGTTTTCGCCGTCGGTCGAATCGCTCGTCAAATCCTGCTTATGGGTTATGAGATTATTTTTTTCATTTTTTTTAATGGTAAATGTGTAAGTGAGAAGAGTATTTCTATATCTTTTCATCTGTCTATTCATATACACTTTGTCAAACTCTCTACTTATCCATCTATCTATCCCTTCATTTATCTATCTATCGATCTGTCTATCTATTTATCTATCTGTCTATGTATTTGTTCGTCTATCTATCTATCTATCTATCTATGTCTATCTGTCTATCGTCTATATGCTATCTTTCTATTTATCTATCTGTCTATGTATTTCTTCTTTCGTCGATCTGTCTAGCTATCTTTCTAAATATTTATCTATCTGTCTATATAGTTCTTCATTCGTCTATTTATCTAGCTATATTTCTAACTATTTATCTGTCTGTCTGTATATTTATTCTTTCGTCTATCTGTCTAGCTATCTTTCTAACTATTTATCTATTTGTCTATATATTTCTTCTTTCGTCTATCTGTCTAGCTATCTTTCTAACTATTTATCTATCTGTCTATGTATTTCTAATCTATCTATTATCTATCTGTCTATATATTTCTTCATTCGTCTATTATCTATTATCTTTCTATCTATTATTGTCTATATATTTCTTCATTCGTCTATCTGTCTAGCTATCTCTCTAACTATTTATCTATTTGTCTATATATTTCTTCTTTCGTCTATCTTCTATATTTATATCTGTCTATATATTTCTATCTCGCTATCTTATCTATCTGTCTATATATTTCTTCAGTCTAGCTATCTTTCTAACTATCTCTGTCTATATGTCTATATCTATATCTTTCTATCTATGTCTATCTTCATTCGTCTATCTACCTAGCTATCTGTCTATTATCTTTACCCCATTTTCTTTCTGTACTTAAATACAACCATCTATTTGTAAACATTTATCTATCGATCTATCTCCCGAGTTATCTTCCTCTTCTTCGTCTCTTTCTTCATTTTTTTTTTTTTCTGTCTTTCTTTCCTTACTCTATTTTTTTCTTTCCGTTTCCTCTTATTCTTTCTTTCCGTCTTATTTTTTTCCGTTTCTTTTTTTCATTTTTTTTCTTTTCTTTCCGTTCTTCTTTTTGTCTCTGTTTCTTCTTTTTCTCTTTTTTCTGTTTTTCCCCTTCAGTTTCCTCTTTTAATTTTTCCTTCCGTTTCTTTTTTTCATTTTTCTTTCCGTTTCTTCTTTTTTTCCTTTCTTTTTTCCGTATTTTTCTCTTTTTATTTTCTTTCCTTTCTCCGTTTTCTTTATCTTTCCCCTTTCTCCCTTTTCCTCTTTCTTTCCATTTATTATTTCTATTTCTATTTCCGTTTCTTCATTTGTTTTTGTTATTTCATTTTGTTTCTCCTTTCCTCTTGCATTATTTTTTTATTATTCCTTTCTTTCCGTGTTTTTTTTTCTTTTTATGTCCGTTCCATCTTTCCTTTTCTTCTTCTTCTTGTCCTTTCTGTTTCTGTCTTTTCCTTTTCAGTTGATGAGTTGGGAAGCAGGATAACTCAAAAAAATATGAATAGATTTTTCTGAAATTCTTACCAGAGGTGTGTCTCAGCCCAACTTATATGCCATTAAATTCTTGTGTTGGACATGACACGGATTTAGGATTTTTTAGGATTTTTCTTAAGGATTTATTAGGATTGTGAGATAGGGAAATACAGATATCAATTGTGTCCTTGAGAAAGAGATGATTTTTAATGTAATTTAATATGTGTGAATATCATTGGATTTGTGACTCTATTGCCTCGGCTGGGGTATGCGCTCTCTGTGTGCTTTGAGTTATTATTATTGTCAGTATCATTATCGATATCATCATTGTTATCATTATTATTATTATCATTGCTGTTGTTCGGTTGTTGTTATTTTCATTAGGGTTGTTATCATTATCATGCTTATAATTATCATTGTTATTATCATTATCAACATTATTACTATCAT
>NW_020868533.1:268521-271021 GCF_003789085.1 Penaeus vannamei
GCAATACGTCTTAGAAATACGTAAAAATTGACTTCTTAAACACTAAACATTAGTTCCTAGATCCATACTATTTAACATACACAGGGCTTAAAAAGTTGTCAAGAAGCGCAAGCCGAGTGACGTCACGGGGAAAAAATGGCGGGAAACACGAGAGAAAAAAAAAATGGCGGGAAACACGAGAAAAAATAAGAAAAAAAAAAATGGCGGGAAACACGAGATAAAAAAAAGGCGGGAAACACGAAGCACAATCCTGATTGGCAGAAAAAATTTCACACACACAAAAGAAAAGAAAGAGAGTAAAAAAAAAGCATAATGATTTCACGACGAACTGTTAAAAGACTTAACGTATATAGAGTATTAACACTATCAACACGTCCATAAAGATTTTTTTTTCTAAGTGCCCGATAAAACAAGGCAAAAATAGAAAACGGCATTTGAGAATCATTTCCGCCTTCTGGACTTTCATACGACATTGTGTAATAGGCTGAACAACTTCAGTTTATCCAAGAAAAGATGATAAAAATATATTCTTATTCTATGTGTATCTCCATCATGTTTCAAGTGTATTTCAATGTTGAATTGAAGAGTCATAATGATTCCTAGAATGCCCCACAAAATATCACTTTATGATTTGAAGTCTGTGATCAAATTTTGGGAAAATTAGTGTATATATGCATATTTATCTTTGATTTTGTTTCCGTTTCTTTCTTGAATAATGTTTGGTATCATTTTTTTTTTACCTGAACTAATCTTTCTTTTTCTTAATTTCATTATGGCCACTTAAAAAAAAATGCCAAACTTCATTTTTTGTTTTTCAAATATCAAATCTCTTCAATCTTAAAATTTCATTAAAAAAAAGGACAACCGCGTTTAAAACTAGGTCAAGCAATACGAGGGGGCCTAGACGATTGAAATTTGCGATTTGTATGACCCCATGACCTTACATCAACAAGTAACCTGTAGGTTTACAGGGCCTTAAAAAAAAAAGAAAAAAAAACTGCCTAATTCATGGCAAGAAAAATAAGAAACGTCTTTGTTTTCATTTCCTAAGTAAATAATATCATTGAAAATTCTTTAGATCCTTCAGTTTTTAATTCTGACTGATACCCCTGCCATTTTGAAGCCTTTTTTTATCATTTTCATCCAAAGACCTGTCAGCTGTCAGTTATCAGGAAAACTGCATGATCAGCCTGGCAGTTGCATAGCCAGATCTTTCATGATCTTTCCAATAACTGCTCTGTCTGACAACTGCATAATCAGTCTGACAATCGCATGATCTGTGTGACAATCGTATGATTTATCTGACAATCGTATGATTTATCTGACACATGATTTATCTGACAATTGTATGATTTATCTGACAATCGTATGATCTATCTGACAATTACATGATCTAACGATTGCATGATCTCTCTGACAGTTGCTTGATTTGTCTTTTAAGGTTCCACGCCTCGATTGGCCTCGTTTGACCTCTCTCGCCTAATCTCTCGAGTCCAGAAGCGAGATTTGCTCAGCTCGCCAAGTAACTTCTAGAATTCGAAAGAAAGATGCACGACCTACACTAAGCCAAATCTACTATATTTGTAGTAAAGACAAAAAAAGAAAGAAAAAAAAATACTTAAAATGAAGACTAATTATTACACGTAAACTCTTCATTAGTCTCGCACGATAGACATCTTTGTTTTTGTTTTTTTTCTAAGAAAGCAAACGACAAGAAACAAAAATGATTGAAACTTTCTCACAGTTGACGAGTTCTCACATTAGTAACGACGAAATTTACCGAATATACATGGAGAAGTAGAAGACAGGAAGGAAAAAAATATATTTACACGTAACACACGTACACAAACGGAACACAAACACTCCCCCACACGTACACAAACTCCCTCCACGGATCCACGTACACACACACCCTACGCAGACACAGATGCACACGGATTAAAAGGAAGTACGTCTGAAGGATAGCTTCCGTGGCGGTTGTTTACAGCGTCGAGCTAGCAGTCCCGATCTCAGAGTACATTTGGTCGATAGGACTCCTCGTGTCATACAGCGAAGGAGCCTGGAATATGATGCCGCACGTTCCAACCACACACGCAATGGTGAACACCCACAGGAAAAGTCTATCGAGCACCATGGCCACGTACTTCCAGTCTTGGATCACCTGTGTCGGAGAAAACGGGAATATTAGTGACAGAAAATGGGAAATAGGGTTGCTTGCTCGTTTTTTTTTTTTTTTTCTTTTCTTTTTTTATCTAATAAATGATACGCGTGGAAGAAAACGCAGATGTTGTGGTCGTTGGATGTTGTGGAACATAATCGATAACTGCAACGAAAGATTAATCAAAGGAAAGAAAATTAAGAATTGTTGAGATGGAATTTACCGTTTTGTTTTCCCTTAAAGATGAAGAACAAGGGATACAGAACAAATGAACACGTTTAGGAGAAGAGGAAAGGGGTAACAAGAGAGAACCAGAGAATTACAAAGCGAAGGCGCCAATAA
>NW_020868533.1:276021-278521 GCF_003789085.1 Penaeus vannamei
ACAGCAGAACAACACAGTCACGCAAAAGAACCACATATTCTGTTTCCAACCCTACACAGCCACGGAACCGAATCACACTCAAATAACGCTTCGAAACAGCAATCGAACACTCGATCGAACCAGTGAGCGAAGTCACCGAATCACAATATTCTCACGAGTCTCATTCACACAAAAACAAACACAAAACAATAATAAAAACAAGATAAAATACAACCGACACCCATCTTTCAACACAATTAATCCCTCTTGGAGGAAATTCATTATAAAAGAAAAAGAAAACACAAGAAAAAAAAAAAGTAAAATCAGCTTGTGAATCCGAAGCAATGCTACTTAATCTCGCCGCGGATTCATCTCTCGCAGCCATTCATCAGAGATCCTTTACAGAGCGCGGACATTAATTCCCTCCTAGGATTCAAAAATAAGAGTATTTATGTACCCGACGGCCGCTAATGCCCGCCCGACATGCAAGAGGGGGGTGGGGAGGAGGGGCACGTGGGTAGGGGGGAGGTGGGGCACGTGGGTAGGGGGGGAGGAGGGGCACGTGGGTAGGGGAGAGGAAGGGGCTCACGGAGGTTCGAATCCTTTTAAGTCTCCCGGGAGAAGGAGTCGATCTTCATAAATTTGAAGTAAATGGTTTTCGGTGTCAATAAATTGGCGTTTCAACTCCTTGTAACGGTCGTCGAGGAGCGCCGCGCAATTTATTTTGCAAACGAGGCTTTCCTGCCCGTTCTCTCGGTTTCCTCCGATATCTCCTTCTTTCTTTTTTTATATCTTCTTTCGCGGGAAGGCGGGAAGCGCGGGAGCAGATTCAGAGGCAGAAGAAATAACATGATTCTAAATATGTCTATGTATATATATTTATACACACAAACACCACTCACACTCCACACACACACAACACATACAACACACCACCAAACACACACACAAAACACACACAAAACAACCACACACACACACTTTCAAGTACTAACCAATTGAGGATTTCAGTCCTACCTAATCAAGTTATGAAAGCCATGACACAAAGCTTTAATTTACATAGCTAAACAGCCTCGTTTATCCTTGAGAGAAAAAAAAATGACATACGGACCTAAAGAAGCTAACTAGAGCAGAATGATTAACAATTAGCAAAAAAAAAAAAAAAACTTGATATTTAGGGGGGGGGGGGTATTAAAAGCTGCTGCTGCTTTGGTCTAATTCGGACACTGTCTTCTGGTCTTTGCTGGGATCTCGACAACTTCTTATGCAAAAAATAGCGTCGTAAATCTAGACATACAAGTTCTCTATTGCAGCAACAAGGGGGAGAGAGAGAGATTCCAATTGCTAGTTTTCCCCCTTTTTTATGTGGATGTTGATGTCTTTACGTCTTCTGATTGATATGATGGGTGATGTGTGTGTGTGTGTGTGTGGTGTGTGTGTGTGTGTGTGTGTGTGTGTGTGTGTGTGTGTGTGTTTGTCATCTAAATACGAATCTCTTTAAATTCTCTCTCTCTCTCTCTCTCTCTTCTCTCTCTCTCTCTCTCTTCTCCTCTCTCTCTTCTCTCTCTCTCTCTCTCTCTCTCTCTCTCTCTTCTCTCTCTCTCTCTCTCTCTCTCTCTCTCTCTCTCTCCAAGTTTCTCAATACCTCCTTCAAGGAGATAGCAAACAAATAAGTCTGTCCTCCCGCATAGAAAACGGAAAATAGAAAACGGGAATGTCACCACTCGCTAAGATGTGGTGCTTTTGATCAAACGTTCTGTATATAAGGCTTCACTATAGCCTCTTTCTGGCAATCAGTAGAGTTGTGAAAAGGACAAACGCTTCACTTACAAAAATGTTATGGAAGGCTGTGACATTGTTGCATTTCTCTCTTGTTCTCCTCTTTTTTTCCCTCTTTTCTTAATATTCTTTTACTATTTCTTCTTCCTTTCTTCATTCTTCGATTTTCT
Source organism: Penaeus vannamei (assembly GCF_003789085.1). Taxonomy (NCBI): domain Eukaryota; kingdom Metazoa; phylum Arthropoda; class Malacostraca; order Decapoda; family Penaeidae; genus Penaeus; species Penaeus vannamei. The sequence goes on from NW_020868533.1 coordinate 277,950, forward strand.
TCAGATTTTTTTTCTTCGTATTTTAAACAGATATCGCAAGAAGTGTAGGTTAAGAAAACAAAATGATTAAAAGACGGGAAACGATTACTAAATACGAAAAGAATAAGCTATAAGAAAGAAAATAATATAATAGAGAGAAAAAACAAACAAAACAAGAAATGCCCGAGTAAAAAAAAAAAAAAAAAAAAAAAATATATATATATATATATATATATATATATATATATATATATAGCATTTAGTAATAGTATCATTAACAATGCGAAAAGGAAACAATAAATTAAAATGATAAGCACATAGAAAGTAAAACCAAAGGACAGAAAAGGAGAAATGGAGAGACTTAAGAGATAAGGACATGGAGAGAACGAACCATTTTTTCCACGTCTGTCACCAGAACATATAAACAAACGCACGCACACACTCACGGGGGAAACACGCGCGCACACACTCACGGCAAAACACACGCACATACAGACTCTCACAGACACACTGTTTTGAAGGAAAAGGTTTCGAAGGAGACAAAAGTCACAAGCAAACAAGCAAACACAGATACGTATCTCTGCGTATAAGTG
>NW_020868533.1:286021-293521 GCF_003789085.1 Penaeus vannamei
TGTGTGTGTGTGTGTGTGTGTGTGTGTGTGTGTGTGTGTGTGTGTGTGTGTGTGTGTGTGTGTGTGTGTGTACTTATATGCATGTGTTTGTATGTATAAGTATGTGTGTGTGGCTATGTATGTCTGTGTGTAATTATGTAGGTGTGTGGGTTAGTATGCATGTGTGTGTCTTTGCTTTAATTTGCACACATGTTTGTGAGTATCAATAACTGCAGCCATATGGAGATTTCAGTTTGCAAATTTTATGAATGCAAAAAACAAATATTCGAGAAAAATATATAAGGTAATTTATGCAGATTATAAGCTTTTGTATTCTTGCTTTGCATTTATTTGCTTTTCAGAAAAAAAAAAAAAAAAAAATGAAATGAAAATTATTTCATATAATGCAGATCTATCATTACATAATTTAGATAGAACTAAAAAAAAAAAAAAAGTGAAATAACAAAAAATGGAAGAAAAAATACTACTATAATTCATATTACAATAATTCGAACTATAATGACCTCACTGAAAATGATGACTAAGATAATCATTTCATTTTTAAACCGTAATATTTCGGCAATTAGGAAATAAAAACGCAATGGTTTATCGATTTTAAGAGGAAAAAATAATAAAACTTTTAATTAAGGGTGAACTGTTAATCTCTGTTCAACCAGGGGGGGGGGGGGGGCAGGAACAGCGCACCCAAAAATCGGCTTTTTAAATTAAGGTGATTAATGTGTTCATCATATTTATCGTAGTTATTATATTCATTAATGTATCTATTTATATTGATTTCTCTTTAAATTTTACAAGATTAGATTTTGCGAATTCCCCGTCGGATCATTCGGATTTTTTTTTCTTTTTTTTTTTTTTTTTTTTTTAGGAATGAAAACTGATAATTTTTCTTTCATTTCTTTCTTCTTTCATTCCTTTAGGAGTACACGATCGGAGACAAATCAAAATACGAGAGAGAGAAAAAAAAGAGATACAATAATAAAAAAAAATCACATTAAAAAAAAAAAAAAAAATACTGAATGACCTTGAGGATTCGCAAAACCTCAGTTAAGAGTATTTCTTTTCAAAAAAAGACATGTACATTATCAGAAGTTCAACCGTGTCCTTCGCTCAGTCTTCGAGCCGATCACATAGCGAGTAAACAAGATTCACAGTCCATGACCAACAGACTGACAAACAAACAGACAACTACTAATATAACACAATGACAACACACATTTCATGCAGTCACGAAGCGTGCTGTGTTCTAGTCTATCATAACAAAATGCAAGCGAATTCTACAAGAAAAAAAAAGATCAAAACGTCTACTTTTTTTTAGATATATTTAAGATCGTTCGGTTTAGTCTCTCTCAACTTTCCGGATTTTTTTTTTTTTTTTTTCTTTTTTTTATGTTTTAACAAGAATATAAAGCACAACCAAAGTGCGCCAAAGCGGATGGTATAATATAAGAGAATATATATATATGGATCTAAAGAAAAAAAAATATATGTGTGTAATGAGATCATCGACCCGATTTTGAGCCTTTGAGTCCTTCACTAAGACCCTTTTTCAGTGAATGAAGGATTGGAAAATGAGCCTTGTGACGTTCACACCGAAGGCTCATAACCAGCCGGATCTCGGTTACCAATAATTGTAAACAAAAACTTACGGGGAGACACAACACGCGGAAGAGATGGTTGGAGGGTTTCTTACTCGAGTTGCAAATTGTAAACGAACTTCCTTGTAGGCTGCTGTATTAAACCTATTTCTGATAGGGACTGATCTATTGACGGTCTTTGATCATACAGGGACGGTGCTCGGAAAAAGATCACCAGCCCAAATATATTCAGAAGCAGAAACACATACAGGAATAGACGGTCTAGGACCATGGCTATAAATTTCCAATCTTCACACTCCTGAAAAATGAAAAAGAAAGCAAAGGCTGTGGAAGGGAACTAAAAAATAAAAATTCAACAACTCAACTGGCAATTATAGGGTCATTCACGACCTCTTGGGTTATTTCACTTCCTTTCTCGGTATTTCATTACCAATTTTTCTTTCTCCTCTCTCTTTCTCTTTCTCTCTCTCTAAGTGGTTCACACAATTTGAAAGAACTCCACCATGGCGCATATGAACAAAGGGAGATGGAGGGGGGGGGGCTGAAGAACAAACTCGTAGAAGTCTAAAGCATAAGGATCAAAACGGTAGATTAATACAGGCTAAAATCATCCAAATGTGAACAAATCACATAAAAAATTTCTATCTGCTCGGCATGAGATCAAAATTTTCCTTTTTGAGAATCAATGGAGATAGAAATTTTAGCTTTTTTTTGTCTTATAAATATATCACAAGTATACATGCATTGTGAATAGAGAATGATGTGCACATACGACTTCCTCCACACATGAGCGTATAAAACACTCTCATTAAGTGCCTGTGTGGATCAATCAAACCGGTGAATTAGATATAAAAGAAAAAAAAAAGTAAAAAAGGGGAATATCAAAACATAACCATATATTTCTCTCTCATTAATTCTTGACAAACACATCATAGCTGCATAGAGGAAAAAAATATATAGATATATATACTGCAAACCGTAGTAAAATCTAGCCACACTGAAATGGATGTTAGATTATGGCCAAAATAAACATCCCGTTTATTTTTATTTCATTTTTAATATAATAATAATAATAAACACTCGACATGCTATTATTCTTCGATGCGCATGTTGGAAACTTGTAGATAAATAAATGAATAAACAAATCAATAAAAAAAAATGAATAAATGACATGTAAAATCATTACCTGAATTAATAAAGATATAAAATCAACGCCAAATGTGAATTTTTGCATCTATATCATGAACAATGTCGCCATATTTTATTCGAAGAGAAAATGAAGAGAATAGGTTAGGCCTTTTCTCTCACTCTTTCCTAATCTTTAATTTCACGTCAGATGCAAATCAGGCAAATCAATCATGGAATTAAGATTAAATCATTATGCAAATGAGAAGCACGATTAATTTTCTACCATAATATATACAGGGAAAGGAAACAAAAATCGTCTATTCCTCTTTCACTAAATATAAATGCCATCTGTAAAGCCAAATGAGCTAGACAAATGGAGTTTAGAACTGAAAAACAAGAAAACCATTATGAGGCATAAAACACACTCTTTAAACAAGAACGTATAAGCATCACAAAAAGGAGGAGAATGCGACTGGAATCCATTATAAGGGTTCAAGAAGGCGTTTCTGATTAACTTTCACTGATTGTTCATTCTTTGTGGATTCCACCATCTTCCTTTGGCGAATTTATTGATAATACTTGTCTCAACGCGTTGCTCTGTCACTAGAAATTAAAAGTTTAGTCAACAGGACGAGTTTACATTCTAAAGAAAAGAAAAACAATCTGAAACTCACAGATGAGATACAACTAAAAGGAAAATTCCAACCTACTCAAACCACATTAACCATTATACCGCAGAAAAGTAAAGAAAAGAAGATGACGTTCACACAATAAAACCTAAAAAACGTAATAAGTCACTACAACAGTCAAAGAACCCCAAACAATACTAAATATAGAAGCTAATATCTCTCGTTGTCCTAAGAACTGAGACAAACAAACCAACACTGATTTACGGCAAGATCTACCACACGGAAACACTCAGAAAGAAAAAACAAAGAAAATAAAATATGCGAAAAAGAAACAAAGAGGAAAAAAACAGTAATACATAGTCAAGACCAACCGAATATTGTGCTTTAATGCACCATACCAAATGAGGAAAATACTTAACACACAAGAACCAACCGAATATTGTATCTGGATGCACCATACCAACCAAAAGCTCAGACAACTAAGAAAAATCTACTATTGCTATGGTAATGTGTCTAACTCGATAACACATATACTAAAAATACTAAAATATTATGGCCTTTAAATCTGTTAATTTACCTAGCCAATTCTAGTCCATTTTCCTTGTTTAATGCCATTAGATATAAGCATTTTCTAAGTTAGCATTAGTAATAGCGACCATTAGGACAATAATGTTTATGGCTGATGTGATAAAAATATTGATATTATCAATCACTTTCAGGATGTTTGATTATTATTATAAAGGAAAAGATGAGCTGGCGAATGATGAATAATGAGGATTATAAATATATTCATGCTACTGATGATACTACTACTACTACTAATACAAACAAAAATAATAACAGTAATAATCGTTATGATGCTAGTGATAATTGTAATGATATTAATAGTAGTAGTAATAGTAGTAGTTAAATGCTCGCAATGATAGAGAAAAGAAATAATAATGATAAAGATAATGATAACAGAAATAACGATAATGAATATAATAATGATATCGATAATGATGGCAATGAAAATAATTATAATGATAATGAAGACGATGACGATGAGGCACATAATAATAACGCTAATAATGATAAGGGTAATATGATGGTATTTTCAATGATAATGAGTAATAACAATAATGATATGATAGGAATGGATTATATACATAATCGTAATTATGATAATAACAACATAATCAACGGTGAGGAGTAAAATGATTAACTGATAATAATGATTATTAAAACTGTTGATGATAATGATAATGCTAACAATGATAATATTAATAGTAAATATAATATTGTAATAATGATAATAACACAAATAATAATGATAATGATAATAACGAAACAATAATAATGATGATAGTGATGATAATGATAAGGGAAAAGGTGGTAAAATGATAATAATAAATAATAGTAATTATAGTAATAACGATAATAAAGATAACAATAATAATCTTTATAATCATTATCATTGTTATTATCATTATTGTTATTATCATTATAATCATCATCAGCAGCACTACTAATGATAATGATACTTATGATAATAACGATGATACCAGTAGTGAAAATTATGATTATAACAATAATGATATTAATTATTCAAAATGATAATGAAGATAGAAAGAAACTATACTTGCATCAATATCAATATCTGTACAAATATCAAGATCAGTATGCATATTGATACTAATATTCGTATTAATATTGATATTAACGTTCTTAATAAGAAATATATAATATAGCAAATAATTAAGGACAGAAATGATAAAGATGACGATAAAAATGAATAAAGATATTTACCATAAGGAAATAATAATAGTACTACTAGCAACAATCCTTATCGTAATTATGATAATAAGAACAAGAGTAACAACAACAATAGTAATAATAATAATAATAATAATAATAATAATAATAATAATAATAATAATAATAATAATAAAATAATAATGATATAGCAATAATAATAATAATAAAATTAATAATAATAATATCAACAATGATAATAAAAATAACAGTGGGAATGATAAAAAATCTTTATCATCATTATCATTATCACCACCATTGTTCTTATTAAGAATGCTATTATTAACGTTATTTTTTATTATTTTTGTTATTATCATTATTTCTATTATTATTATTATCATTATTATTGTTATCACCATATTATTATGATGAAAGTAAAAATAACAATAATGATGACAATAATGATAATGATATAAATAATAATTGTGATACCAATGATAATAATAATGATAATAATAACAATGACAAAAATAAAAATTATAAGAATGATAATCATAGTAATGATAACTATAACAAAATAATTATAATAATAATAATAAAAATAATACAAACAATAATAACAATCATAATGATAATATCATTAATACTTGTGTTATCATCATTATTAACTTTAATAATAATGATTAAATATGATAATAATAACAAAATAATTATCACAATACTAAAAGAAAGCTTTTAATCAAAATTAGGTTATTAAGGTAGTTATCACTAATATTAGTAGTACAAGTAGTAGTTATAAGATAACAATAACAATGATGATTTCATAATAAGGAAAAAATCATTATCATGATCATTACTATCAATATTGCTATTATAACTGTTACTATTATTGATATTATTTTTTCTATTATTATTAGCATGCTTATGATTGCTACTATTATCAATTTTATTATTATCTTTATTACCATTATTATTTTTATGATTATTATGGCAGTTACTTTGATCATTATCATTATCAATATCAAAATGATGATAATGATTATGATAATGAATATGATGTGATTGTAGTAAGGGTATCATTATGATAATGACATCCGTTATTTTGATAATGATTATGATTATGATAATAATGATAATGAGAATAAGAAAAAAATATATATATGGATAATATTGATTATCATTATAATCACAAAAGGAAATAATGATAGTAATTACAACAAAATTGATAACAACAATAATAATGATAATAACAATAATGATAATAATAATAATAATAATGTAAATGAAAAAACCATACATAATACACAAATATTTTTATACAAATTATAATGATAGGAATTCTCAGGATCACGATTGCAATAATAATAACAATAACAAAAACAGTAATAGTTAAAAAAAGACGAAAAAACAACAAAAATACCAATCAAAATAATGGTAACAATCATATTAATGATAAAAATTAATAATCATAATAATGATAATTATAGTAATAATAATAAGAGGAAAGATGATGATAATAATAATTATAATAGTAATATTAACTATAATAATAACAATAACAATAATGTTATTAACAATACTGATGATAATGATAAAAATAATAACGATAATGGTGATAATAGTAATAATAAAAACAACAACACAAATGATAATAATACGAATGATAATGATAATGATAGTGATAAAAGTATCATCAATATTATCTTTTTATCATTACTTTCATCACTTTTACTATTATCATTATTATTATCATTACTATAATTATTATCATTATTATTATTGATATCAATATTATCAATTTTATTATCATCATCACTATTATCATTATCATTATTATTATGATGATGATAACAAAACTGATTATGATAATAGTAATAATAGAATAATAATGACAATGATAATAGAAAAAATAACAATAACCATAACAATAATGATAAAGATAATCATAATGATGATAATTATTTTCATTATTATTTGTATCATTATCATTATTACTATTTCTATTATTATTATTATTGTAATTATTATTGTTATTATTATATTTATTAATGTTATTATCATTATCATTAATGATAATAATAATCATCATAATAATCATAATAACCCAAATTATGTTAATGATAGTAACAATAATAATACCAACAACAATTATGATAATAACCTTAATAGTAATAATATTGATAATAATAATGATAACAATAATGATAATGATGATTATGATGACCACAAATATGATGATTATGATGATGAAGAGGGTTATAATAAAGATAATGATAGTAATAAAATCAATAACGGTGATTATAATACTACTAATAATAAGGATTATAGAAATTAGGTCACTATCATGAAAACATTAATGACAGTGAGAATATCAATAATCCCTATAATGCGTGTGTCATATTGATAATGATATG
>NW_020868533.1:301021-306021 GCF_003789085.1 Penaeus vannamei
ATCGTAATGATTAATAACAACAATAATAATGACGAAATAATGATAGTAACAATAATCGTGATGGTAATGGTGATAACTAATAACAATAATAACAACCGATAATAAATAATAGCAATAGAAATGATAACATTGCATACCATAATAGATGATAATGATAATGATGTTTTATAATGATAATGACCATGATAACGATAAGAATAATAAGTGATGATGATGATAATAATATACAATAATGATGGATAATATAATAATATATAATATATATAATAATATAATAATAATAATATAAATAATAATTAATAATATAATAAATAATAATAAATATAATATATAATTAATAATAATAATAATAATAATATAATAAAAATATATAATGAATATACAATGATAATGATGATGATGATGATGATTGATGGATGATGATGATGATGGATGATGATTTGATGATGATGATGATGGAGGATGATGAGGATGATGAGGATGTGATGATAATATGTTGATAATAATTAATTTAATAATAATAATAATATAATAATAATAATAATAATAATAATTAATAATAATAATAATAATAAAATGATAATAAATTAATGAATGGATAGCAATAAATAAAATTGAATAATGTTAGAAATGATAAGCTGAATGATAATGCTAAAGTACTACTACCAGTCAATAATAATAATAATATAAAGATAGATGAATCACAATAAATAATAATATAATAATAATATAATAATAGTAATAATATAAATAATAATAATAATAAGTAATAATAATATAATAATATAATAATAGTAATATAAATAAAAATAATAATAATAATGAAAAATAATAATATATAATAATATAATACATAATAATTATATAATAGATGGGATAATATAATAATAATAATGCGTACTGCATGATAACGGGTGTCATGATCGTTATACTCATTTAGTCACGTTTGTTTTTTTTTCTTCTAAAGATGTCATACGAACTCCACTTTCACACGATGTACGGTTTGTCAGAGCGGAATCGGATGTGATTGGAAGTTTCTTTTCGATTAATTGAAGTCTGGATTTTCTTCAGGTGAATTGAAGGATGTAGCTAAGTGGATTTTTTTTTTTTTTTTTTTTTTTTTTTTTTTTTTTTTTTACCGTTATCTTTGGTTTTCTGTTTTAATCAATTTAAGCTTTGTCTGTCTGCCGGGATCTGTCCTGTTTGTGTGTATGTTTTGTATTCGTTCCCGTGCTCTCTTTCTCGANGCTGATTGTCTGTCTGTAGGGTCTGTCTGGTTGTGTGTATATAGTGGTTTGTGAAAATCGCTTTCTCTCTCTTTTCTTCTTTTATTTATGTTTTTTCTCTATCTGTCTGTCTGTCTCGTGGTCTGTATCGCTTCTTCTCTCTCTCTCAGCTCCTCTCTCTCTTCTCGCCTCTCGTGTTCTCTCTCAATTCCTTCTCTCATTCTCCTCTCTCTCTCTTCTCTTCTCCTCTCTCTCTCTCTCTCTCTCTCCGTCTTCCTCTCTCCTCTCTCGTCTCTCTGTCTCTCTCTCCTCTCTCTTCTCTCTCTCCCTCTCCTCTCTCTCCCGTCCCTCTCTCCTCTCTCTCTCTCTCTCCTCTCTCTCTCTTCTCTCTCTCTCTCTCTCCTCTCTCTCTCTCTCTCTCTCTCTCTCTCTCTCTCTCTCTCTCTTCTCTTCTCTCTCTCTCTCTGTGTGTGTGTCTTTTGCGTGTGTGGGATTTTTTCCTTTCCCCTCTGTCTGTACTCTCTTCTCTTAAAAAAATAATAATAATCTCAAACATAACCAAGAACAACCATAAAAAAAGAAAAAAAACACGCATAAAAACAGAGCAAATAACCTTTATGTAACATATAATATATAACGTATTATTCAAAGAGCATAAACATATATAAAAACACAACAAAAAAAAAAATAGAGCATCATCCGCCGTTCTCAAGGGGATACGATCCCACTTATACTTATACACTACTCCTCTTACTTATAATCTTATATACTTTCCTGCCACTCACAGTACAGTACCCTGAGACGACCACCGTGTCTCACTCAACAAGAAAATCTTCTTGACGTGAATGCTAAGACGCAAGGAATATGATTTTCATTATATATATTGTCATTTTGTGTACACTTTTCTATCTTTTTTTTTTAACTGTATGTCATTATTTTCTTTGGATTTTTTGTTGACATAAAACAAGATGCTACAAGGTACTACAAGACAGGACTTCCTTTCACCTGCTGTCGTCTTTATAGCTTGGATATAATGATGATAATGATAATGGTAATAATAATAATAATAATATAATAATAATAATAATAATAATATAATAATAATATAATAATAATAATAATAATAATAATATAATAATAATAATTAATGAATGATGATGAGTGTGGTAATGATAATGACAATTGTAATGATAACGATAATGATAAAAAAAATATAATAATAATAATAATGATAATAATAATAATGATTATAAAATAATAATAATAATGAATAATGATAATAATGATAATCATAATAATAATAATGAATAAATAAAAATGATAATATAATGATAATAATAAAAATGATAAAAATGATAATATAAAAATGATAATATAATGAATAATGATAATATAATAAACAACAACAATAATAATATAATAATATAATAATAATTATAAATAATATATAATAATAAAATTATAATAATTAATAATAATGATAATAATAATAATATAATAATATAGTAAGTAATAATGATAATAATAATAATAATAATAATAATAATAATATAATAATAATGATAATATAATAATAATAATAATAAATAATAATAATAATAATAATAATAATAATAATAATATAATAATGATAATAATAATAATAATAATAATATAATAATAATAATAATAATAATAAATGAGATGAATAATAATGAATATAATATAATAATGTGATAGTAATGATGAAACAATGATATTAATAATGATGATAATAATGATCATAATAATAATAATAATAATAATAATAATAATAATATAATAATAATAAATAATAATAATAATAATAATATAATGGTAAAGGAATGATAAAAATACCATTAATAAAACGGTAAGGATAATAACATTATCATTATTTTCATTATTATCATCCTCATTATCATAAATGCCAACATACTATCATTATTAATATAATTATTGTTATTAATATATTTTTCATTATTATCATTGTTATTATCATTAACATTATTATTGTCATCAGCTTCAACTAAAAATCATTATTAAGATCACTATCATCGCCGTTACTTCAATGATAAGCTCTGATTATTTCTAATTCCAATGATTGTAATCATTGGTATCATTTACAGTCCAATGTATAATTATTTTTTACAATTTATTTCCCTCTTTCCTTTATCCAAATCTCCCATCTCCTTTATAATATCAGTGAAATATCCTAATATTCTTTTTCTGAATTATGAAAATATAAAAATATATAAAATATACACATCTACTTTCTCATATAAAATCGACCACCCCTTTCATCCTATCTATCGATTGACTATTTTTTATCCATATTTCAATGTTATCTTTACAAAGGTCTACGGCCTCTTGAAAAAATATGTTGAAGTGATTTCCGTTAATAGTTCTTTTGGGAATCCATTGCGTCTGTCGAGCAAGCGTGGTTTATATACCGTATATGGTATATATATATACTATATATATATATATACATATATATGTATATTATATATATATATATATATATATAATAATATATTACATATATTTATATATATATATATATATATATATATATATATATATATATATATATATAATACATATGTATATATATATATATACATATAGTATATATATATATATATATATATATATAATATATATATATATATATACTATATATATATATATTATATAAATATATATACATATATATGCATTTATCTGTATTATTATAGATGTTACAGTATATATATATATATATATATATATATATATATATATATATATATATATAATATAATATATATATATATATATACAATATATAATATACATATATACATATACATATATATATATATATATATATATATATATATATATATATATATATATATATATATTATATATATATATATAAATACATAATGTGTATATAATATATAGATAGATAGATATACAGAGTATAGATAGATAAATGTACATATATAGATATATGTGCGTATGTACGCATATGAGTATGTTATTACGTGATCTCTGCCTTCATCTCCTCCCTCCCCGCCCCCGCCCTCTCGCTCCCCGTCCCTCCCTCTCCGCCTCGCCCGCCGCCACCTTCCGCCTCCCCCGGCTCCCCCCGCCGCAGCCGCCGCCCGTCGGCTCCCCGCCCCGCCGCAGCCCCTCGCCCGCCTCGGCTCCCGCCCGCCGCAGCCCTCCGCCCGCTGGCAGCGCCCTCCGGCCCCGCCCCCCCCGCGCGCAAGCCCTCCGCCCGCCTCGGCTCCCCGCCCCGCCGCAGCCCCTCCGCCCGCCTTCGGCCCCGCGCGCCGCCGCAGCCTCCGCCCGCCTCGGCTCCCCGCCGCGCGCAGCCCTCCGCCGCCTCGGCTCCCCGCCCAGCCCGCCCGCCTCGGCTCCGCCCCGCCGAGCCCCTCCGCCCGCCTCGGTTCCCCGCCCGCGCAGCCCCTCCGCCCGCCTCGTTCCCCGCCCGCCGCAGCCCCTCCGCCGCTCGGTTCCGCCCGCCGCAGCCCCTCCGCCGCGCGCCTCGCCGCCTCGGCTCCCCGCCCGCCGCAGTCCCTCCGCCCGCCTCGGCTCCCCGCGCCGCAGCCCCTCCGCCGCCTCGGTTCCCCGCCCCGCCGCAGCCTCCGCCGCTCGGTTCCCCGCGCGCAGCCCTCCGCCGCCTCGGCTCCGCCCCGCCGCAGCCCTCCGCCCGCCCCTCCGCCGCGCCTCCGCCGCCTCGGCCCCGCCCGCGCAGCCCCTCCGCCCGCCTCGCTCCCCGCC
>NW_020868533.1:318521-321021 GCF_003789085.1 Penaeus vannamei
TCTCTCTCTCTCTCTCTCTCTCTCTCTCTCTCTCTCTCTCTCTCTCTCTCCTCTCTCTCTCTCTCTCTCTCTCTCTCTCTCGCTCTCTCTCTCGCTCTCTCTCCCTCTTCTCTCCTCTCTCTCTCTCTCTCTCTCTCCTCTCTCTCTCTCTCTCTCTCTCTCTCTCTCTCTCTCTCTCTCTCTCTCTCTCTCTCTCTCTCTCTCTCTCTCTCTTTCTCGTGCTATCGCTCTCTATTTCTATCTCTCTCACTCTATCTCATTGTCTCTCTATTCTTCTCTGCTCCTCTCTCTCTCTCTCTCTCTCTCTCTCTACTCTTCTCTCTCTCTCTCTCTCTCTCTCTCTCTCTCTCCTCTCTCTCCCTCTCTCTCCCCTCTCCCTCTCTCTCTCTCTCACTCACTCTTTGTCTTCATAGATCAATAACCTGACAGTGTTCATACTTGTCACACTCCCGTCTTTAGCTTTCACATTTCTGCCCTACGCTTAGCCTCTCTTTTGCTCTCTACGCATTTACTCTCTCTTCGTCTATCTCCTCCTTTTCTCACTTTTCTCTTCATTTTCCCTTTCTTTATTTTTTTTCTTCTCACTCCCAATTTTCTTTTCTTATTTCCATCTTTCTCTTCTTTTAAATCGTTTTACACTACCTCCGTCTATATTCTCTCTGTCTTCTTTTCTTCTTTTCCTCCCCCCTTCTTTAATTGTTTTTCTCCTCTCATTTTTCTGTTTTTTTTCTCTCTCTCTCTCTTTGTGATTTTTTTTCTTTCTCTCTCCTCTCCTCCTTCCTTCTCCTCTCTTTTCTCCCCTCTTCTCCGCTCGCTCTATATTGCCCTTTCCTCTTTCTTCCCCTCTCCCTTCCCTTTTCGTCTTTCTCCTCTCTTCCTTCCATACCTCCCTTTCCTCACTCCCACTTCCTCCCTCTATGACCCATTCCCTCTCTCCTCCCTCTTCTTCTTCCTTTCATTCTCGTCATCTTTCCTCTCTTCTTCCCTTCCCTTCTCCCCTTCCTCACTCCACTTCCTCCCTTTATGCCCATTCCCTCTCTCCTCCCTCCTTCTTCTTCCTTTTCCTTCCTCGTTCTGCCTCTCTTCCTCTTTCTCTGCCTCTTCCTCGTTCCTCTTCTCGGACCCTTGCTGCCTGAGGACATCAGTGCTAAAGAGAGAGCATGTCAGTATTGCCTACCTATTCCTCTCACACTTCGCTCTCTTTCTCCCTTTCTATTCGTTCTATTCTTGGTGAAACTATCTTTATTATCATATTTTTTAAATCATTATTGCTATTTATAGTAATAGTTGTAGTAATAGTATAATAATAATAATAATAATAATGTACAGTAGAGTATATAATAATAATAATTAGTATTACGATTATCATTATTATCATTATTATATAATAAAAATTTATTATCATTAGTAATAGTAGTAATATCATCATTATTATTACCATTCATAACTATTATCAGTGTAGTAGTATGTATAGGTATTAATATCATTAATATCATTGCTATTGTTCTTATTATCATTATTATCTTTCATTTATTATTACTTTATTATTATCATTCCTCTTTTTTTCGCTTCTCTTTTTCCATCTTACGCTAAAAGCCTCCATCTCCTCCGCTTCCTCTTATTCTCTTTCTATCCTTCTTTTCTATTTAGTTCCAACATCTATTTCTTCCTATTAATCCTGCCTTTCGCTTCATCCTCTCCTCCTCTTCCTCCTCCTCCTCTTTCTCCTTCTCTCCTTCCATTCTCCTCTTCCTATTCCTTTCAATCTCATCTTCCTTCCAGCACCATCCTCCTCCTCCTCTTTTTTCCTCTTTTTCTCCTTCTCCTTCTTCCTCGTCTTCTTCTTCTCTCCTCCTTTGCATCGACATTCTCTTCTTATTCCTCCTCCTTCTCTTCCTCTTTTCTCCTCCTCCTTCGCCACCAAAATCCTCGTCCTCTTCTTCTCCTTCTCTTATTTCTCCTTCATTCTTATCTTCGTCATCTTCTTCCTTCTTCTTCCTTTTCTCTCCTCCTTTCTACCTTAATAATCTCTTCTTATTCCCCCTATTCCCCTCTTCCTCTCCTTCCCTATTATACACGAACTTTCTTTTCCTATTCCCACTTCTCCTCTTTTCTTCTTTTCCTCGTTCATTCTCTAAATCCTTGTTCTCTTCCTCTTTTTAGTATAATCTCATTTCTACCCCAACACTCTCATCCTATTCCTCTTCTTCTTCTTCCTCCTCCTCCTCTTCTCTCCTTTTTCTCCTCTTCTCTTCGTCTCCTCCTGCTTTACCCACCTCTTCTTCTCTCCTCTTCGTCTTTTCTCCTCCTCCTCCTCTTCTCCCCTTCTCCTCCTTGACCCACCCTTTCCTCTCTCCTTCTTCTCCTCTTCTTTTGCTTCTCCTCCTGCTTTACCCACATCTTCTTCTCTCCTCTTTATCTTTTCTCCTCCTTCTCCTCTTCTCTCTGTCTCCTCTTTTACCCACCTCCTCTTCTCTCCTCTTTATTTTTTCTCCTCTTC
>NW_020868533.1:326021-328763 GCF_003789085.1 Penaeus vannamei
CAGTAAACAGATAGACAGCGAGAGATAACATAAAGATAACAGATAGACAGCAAGAGAAACAAACAGATAAACAGATAGAACAGCAGAACAACAGATAGAAAACAGATAGACAGCAAGATAGAAACAAACAGATAAACAGATAGACAGCAAGAGAAACAAACAGAACAAACAGATAACAGCAAAGAAACAACAGAAACAGATAGACAGCAAGATAGAACAACAGCAGAAGAAACAAACAGATAAAACAGATAGACAGCAAAGAAACAAACAGAAAACAGAGAGAAACAAACAGATAACAGATAGACAGCAAGAGAAACACAGATAAACAGATAGACAGCAAGAGAAACAACAGATAAACAGATAGAAAGCAAGAGAGAGAGAGAGATAGACATAGACAGATAGACAGCAAGAAACAAACAGATAAACAGATAGACAGCAAGAGAAACAAACAGATAAACAGATAGACAGCAAGAGAAACAAACAGATAAACAGATAGACAGCAAGAGAAACAAACAGATAAACGATAGACAGCAGAGAAAAAACAGATAAACAGATAGACAGCAGAGAAACAAACAGATAAACAGATAGACAGCAAGAGAAACAAACAGATACAAACAGATAAACAGATAGAGCAAGAGAAACAACAGATAACAGATAGACAGAAGCAGAGAAAACAGACAGCAAGAGAAACAAACAGATAAAACAGATAGAGCGAGAGAGAACAATAGACAGCAGAACAAACAGATAAACAGAGAGACAGCAAGAGAACAAACAGATAAACAGATAGACAGCAAGAGAAACAAACAGATAAACAGATAGACAGCAAGAGAAACAAACAGATAAACAGATAGACAGCAAGAGAAACAAACAGATAAACAGAGACAGCAAGAGAAACAAACAGATAAACAGATAGACAGCAAGAGAAACAAACAGATAGACAGCAAGAGAGAGAGACAGCAAGAGAAACAACAGATAAACAGATAGACAGCAAAGAAAAAACAGATAAACAGAAAGACAGCAAGAGAAACAAACAGATAAAACAGATAGACAGCAAGAAGAAACAAACAGATAAACAGAGACAGCAAAACAAACAGATAAACAGATAGACAGCAGAGAAACAAACAGATAAACAGATAGACAGCGAGAGAACAAACAGATAAACAGATAGAAACAGCAAGAGAAACAACAGATAAACAGAAGACAGCAAAGAAAACAGATAAAACAGATAGACAGCAGAGAAACAAACAGATAAACAGATAGACAGCAAGAGAAACAAACAGAATAAACAGAGAGACAGCAAGAGAAACAAACAGATAAACAGATAGAAAACAAACAATAAACAGATAGACAGAGAGAACAAACAGAATAAACAGATAACAGCAGAGAAACAAACAGATAAACAGATAGACAGCAAGAGAAAACACAGAAAACAGATAGACAGCAAGAGAAAGAAAGATAACATAAATAGACAGAATAGAAGAGAAACAAACAGATAAACAGATAGACAGCGAGAGAAAACAGATAAACAGATAGACAGCAAGAGAAACAAACAGGATAAACAGAAGACGCAAAGAGAAACAAACAGATAAACAGATAGACAGCAAGAGACAGATAAAGCAGACAGCAAGAGAAACAAACAATAAACAGATAGACAGCAAGAGAAACAAACAGATACAGATAGACAGCAAGAGAAAACAAACAGATTAAACAGTAGAGCAAGAGAGAGAGAGAGATAGACATAAAGATAGACAGATAGATAGATAGAGAAACAAAACAGATAACAGACAGACAGCAAGAGAAACAAACAGATAAACAGATAGACAGCAAGAGAAACAAACAGATAAACAGATAGACAGCAAGAGAAACAAACAGAGAAACAGATAGACAGCAAGAGAAAAAACCAGATAAAAGATAGACAGCGAGAGAACAAACAGATAAACAGATAGACAGCAAAGAAACAACAGATAAACAGAAGAACAAGACAAACAAACAGATAACAGATAGAAGCAAGAGAAACAAACAGATAAACAGATAGACAGCGAGAGAACAAACAGATAAACAGATAGAGCAAGAGAAACAACAGATAACAGATAGACAAAGCAAGAGAAACAAACAGATAAACAGATAGACAGCAGAGAAACAAACAGATAAACAGTAGACAGCAAGAGAGAAACAACAATAACAGATAGACAGCAAGAGAAACAAACAGATAAACAGATAGACAGCAAGAGAACAAAACAGATAAACAGATAACAGAAGAGAGAAACAAACAGATTAAACAGATGACAGCAAGAGAAACAAACAGATAAACAGATAGACAGCACAGCAAAGAAACAACAGATAAACAGATAGACAGCGAGAGGAACAACAGACAGTAAACAGATAGACAGCAAGAGAAACAAACAGAAAACATGATAGACAGCAAGAAACAAACAGATAAACAGATAGACAGCAACAGAAACCAAACAGATAAACGAGACGACAGCCCAAGAGAGAAACAGAACAGATAAACAGATTTGACAGCAAGAGAAACAAACAGTAAAAGATGAGAAACAGATCCACGACAGCAAGAGAAACAAACAGATAAACAGATAGACAGCAAGAGAAACAATAACAGATAAACAGAGAGACAGCAAGAGAAACAAACAGAATTAAATCAGATAGACATGCAAGAGAACAAACAGATGAACAGGATAGAGCAGCGAGAGAAACAAACACGAAAACAGATAGACAGCAAGAGAA
>NW_020868533.1:336356-338856 GCF_003789085.1 Penaeus vannamei
GTTGCACCCTCTCCATGCAGCATTGCACTCTGCCAGGCTGCATTGTTTTGTATGTGCTTTTCTTTCTTTCCTTCTTTGACTGATAAAAAAGAGAAAATGAAAAAAAAAAAAGAGAGAGGCGGGAGAAGGAGGGAGAGGGAGGAGAGGAAAGAGAGACAGAAACAGACTGACAAATAAACAGAAACAGAGGGAATCTTGGAAGACAAGATACAAGGATAACCAAAATGATATAGGAGAAATTGAGAAAGAAAAAAGGAGAGAAGGGGAGATGAGGAAGGGATAGAGGGAGGGGAGACTAGAGAAAAAGAAATGGAGAGAAGGGAAATACATAGAGAGTGGGAGGATAGATGATAGAATAATAACAGATAGATAGATATTTGGATAGATATACTGTATATAGATGTAGCTGTATTGATAAAAAATAACAATAAATAATAATAATTATGATGATAAGGATGAAGATAATGATAATGATAATAATTATGATTGATGATGATGGTGATGATGATAATGATAATGACAATGATTATGATGATGATTGATGATGATGATGATAGTAATAATAATAATAATGATAATAATAATAATAATAATAATAATAATAATAATAATAATAATAATAATAATAATAATAATAATAATAATAATAATAATAACAATAATAATAATATAATTTTACGCGGGGGGGCTTGTTGAGGAGGGACAATAGACAAGAGGGGGGGGGGGGGGGGGTAAGGCTAAGGGGGGGGGGGGGAGCGAATCAGGACAGAGTACCGTATTTTTTTTTTTGCAAACTTATATAATGACCACCGTCTGGCAGCGGAAAACTCGTTTATGGCCAAATTACTTCGGCGTTTATCAAATTATGATGATGAAACGTGATGACAATTTGGTTGATAATGACCTTTTGCAGGCTCATCTAATCAAAAGAAATCTGGTGTGATCATTTCACCGATTTTTTCTCTCTGTCAATCTGACACACACACACACTCACTCAATATATATATATATATATATATATATATATATATATATATATATATATATATATATATATATATATATATATATATATATATTATCATCCAATGTGCCAGGTGTTTGGATGCCCACTAACTAAATGCACATTTATAATGAATAACTAAATAAAGAGGCATACCAATACCCAGAGAGACATATGAACAAACAAACAAAAACAAACAAATCTAACGAAGCCAAGACCGAGACAGCAACCACCCAGCGCCGCCCACGCCCACGTACCTGAAGTGCACGTTGAGCACGCCGACGGTGACGCAGATGGAGAGGGTGACGAGGATCATGGTGAAGAGCAGGTACTTCCCCAGCAGCGGCACGGCGAGGGAGGTGGGGGGGATGATCTCCGCCAGCAGGAGGAAGAACACGGTGAGGGAGAGCAGGATGGAGATACACAGAGTCACCTGCAGGTTGGGCTGAGGTTAGACGCGCCAGGGCCAGCGGGAGCGCCAGGATCGGTCGTCGTCGGGGAGGTTGGCACGCCGCCGCGCCCCCCCGCGAGGGAGGGAGGGTTGGCACGCCTGGGATCGCGGCGCGGAGGGGGTAGGGGGGGGAGGGGGCTAAGACTGGTTATTTTTCTTTATTTGGGGGTGATTTTTTTCTTTTTTAACGGGGATTTTAGAGAGGGATTTACAGGGGCGAAGAAAGGGGTGGGTGACTGAGGGGGTTTACGCCTAAGAAAGACATCGGTTAACGGGGTGAATGAGGGGTTTAATGGGTTTATTTTAGGCGATCGCATCGGTGAGTTATGGGAAAGCTGCAGATGTATATATATATATATATATATAATATATATATATATATATATATATATATATATATATATATATATATATATATATATATATATATATATATATATATATATATATATATATATATATATATATATATATATATATATATATATATATATATATATATATATATATATATATATATATATATATATATATATATATATATATATATATATATATATATATATATTATATATATATATATAATACATATTAATATTCGAATGATTATCTGAATTTAAAAAAAAAAGTTATTACATTCCACATAAATGACGAATTCTTTACTCTTCTGAATTATTGATTACCAAACATTTGTTCGGATGAACTTCAATAAAAGGATCATGAGAAGGCCACTTCACACTTCATCCAGGAAGTTATTATTACAGTTAGAATTATAAACAATATCATTGAGCAATACTTTATATAAAAGTTTATATATATATATATATATATATATATATAATATATATATATATATATATATATATATATATATATATATATTATATATATATATATATATATATATATATATATATATATATATATATATATATATATATAATATATATATATATATATGTAAACGATGAAAAAGCTGGAACTATGATAAAAATAATTAAATTAATGTTATGAGATTACTTACTCGTAATCATTTTCAATTTAGT
>NW_020868533.1:368856-371356 GCF_003789085.1 Penaeus vannamei
GAAAGGGAAGTCAAGAGGAGGAGGAGGAGAAGAAAAGAAGATGAAGTGTAGGAGAAAGACGATAGGGCCGATAAAGGAGGAGTAAGAAAGAAGAGAGAAACGAAAGAAGAGAAAGAAGAGGGAAAGGGAAGGAGGGAGAAGAAAGTAAGAAGGAGAAGGAGGAGGAAAAGAGAAGAAGCAACAGAAGAGAAAAAGGAGTAGATAAGTGAGAGAAGGAAAAGTTGAGGAACTGAAAGAGGAGAAAAGACGGGGAGAGGCCGAGGAAGAAAACAATAAAAGATCATAGTAAGGGAAGTGAAGTGATGAATAATAACAATAAATAAGGAGAAATGGGGAGAAAAAGAAGATAAATAAAAGAGAAACGGAAGAAAAGGAGAGAAGAAGAGGAAGGAAATAATCCGAGGCAAGATTAGATGAAGGGAAACGGATGAAAGAAAGCGAGAGAGACACAAAGAGGAGTAAGAAGAAAGGGGAAGAAGAGGAAGGAAGAAAGGGAGAGAGAGAAATCTAATTACGACAGTACCTATCCCCCCCTCCTCCCTCCCCCTCCCCCCTTCAAGGATCAGAAATGGGGGCGAAGGAATGTGAATTGTCCATCGGGATTCGTAGTCGATGGGTATTTAGGGGCGGGGGAAGGGGGGGGGGAGTTCCGTACGGTGCGCACTTTTTTCTTTCTTTCTTTCTTTTTTTCTCTCTCCTTCTCTCACTCTCTCTCACTATCTCTGTGTTTGCGTTTGTGTGTGTGTTTGTTTCTCGTATAGTTTCTCTCTTTTCTCTCTCTCTTCTCTCTCTCTCTCTCTCTCTTCTCTCTCTCTCTCTCTCTCTCTCTCTCTCTCTCTCTCTCTCTCTCTCTCTCTCTCTCTCTCTCTCTCTCTCTCTCTCTCTCTCTCTCTCTCTCTCTCTCTCTCTCTCTCTCTCTCTCTCTCTCTCTCTCTCTCTCTCTCTCTTTCTCACTCACTCACTTCCTCCCCCGCTCGCACGCTCTCGCAATCTTTTCCTCTCTCCCTTCTGATTAATAAAAATCTTAATAACATTCCCACCAATGTGGCTAAAGACGAAAGCGCCCTTATCACAAAATAATTACATCCAACTCCCCGCAATCTCTCTCTCTCTCTCTCTCTCTCTCTCTCTCTCTCTCTCTCTCTCTCTCTCTCTCTCTCTCTCTCTCTCTCTTCTCTCTCTCTTTCTTTCTTCTCTCTTCTCTCTCTCTCTCTCTCTCTCTCTCTCTCTCTCTCTCTCTCTCTCTCTTCTCTCTCTCTCTCTCTCTCTCTCTCTCTCTCTCTCTCTCTCCTCTCTCTTCTCCTCTCTCTCTCTCTCTCTCTCTCTCTCTCTCTCTCTCTCTTCTCCTCTCTCTTCTCTTCTTTCTCTCTCTCTCTCTCTCTCTCTCTCTCTCTCTCTCTCTCTCTCTCTCTCTCTCTCTCTCTCTCTCTCTCTCTCTCTCTCTCTCTTCTCTCTATTCTAGGTATCTATCTTTCGATTTATTCTTATCTATTTTTTTTCTAACTTTCTACCTACCTACCTATCTATCTATTTATCTGTCTCTATCTACTTTTTCCCTATATCTAATAAACATTTCCTCTCTTCTTTCCCCTACTTTTCCTCTCTCGTTACTTTCTCTCTTTCTCTCATCTTCCCCTCCCCTATTTCCTCTTCGAATGCCCCCCCCTCCCTCTTTTCCGCTATCTCCTTCATCATTATTTACCCTTCCATTCACTCTTTCCCTCCTTCCTCTACCCCCCCCCCTCCCTCTTAAATTTATTCCACTCCACTCCTTCACTCCCCCCACGCCGTCTATTTTCTTCTCTTATCCATTCTCCTCT
This sequence comes from Penaeus vannamei, assembly GCF_003789085.1. Taxonomy (NCBI): domain Eukaryota; kingdom Metazoa; phylum Arthropoda; class Malacostraca; order Decapoda; family Penaeidae; genus Penaeus; species Penaeus vannamei. Next base: position 370,677 of record NW_020868533.1, read on the forward strand.
CCACTTATTTTCATTTCCCTTCTTTTACTTTTTTTTCCTTTCCCTCTCCACTCCTGTTATTCTTCCTTTCCCTCTCCACACCCGTTACCCTTCCCCTCTCCTCCCCCATCCTCCCCCTATCCTCCCCTTCTGCCCTTCCTCCCCCACGTCCCACCTCTTTCTTCCCCCATCCCCCCACTCTCTACTCCCCTCCCCTCCTATTTCATCCGATATTTGCCTACACTCGAGACCCCGAAGAGCCGCTGTCAGGTTTAACGCCAGCGTGATGTGTTTACTTAGGAACTGGTTGCACGCTGACCCTATTTCCTGAAGGGGGAGGGGGGAGGCGGAAGGGGTGGTTGTTGGAAGGGGAGAGCCAGGAAGGGGTGGTTGTTGGAGGGGGAGGAGAAGGGGTGGTTGTTGGAGGGGGAGGAGGAAGGGTGTTGTTGGAGTTGGGGGGGGAGGAGGGGGGAGGTTATTGGAGGGGGAGGAGGAAGGGGTGGTTGTTGGAGGGGGGGAGGAGGAAGGGGTGGGTGGATGGGGGGAGAGGAAGAGGTGGTGTTGGAGGGGATGTGGTTAGAGGGAGGGGAGGTGGGGGGATAAGGGAGAGAGGGAGGAGGGACGGAGGGGGAGGAGGGGTGATAGGAAGGAGAGAGGGAGAGAGAAGAGGGTGGATAAGAAGGAGGGGAGGTAGGGAAGGA
>NW_020868533.1:376416-378916 GCF_003789085.1 Penaeus vannamei
GAGAGAGAGAGCGAAAGAGAGAAGAGAAGAGAAGAGAGAGAGATGACGAGACTAGATGAAGATAAGACGAAGAGAGAGAGAGAAGAGAGAGATGTAGAGAGAAGAGAGACGGAATGAGAAGAAGAAGTTAAAAGGAACACATGAAACAGAAGGGAGAGAGAGAGAAAAGAAGAAGAGAGAGGAGAGCACATGAGAGAAAAACACAGACAAACAGACAGAGACGAGAAACAGAAGCAGACCAAAACAGATGCAAAACCAGACATACAAAAAAACAGATAAACAACAACAAAAAATTAAACAGCCCAGACATGATTAAAAAAAAAAGAAATGTAAAAAACTGCTCAATCTTATATAAACAGAACAAAAGAGAAACCCAAAGCTCACAGTAAAAAAAGGAAGAAAAACAGATAATAAAACAATTCTTCCTCCACCTTTTGCTGCCAGCAAAAGTGTTAATTATGACGCCCATTAAATTTATTAAGCTTTCTGCAACATTGCAAGAGACTGAAAAGCTTCGTGTTCCATCGTGATAGCGAGGGATAAGCGGTTGGGGAGGGTTGTTTCAAGTGATTGTGGTGTGTTGGTGTCGTTGTTGCGTCTATCTGCCCTTGTGTAGTGGCGACCCACCCGACTCGTATGTGTTGTTGTGTCTTTTTGTGTGTGTGTGTGTGTCGTCGTTTTAGTGGTGTGTTAGGTGTGGGTTGTAACTGTGTGTTTGTGTTGTGTGTGTTGTGGCCAAGCCCATCTTACCCTACAACCCTCGTCCACCTGTGTGTTGTGTCGGGTGTGTGTGTGTGTGTAGGTGTCGTGTTGTGCTGTGTGTGAGTGTGTGTGTGGTGTGTGTGCAACAACACACGCCACACCCTCTAACTTCACCCCACTACGTATCAACCCTCACTCCTGACAATAACCTCCGTGACTCACTGGTGGTGACTATGTGCCGATGTGTTGGTGTTGGTGTGTGTATGTGTGTGTGTGTGTGTGGTGCTATGTGTTGACGTGACGTGAGTTGAGAGTAGCGTGCTGTGTGTGCTGGGTTTGTGGAGTGATTTGGTGGGTGGGTGGTTGTGTTGTGTGCACGCCCTTGCCTGTGTGTGAACCATACGTGAGGACTAGTGAGATAGCGTGTGTGTCTTTCCTTGTCTCCTTTATCTGTGTGTTTGCGTTTGTGATTGTTGTAATTACTATAATAAATAATGCCCATCCACTAAATGTGACGTTTCGCCCCAACAACAACAACACTTATTCCATTATTGCTCTCCCAAAATCAAGACTTTTTCTTCAACTCCAAAGTCAGAGTTTTACAAAACATCAAACATTCCAAAGTCGACAGTGAAAAACATTCACCAGTTTTCCTTCGTCTTGTATTATTTCCTTTATTATATTTTTTTATTTATTATTTTTATTTTTTTATTTTTTTATTCTTATTTTTTTTTGTCTCGGTTTTTTCGTTTCTTCTTCTTCTTCTTCTTCATTTTCTTTTCTTCTTTTCTTCTTTCTTCTTCTTCTTCTTCTTCTTCTTCTTTCTTCTTCGTCTTCTTCTTCTTCTTTCTTCTTCTTCTTCTTCTCCCTTCTTACTTCCTCTTCTTCTTCTTCTTCTTCTTCTTCTCGTACTTTTGGTTGTGTTCTTTTCCCCTTTCCTTTTATTCTCTCATTCCTTATTCTTCTTCTATCTTTCTGTCTTTTTGTATTCACTTAATCTTCCTTTATTTTCCCACTTCGTTCACTCACGTTTATCCGTTTTCACTCAATTCTTTAACCTTTTACTTTCGCTCATTTTCCTCTATTCTTCCCTGGCTTTTCCTCGTCATATCTTTTTTCCTCAATAACAAGACGAAGTTAGTAGGAAAACCATTCTCTTCAACAGCCACTTCCTTAATTAACTTCACTTTCCTTTAATCCCAAAGTCTGTTTGCTTTACAAGTTTGGCTGTTTTTTTTTTTTTTTTTTTTTTTTTTTTTTTTTTTTTTTTTTTTTTTTTTTTTAGGGGCGAAATTTGCCTTATTGAATTTCCTTGATGAAGTTTGTAAACTCTTCGTTTATGCTTCTTCTTCTTCTACTTCTTCTTCTTCTTTGTCTGTCTATTTCTCTTTCTATGTTCTTATATTTTCTTCGATGCGTTTATTATGTTCTGCCTTTTTTTGCTATTTTGTCTTTTTCTTTCTTTCTTTGTGTCCCCTCTTTCATCTTCCTTTCACATTTGTTGTTATATTGCTTATCTTTCATCATATTCTTTCTCTCTTTTCGTTTTATCTTCTCTCTCTCTCTCTCTGCTCTCTCTCTCTTCTTCTCTCTCTCTCTCTCTCTCTCTCTCTCTCTCTCTCTCTCTCTCTCTCTCTCTCTCTCTCTCTCTCTCTCTCTCTCTCTCTTCTCTCCTTCCTCTTCTGCATGATGTTCTTATTTATTTCTTTTTATCCTCCAAGCTATCTTATTCATTCATTTTCATCGATTTCTTAATCTGTCTTTCTCCTTATCCACCCTCATTTTCTTTTCTCTTCTC
>NW_020868533.1:391416-398916 GCF_003789085.1 Penaeus vannamei
AGAAAGAGAGAAAAGAAAGAGGAAAAGTGAAGAAAAATGAGAAGAGGAAGATGATAATGGGGGAAGAGAGGGAGGGAGAAGAAAAGAGGAAAAAGGGAACAAAAAGGAAATCAGAAGAGGAAGAGATTAACGGTGAAGACGATGATGAAGAAAGTGAAGATGCTGGAAAGGAAAGAGGAAGAAGCAGCAGTCCTCCAGGAACATAATTCTTATATCCTCCTTTGCACTCTTATACAGAATCAAATAAAATTAAGGAAGAAGGAAAGGAGAAAGGAAGAAGCGGGGGAGGATTAAGAAATAGAAAAGAAAAGGGAAGATTATTAATAAGAAGAAGGCGAAGAATTAGATGAATATAAGGGAAATGAAGAAATCCTCAACAAGAAAAGGAGGGAAAGAAAGCACTGCAGAACTAGAAGAAGGGGAGTAAAATGAGGAAAGAGAAGAAGAAGAAAAGGGAGAAACAGCGAAGAGAAAGCGAGAGATAAAAAAAAAAAAATAGATCTAAAAAAAGAACCGGTCAAAAAAAAATAGATAGAAGAATGCAATAATATAATAATAATAATAATATAATAATAAAAAATAAAAAAAATGTGGATAGAGGGTACAGAGAATCAGTTGAATTCCGAAACGTTGTGAATGAAAGTGACTGATTCCACAACAAGAACAGATTAAAGTTTTTGCAATTCCTCGCAAAAAAATAACAATTCAACAATGAACGAGCTTGAGTAATTCCACAACAAAAATGAATTAAGCGAAGTAATATCCACAATAAAAGAATATGAACAATTCTAAGATGTAATTAAAGTTTGTACTGTACGCCATCTGCCGAGAGAAAATTAATTATCAGACCCCTGAAGTCAAGCCAATATTTTTCAAGAATTAGGACGAAAAGATGTTAAAAAGAAATATGGAAAATATTTTTAAAATATGAAAAAAGCGAAAATTTAAATGAAGAAATAAAACTGGATAAGTGAATATAGAAAGCAAAACTACGTTAAAAATAGATGGCAAAATTTTACAGAGGTAAAAGGCGAATAAGGAAGGAAAATGTAACAAAAAAGAAGGAAATATAAAGAGAATATTTTTTCAAAAGGCAACAATGAAAGAAAAAAAAAGAAAAAAGAAAAAAAAGGGAATCCTTCAAAATGGCGTCACGAACACGAAAAGGAAATAGAAAGAAGAAAGAGAGAAATAGAAAAAAATAAAAAATACAAGAACGAAATGACTAAGAATAACCCTTCAGAGCTACAAAGAGGGGACAAATCTTAACATAAATAGTAGAAGAAAAAACAAGAAAAAAACAACAACAACAAAGAAAATATAAAGGAAGAAAAAAAAAGTTTAAAAATCGTCTAAAAAAATACACACAAAAAAATGAAGAAAAAAAATACAAAGATACTGAAAACCCCTACTTCAAAAAAAAAAAAAAAAAATCAAAGAAATCGACATAGCGACCATTACATTCAAGACACACCAAGAAAGACCTCAAGATAGACGGCAGAAAAGACCCTCCAAGGCCAAGCCGGGAGGAACAAGAATGGAAAGCAAGATTTAGCAATTCTAACAAGGGCGGAAACACGAGCCAAGACAAGGAGTGACACGGAGAGAGGGGATTGAAAGGGGCTTAGTACGCCGAGGGGAAAATTGAAGGTGAGAGGGGAAAAGAAGGAGGATGAAGAAGAGGAGAGGAGCGGAAGAGCGGAAAAGAGGAAAAAAGAGTAGGGAAAGGGAAAAAGGTAAAAGGGGAAAGAGAGGAGAAAAGAAGGAAAAAAAGAGGGAAAGGGGAAAATTGAAGGTGAAAGAGAAGAGAAGATGGTGAATAGGGAAAAGAAGGAGGTAAAAGAGAAAATGAAGAGAAAGGGAAAAAGACGGAGAGGAAAAGAAGGAGGGGAAAGGGGGAAAAATTGAAGGTGAAAGGAGAAAGAAGAGGGAATGGGAAAAGAAGAGGAGAAAAGAGGAAAATTAAGGAGAAAGGGGGAAAAGAAGGGAGAAGGAAGAGGAAAATTGAAGAAAAAGGAAAAAAAGAGAGAAGAGAAAAATTGGAGTGAAAGGGAAAAGAAGGAGGAAAAACGACAAGAAGGAGGAGAAAGAAGAAATGAAGGAGGAGAAAGAGGAAAAGAAGGAGGGGAAAGGGGAAAATTGAAGGAGAAAGGGGAAAAGAAGGAGGAGAAAAGGGAAAAATTAACGTGAAAGGGGAAATTGTGAAAGGATTGGGGAAAATGAGGAGGAGAAAAAGGAAAAAGAAGGAAAAATGGAAAGGGAAGAAAAGGAAAAAGAAGGAGGAGAAAGAGGAAAATTGAAGGAAAAAGGGAAAAGAAGAGAAAAGAGAAAAGAAGAAAGAAACAGGAAAATTGAAGAAAAAGAAAAGAAGGAGGAGAAAGAGAAAAAAAGAAGAAAGAGAAAGAAGAGGGAAAAAAGAGGGAAAAGAAAAAGAAGGCAAGAGAAGGGAAAAATAATGGGAAAGTAAAAATAGAAAAAGAAAATTGAAGAAGGAAAAGAAGAAAAGAAGGAGGAGAAAGAGGAAAAGAGGAAAAGGAAAATAAGGAAGAAAGGGAAAAAGAGGAAAAAAGAAATTGAAGTGAAAGGAAAAAAGAGAGAGGAAAAGAAGGGAAAAGAAGGGAAAAGGAGGAAAAGAGGAAAAGAAGGAGGAGAAAGAAAAAAGGAGGAAGGAAAAAAGGAAGAAAGAGGAAAAAAGGACAAAAGAGGAAAATTAAAGGAGAAAGGGAAAGAAAGAGGGAAAGGGAAATTAAGAAGGAGGAAAAAAAAAAAAAATTGAAGGAAAGGGAAAAGAAAGCAAAGAAAAAAAGAAGGAGGAGAAAGAGGGAAAAAGAAGTGTGGAAGCGAAAGGGGAAAAGAAGGAGGAGAAAGAGGAAAAGAAGAAAGAGAAAGAGGAAAATTGAAGGGAAATGAAAAAGAAAAGGAGAAAGAGGGAAAAGAGTCGAAGAAGAAGGAGAGTACACAGAGCAAGAGAAGAAAGAAATGACAGCGGGCAGATAAGAAAAAAAAAAGTAAAAGAGAAAAAAGAAAGATAGATGAATTGCAGGATAAAAAGAAAAAAAATAAATAAATAAAGATATAGATAGATAAAATTTCTATAATAAGAATAAAATTAAAGAAATTGAAGAAAACAAACTAAAAAGTGAAAAAAGTGAAATGAAAAAGGGGCAGTGAGTACTGTGAAGAAAAGAGGAAGACGAAGAAAAAGAGATGAAGGAAGAGAGATTGCGTTGGGTAAAATGAAAGGTGAAAAAGGGAGAAAAGACAAAAGGTTTGAGAAAGAATGAAGAGGAACGAAGAGATGAAAAAGACAAAGCAGAATTCTCAAAAAATAAAAAAATAAAAAGATAAATTGAAAATAAAGAAGTCAAAAGAAAAGATGAAGGAATGAAGAATAATAGCAATAAAATGAATAAATAAAAAAAAAAAGTCAAAAGAAGGAAATGAGAAATGAAGGAATAATAAAAAAATAGATTAAAAAAAGTTAGAAAAATAATTTAAAAAATATAAAGATGAGAAATGGAGGAACAATAAAATAAATAAATAAATAAATAATAAATAAAAAGTCAGGAAAAAAGAAAATAAAAAAATTAAAAAAAATCCAAGTCATAGCCACAGGTTAAGAAAAAAGAAGATGAAAAATAAAAAAAAAACATTCAAGTCATAGCCCACAGGGTGAAGAATGCACATGCACGAACAAGCAGAGGCAGATTGCAGCCATGGCAAGCTTCCAGGACCTAGAGAATGTTCGAGAACCAAAAAAGGGGGTTACTTCGGCCATGGGCGGAGGGGGGGGGGGTGTTGATGGGGTCGGACAGGTAGGGAGTGGGGGTTGGGGGTTGAGTTCAGAAAGGAAGGGATAAGAGGGAAAACGGAGAGGAGAGAAATGAAGGAGAAGAGAGAATTAATGGAAGGGGGAGAGGGAAAGAGAGGTGGAGGGAGATAGATAATGGAAAGGGGAGAGAAAGAGAGCTGGAGAGAGAGAATTCATGGAAAGGAGAGAGGAAGAGAGGTGGAGGGAGAAAGATAATGGAAAGGGGAGAGAAAGAGAGGCGGAGAGAGATGGATAATGGAAAGGGGAGAGAAAAAGAGGTGAAGAGATAGATAATGGAAAGGGGAGAGAAAGGGAGGAGGAGAGAGAATTCATGGAAAGGGGAGAGAGAAAGAGAAGTGCAGGGAGATAGATAATAGAAAGGAAAGAGAGAGAGAGATAATGGAAATAGGAGAGAAAGAGAGGTGGAGGGAGATAGATAATGGAAAGAGGAGAGAAAGAGAGATGGAGGGAGATAGATAATGGAAAGGAGAGAGAAAGAGAGGTGGAGAGAGAGATAATGGAAAGGGGAGAGAGAAAGAGAGGTGGAGGGAGATAGATAATGGAAAGGGGAGAGAGAGGTGGAGGGAGATAGATAATGGAAAGGAGAGAGAAAGAGAGGTGGAGGGAGATAGATAATGGAAAGGGTAGAGAAAGGGAGGAGGAGAGAGAATTAATGGAAAGGGGAGAGAAAGAGAGGTGAAGAGAGAGAGATAATGGAAAAGGGAGAAAAAAGAGGTGAAGAGGGAGAGATAATGGAAAGGGGAGAGAAAGAGAAGTGGAGAGAGAGATAGTGAAGGAGAGAGATAAAAGGAGATGGAGAGGCAGAGGAGGAGTTGGTGAGGGAGGAGGAGGAGAGAAGAAGGAGAGAAATTGGAGTCGGCAGAGAAAGGGAGTGAGGGAAAGGGAAGGAAAGTAAACCTTAGTCTGGAGAGGAGAATAATAAGAACAGGAGGGAAAACTTGGCCCTTAATGGACCGACCTCATTAAAGAACCAAAGTTTGCACAGGGTTCTTTAGGGCTGCTTCACCCCCCCCCCCACCACCACCACCACCAAGCCCTATTCCTCCCCCATTTCTCCCCTTCTCTTCTCTTCCTATTTTCCATTTCCTCTATCCTTTTCACACCTTCTCCCTGTTTCATCTCTTCCTTTTTTAATCTATTTCTTATTGATTTCCCTCCATATATCCTCCCTTGCACATCTTTATTTTTCCCTTTGCTTCTTCCCCCCTTTTCTCCCCTTCTCTTCTCTCATTTTCTTTTCCTCTCCAATCCAACCCTTCCCCCAATTCTACCTCTTCCTTATCCCTTCCTATCTTTTACTTAATTCCCAGCAATTATAAATATGCCTGTATTTCGCACTTTGCTTCTTCCTCACTCTCTCTTTGCTCATACTTCCCTCGCCCTCTTTTCTTCATTGTGTCCTCTAAGTTCCCTTATCACTCTGTCTCTTGCCTCTCTCCACTATTTTCTCACTTATCTACTTCTACGCTCCACTTCCTCTTTTCGAAGCCTCTCTATACATTTCCCCATCTCTCATTCTCCCTCCTTCCTTTGGCCCAATCTTGCTTTATTAATCTCTACCACACAGCTCTCAATCTTCTTTCACTACACCTTTCCTCAATGTCTCCAACAATTATTTATGACTTTTTATTTTTTTTCTTTTTTTTTTTTATTGTTCTTTTTTTTTTTTTCTTTATTTGTTGTTTCTTGATTGTTGTGCCGGGCTTGTTGTCGTGGATTTTGTGTTTTTTTTTTTCTCGGTGTTCTTTGTGGTGGGCCGCGGGGGGCAGGGTGTGTCTCCATTTTGTCATTTTGCCGGTTGGTGGTGTTGTGGCGGCGTGTCGCTGCATGGGCCGTGCGGGTGTTGTGTACGGCCGATTCTTTTTTGTTTCGGCGGATTGTTCGTGTTTTTGGGTCGTGTTCTGCGCGTTTGTTTTTGCGTTCGTTGGTTTTGCTTTTCTGCTCATGTCGTGCTTTTGGTTGGTGCTTTGGTTTCTTGTTGTTTGTGTTTCGCGTGGGTGTTGCTGTTTTTTGTTATGCTTGGTTGCTGCTTGTCGTTGTGGCAGTCGGTTGGTGCGGTGTTTTTCGCGCGCCGGCGGGGCCTGGCTTTGAGTTGCTCTGTTTTGTCTGTTTGTTTTTTTTTATTTGTTTCTTGTTGTCGGTGCTTGTCATGGTTTGTAGTGGGACGTGTGTCTCTGCGCGTTTTTCTCGCGGTCGTGTGCGGTTCGCTGGTTGATTGGTGCTTGTGTCTGCCTTCTTATGATCTGCTGTCGAGTCTTCGTTTGGTTGTTTTGGTTCATGCGTTGTGTCCTGCTGACGGCCGTCTTGTGCATGCTGTGCCTCTGCTGGTTCTAGTCTTTCTTCTTTGTTTTTGCCGGCGTAGCTGCCGTACTTTCGCCGCTCTGGCCTGTGCCTGTGTTCTCTGTTTCTGGCCTCCCGGCCACCTCTTGGCCGACCCTCCCACCCGGGTTCGTTGGGCGCTTTTCCAGCTGACTCCTGTTTTCCCGGCCCCCCGACTACGTGCGGGCCGCGCTTACTCCCAGCTGCGCGTAATCTTTGCCAGCGGACGGCTGAGGTTGGGTTCCGCGCGCTTTCTGCTTGCTCAACTTTTCTCCTCCTCTTCTTTATCCCTCTCTCTCCCCTACTTCCTCCTTTTTCTCCCTCACCTCTCCTTCCCATCTTCTTAATTCTCTTATTCCTGTAAATCATCCCTCTTTCGAATGAATTGAAAGATTTTTAATAAATTCTATTTTCATTATCAGTTCACAAAAGCCTTAGTCCTAAACCCTTAAGATATAGAGATAAAGATACAGACAGAAATAGATACCAATAAACATACACATTAATCACGCCATGTAATTTTCATATATATCTACACTGATATACAACAAACTATACAAACTATTCATACACATCTATTCAGATATACAAACATATTAGTATACTTTCATACGTATCTCCTCAGATATACAAATATATCAGTATATCCTGCAGTCACTTTCAGAAATAATATATAAAAGAAAAGAGCGAAATTTTCTTAAACTACATAAACTACTCAGATATACGAGCAAATACATCAGTCTACCCTGCAGTCACTTTCAGAAAAAATATAAAGAAAACGAGCGATAATTTCCTTAAGCTACACAACTCCACTCAGATATTACAAACAAATATATCAGTATACCCCTGCAGTCACTTTGAGAAAAAATATAAAGAAACGAGCGAAAATTTATAAAGCTAACACCAACTCTACTCAGATATACAAACATATATATCAGTGTACCTTGCAGTCACTTTCAGAAAAAATATATAAAGAAAACGAGCGATTATTTCTTAAGTTATACAGCCTCTACTCAGATATATAAACAAATATATCAGTCTACCCTGCAGTCACTTTCAGAAATAATATATAAAGAAAACGAGCGAAAATTTCTTAAGCTACACAACTCTATTCAGATATACAAACAAATATATCAGTCTACCCTGCAGTCACTTTCAGAAAAAAATATAAAGAAAACGAGCGAAAACTTCTTAAGCTATACAACTCTACTCAGATATACAAACAAATATATCAGTATACCCTGCAGTCACTTTGAGAAAAAAAAAAATATAAAGAAAACGAGCGATAATTTCTTAAGCTACACAACTCCACTCAGATATACAACAAAATATCAGTCCTACCTGCAGTC
>NW_020868533.1:403916-408916 GCF_003789085.1 Penaeus vannamei
CTTGATAGTTCAAATCCCAATCCTTTCATTTTATTGGACGTAACACATTTTCTTTTCTCTGTCTTATCAAGGGTAAACTATGTTAAAAGATGTAGACAAATATCTTGAGGGCAATTCAAGATTTTTATATATTCGGAGCTCAGGTCTAGATATTCGCGTAATCTAAAAATATATGAATATACGTTGTAGATAAAACGAATTATTTGACCAAGGGCAAAAACTCAGGAAAGAGGGAGGGAGGAGAGAAAAAATGAAAGAGAGAGAGGAAAGAAAGAAAGACAGAAAGATCAACAGACAGGGAGGAGGAGGAGGAAGGGGAGGAGGAGGAGGATGAAGAAGAAGAAGAGGTGGAGGAGGAAGAGGGGAGAAGAAGGAAGAAAGAAGAAGAAGAAGAAGAAGAAGAAGAGAGAGAGAGAGAGAGAGAGAGAGAGAGAGAGAGAGAGAGAGAGAGAGAGAGAGAGAGAGAGAGAGCAGAGAGAGAGAGAGAGAGAGAGAGAGAGAGAGAGAGAGAGAGAGAGAGAGAGAGAGAGAGAGAGAGAGAGAGAGAGAGAGAGAGAGAGAGAGAGAGAGAGAGAGGGGAGAGAGAGAGGAGAGAGGAAGAAGGGAGGGGAGGGGAAGGGAAAGAGGAAGAGAAGGAGGGAAGGAGGAGAAGAGAGAATGGAGGGAGGAAGGAAGGAGAGAAGAAGGAGAAAGATAGATAGAGAGAGGGGGGGGGGCAAGCAGGCAGACACAGAGACGGAGAGAAAAGGCAGATACACAGACAAGATAAATGACAAACGGAAATGATAAGAATAAATCCAAAGCGGGAAAAAACAAGCAAATAACTCAACAATTCAAATAATTCTCTCTCCCTCTCCCTCTCCCCCCCCCCTCTCTCTCTTCTCTCTCTCTCTCTCTCTCTCTCTCTCTCTCTCTCTCTCTCTCTCTCTCTCTCTCTCTCTCTCTCTCTCTCCTCTCTCTCTCTCTCTCTCTCTCTCTCTCTCTCTCCTCTCCCTCTCCTTTCTCCCTCTCTCCTTCTCTCTCTCTCTCTCCTCTTCCTCTTCTCTCCTTCTACCTCTCCTCGCTCCACTCCCCCCTCTTCCTCTCTCTCTTTCCTTCCTTTCCTTTCCCTCCGTCCCTCTTTCCCTCCTTCCCTCCCATTCTTTCTCTTTCTCCCTCTCCCTCTCCCCTTCTTCCTCCTTTCTTCCCTCCCTACCTCCTCTCTCCCCCTTACCGAAACGCACTCCCGGCCGGACCGAGAACCACAGACCGAACGAACGCGAACGCGGCCCACACGAGAAACCCAGAGCGCGGAAGACCCGAAGCGAAAGCGGATCGTTCCATTACAGAAAATTGCTCTTGAGAAAGGAAACCCTTCCTTCGGCCATTGTTTACAACCGGCAAAACAAATGGCCGCCAGTTATTCCTCATATTTCCCCCCCACGCAAAAGGAGAAGGCTTGGCGGAAAAGCCGACAGGCATTGGGTGGGGGGATTGGGGTGGGGGGGATGGGAGGGAGGTGGGGAGGGAAGCAGGGGGGGATTTGGGGGGGGGAGGGAGGTTTTGGGGGGATTGAGGTTGGAGAGGAAGATAGGGGGGGGAGAAAGGGAATGGGGGGGTTGAGTTGGGGCGGGATGCGGAGATCAGGGGATGGGATGAGGGAGGAGGGAACTGGGATGGGGTAAGGCCTGGGGAGTCGGGCAGGGGCTAGGGAGTAATGTGGATGGGGAACAGGAGGGGGGGAGGGGGTTGGTAATGGGAATGGGGATGAAGGGGATTTTCTAGGATGTTGGAGGGTGGAAAGGAATGGGGTCTGGGGGTAAGGAAGGGGGAGGGAAATGGGAGGGAAAGGGGAAATGGGTTTAGGGAAGGGGGAGGGAATTGGGACGGGAGTTTGTTGGGAGGGCGGGAAGGGGTTGAGGGAGGGAAATGAGAGGAAAGGGAAGGGGAGGATAGGGAGGGGTGGAGAGAATGTGGAATGTTGCGAGGGGGGAGGGGAGGGAGGGGGGGGGGGAGGAGTGGGAAGGGGAGGGATGGCGGTGGGTTGTTAGGAGGGGAGAATAGGAGGGTTGGAAGGAAGGGAGGATGGGAGAGGGTGGGAGGGAGGGGGAGGAATGGGGTGGAGTTGGTATGGAGGGAGAGGGATGGGAGGGGTTAGTAGAGGATGGGGGTGGTGGGGGGAGGGAGGGAAAGGAATGGGTGGGTTGGTAGGGATGGGGGAGGATGGGGTGGGGTTGTAGGAGAGGGGGATGGGGAATGGGGTGGGGTTGGTAGAAGGGGGAGGAGGAGGAGGGAATGGGGTTGTTGGTTGGTAGGAGGGGTGGAGGGGAGGGGAGGAATGGGGAGGGGGGAGGGAATTAGGGGGGAGTTTGGAAGGAATGGGGAGGGAGGGGTGGGAGGGAGGGGAGGAAGTCAGGGCGGAGCGGTGGCGGGAGGGAGGGAAAGGGAATGGGGTGGGTTGGTAGGGATGGGGAGGATGGGGTGGGTTGGTAGAGAGGGGGAGGATGGGAGGGAATGGGGTGGGTGGTAGAGAAGGGGTGGAGGGAGGGGGAGGGAATGGGTTGGATTGGTAGGAAGGGGAGGGAGGGAGGGAATGGGGTGGGTTGAGGGAGGGGGAGGGAATGGGGGTTGGTAGGGAGGGGAGGGTGTTGGTAGTGAGAGGGAGAGGGGAGGGGTTGGGGGGTTAAGAGGGATGGGGGGAAACACGGGATTGGAATGAGAGAGTGGGGATGGGAGATAAGAAATAATGAAAAAGGATGTGAGGAAAGAAATGTGAACAAAAAAAGAAAGAAAAGGAAACAAAAAAAAGAAAAAAAAAACAGGAAAAGAGAGACCGAGATGAACAGAGAAGAAAAATAAGCAGACAGGCACAGACAGAGACAGACAGACACCCAGACACCCAGACAAGGCAGAGAGGAAGGGAGGAATATAACCCAGCAAGTACATCAAAACCAGAGAACTTTGTACCCGATCCTCCCCGGACCAACGGGAACAAAAAGGAGAGCAAGGGACGCAACAAAAGCTATTTTTAGAAAGGCGTTTTGACCCTTTCTCCCTTTTTATTTCTTCTCTCTCTCTCTCTCTCTCTCTCTTCGTTCGTAATTTCTTCATTTTTTTCGACTTTATGTTTTTTGTTGTTGTTGTTGTTTTTTTCGAGGGCAGAGGTGTGGGTTTTGCTGTCCTTGTTTATTTCTTTTTTCTTTCTTTTCTCTTCCTCTCTCGATGTACGAACATATATATATATATATATATATATATATATATATATATATATATATATATATATACTATATATGTATATATATATATATATATATATTATATATATATATATATATATATATATATATATATATATTATTATGTATATATATATTATATATATATATATATATATATATATATATATATATATATATATATATATATATATATATTATATATATATATATTATATGTTTTATCACCCTCTCTCTTTCTCTGTTTTTATCCCACTCTTTCTCCTACCCCCCCTCACTCTCTCTCTCTCTCTCTCTCTCTCTCTCTCTCTCTCTCTCTCTCTCTCTCTCTCTCTCTCTCTCTCTCTCTCTCTCTCTCTCTCTCTCTCTCTCCTCCCTCCTCTCCCTCTCTCCTCTCTTCTCTCTCTCTCCCCCACTCTCCCCCCTCCCTCCCTCTTTCTCTCTACCTTTCTCTCTTTTACAATAAAGCGATTCATATAAACTTCGAAGCCATTGATGAGACGCTGAACCTCATAAAGAATAGTTCATATCTCAAGGGAAACCGGGCTTCGGGTCGCCATAGCGGAGGAAACGGAAAATCTCATACGATGGGGAAAAAAATCATATTGACGTTCTTTTTTTCTCTTATTTCTTTTATTTCTCGTTGATTTTCTTTTTTTTTTTTCTTACGTTTCTCGTCTCTTCTTCGTCGTCTCCTTTTTTTTAGTCTTTTGTTTTTTTTTTCTTCTTTTCATTCTTTTCTCTGTTCCTTTTTGTTTTATTATTTCTTATCTTTTCTTTTTCCCAGTTTAATTTTAAAAAGATCTTAATTCTCTCCTACTTAATTCTTTCCTACATCTTTCCTTATATCTATGTGAAAAAGTAGGTCCAGATATCTTTATATGTACTTTAATGTTAATCTTATCAATCTTTTTTCTTGTCTTTTCTTTTCCTTGTGCCTGTGTACCTCCATTCTTGCTTCTCTCTTTATCTATTCTTTTCTTTATTAATATAGTTTTATTCCCCTTCTTTTTTTTCGCTTTCTTCTTCTTAATTTTCATCTCCTGTCCCTCTTTCAACCTTTTATCCTTCTTTTTCATTCCCCAAGTCCTCTTTCTCCTTCCCTATTCTCCATCTTCTATCCCACCTCCAACCTTTTATTCTTCTTTTCTCTCCTTCTCTTTTTTTCTATCTTCTAGACCCCCTCCCTCCTTCGGATTTTCATCCTCCTAGTCTTCTTTCTCCTTTCCTTTCTCCTCCTCCTATCCCACCTCCAACTTTCTATCCTTCTTTTTCATCTCTCTCTCTTCTAAACTCCGACCCTCCGCCCCCTCTTCCCCCCTTTCTCCTTCTCATTTTCATCCTCCAAGTTCTCTTTCTCCTTCCCCTTTCCCCATCTTCTATTCCTTCTCCAACCTTTTATCCTTCCTTTTCCTCATTATTATCATTCTTTCTCTCTCTCTCTTCCACATCCATTTCTGCTCTCCCGCCTTCCTTTCCCTCCTTCTTCTTCTCCTTTTTTATCTCTCTCTTCCTCCATCTTCTATCCCTCCTCCAACGTTTTATCCTTCCTTTTCCTCCTCCTTCCCCTTTTTTCTCTCTTCCAACAACCCCACCCCCACCCCCACCCTCTTCCTAAGTCCTTTCTCCCTCCTCTTCCTCCATCTTCTATCCCCCTCCAACGTTTTATCCTTCCTTTTCCTCCTCCTTCCCCTTTTTTCTCTCTCTCTTCCAACCAACCCCCCACCCCCACCCTCTCTCCTCCAAGTTCTCCTTCTCCCTCCTCCTTCCTCTAATCTTCTA
>NW_020868533.1:411416-413440 GCF_003789085.1 Penaeus vannamei
TGCTCGGTCATTTTGTTGATAAACATGATTTGTGGACTTAGTCGAGTGCGTTTAGAGGGGGGGGGAGGGGGGAAGGGGGGGGAGGAAAAGGAAAGGGGGGAGGGGAAAGGGGAGGAAAGGGGGGGAGGGGAAGGGGGAAGTTAAGAGGGGGAGGGGGGAGTTGGGCAGGGGAAAGAGAGAGAAGAAGGTGGGTGTGAAAGGAAGAGAGGAGGTGGGTATTGAAGAGAAAGAGAAAGAAGGTGGGTTTAAAGGAAAGAGAGAGAGGGAATGGATATGGATGGGAAAGAGAGAGAGAAGTGGGTGTGGAAGAGAAAGAGAAAAAAAAGAGGTGAGAATGGTTGGTGAAGAGTAAAGGGTGGGGATGAAGGGTAAGAGGTGGAGGAGGAGAGGAGCGAGTAGAAGTGGTGGGGAAGAGGGAGAGGTGAAAGGGATCGGGAGAAGTAAGGGTGAGGCTGGTGAGGAAAGAGGAGAGTAAGTGGATGAGGAGAATGAGGGAGAAAAGAGAGTGGGGAGGAGAGAGGAGGAGAGTGAGGGTGCAAGGAGAGGAGGGAGGGTAAAGGGTGGATGGGGAAGAAGTGGAGTGGGAGTGGCGATGGAAGAGTTAAAGGGGAGGATGGAGGAGCAGAAGGAATAAGAAAATGGGGATGGGTGATGTAAAGGAAGTAAGATGAGCGAAGGGAAGGAGAAAAGAAGTAGGCGGAGGGCGAGGATCCGAGGGAGGAGAAGGGGAAGGGAGAAGGAGATGAAAAACAGGAGGTAACATGGTGAAAGGGAAAGGTGAGGAAGGGGAGGGGGGAAGAGAGGAGAAGGGAAGGAAGGTGCAAGGCAGGAGGGAATAGGAGAAAAGAAGAGCAAAGAAGAGAAAGAGGAAGGCGAAAAAAGGAGAAAGAACAGAAACGGGAAAAGAAAGGGGAAAAAATGTAGGAAGAAAAAACAGAAGAGAGTGGGAGAAAGAGAAAGGCACACGCACGGAAGAAGTAGAAGAGAGGGAAAAAAGAGGAGAGAAAGGGAGGCAGGGAGTGTGTCGACTAAATCAGGAACCAGGGGCAGAGCAGGACACTTTAGGGCCTCGAAGGAAGGACCTTTTGTACCAGGATTTAAGGAGAAGGAAATTAAGGGAATAAAGTTAGGGAATCTAATCTTCACGGCGCGACCTCCGGAGCTTGATTTGAAAAAGAAGGAAAATTAGGAGAGACAAACGCCAAAATAAGGCACAGTACTCGGTACCAAAGACACCGAAAGATAAGAAGCGATAACAGGAACAATGACAACAACTAAAAACAACCTAAAGACCGATAAGATTTAGCTAAGAGAGGAAAAGACTTCGGGGAGAAAGCCGCCGGATGATAACAAGTACATTTTCAAAAACTTTCGAGCTAGCCAACGGTTCCCGCCACGACTCGGAAGCTGATTGGCCGAGCTGCCCAGCCAATCGGCGAGAAGAGATAGGGAATGGGAGTCAAGTGGACGATCCTTCTGTATTATGAGAGAGGCCGGACAGAGTGGACGAGGAGGGGAAGTTTCTATACTTTCTGGGGAATCCATACTGTGTTTTGGTAAGATATGGGAACATGGAAGGGAATGAGATACAACCGGAGACTTCTAGATAGTCTCTTAGACGGAGCGGGAAAGAAAGTGGAACAGAGACAGACAGATAGCCAGACAGACACATAGTGATAGAGAGTAGAAAGAGAGAGAGAGAGAGAGAGAAGAGAGAAGAGAAAAAAGAGAAAAAAACCTTATACTTTTAAAAAGTTTTACGTCTACGACTGATAATGCAATTCTGTGTCTTTATGTGTGTTAATTTATGTAGCTGCAGGGGCCTTATGAACCATGTGAAAAAGATATAACAACGACATTCATGTAAATTCACGCACACCCAAAAGCACACATCTGCATACAATCTAAAAAACAAAAACATACATAAGCAAACAAAGCACCTATTAACATGGACAGCATAGATAAACAATTCTTTTTTCTTTCTTTCTTCCTTTTTTTGACCCAGAATGATATCAAGCTTGGAT
>NW_020868533.1:416040-423540 GCF_003789085.1 Penaeus vannamei
CTCTCCCCTCCTCACCCTTCTCCCTCTCCTCCCTTCCCTCTCTTCTCCCACCCCTCTCCCCCTCTCCTTCTCCCTCCCCTATCCCCTCCAACCCTTCTCCCTCTTCCCCTCCCCACCCTTCTCCCTCTCCTCTCTCCTCTTCTTCCTCTTCCTCCTCCCCACCCTTCTCCCTTCCTTCCTCCTTCCTCACACCTTCCTCTCCCACTCCCCCCCCCCTCTCCCTCTCCCCCCTTCCACCCGTCTCCCTCCCTCCCTCCCCCTTCCTCTTTCCATTCCCCCCCACCCTTCTCCCTCTTCCCCCCTCCCCTCCCCTCTCTTCTCCCTTCCTCTTCCCTCTCCCCCTCCCCCCACCCTTCTCCCTCCTCTCCCTCTCCCTCCCTCCCCCCTCCTCCCTCTCCCCCTCTCCTCTCTTCTTCACCCTTCTCCCTCACCCCTTCCCTCCCTTCCTCTCCCCCTTCCTCCACCTCTCCCCCTCTCCCTTCCCATCCATTCCCCCCATCCTCCCCCTCTCCCTCTCCCCTTCCCACCCCTCTCCTCTTCCCCCCCTCCTCCCACCCCTCTCCCCTCCCCTTCCCCACCCCTCTCCCACCTCTCCCATCTCCCCACCCTCTCCCTCTCCCCTTTTCCCCACCCTCCTCCCTCCCTCTCCCCACCCTCTCCCTCTCCCTTCCCCACCCCTTCTCCCTTTTTCCTCTCCCCACCCCACCCTCTTTCCTCTCCCCCCTCCCCCACACCTTCTCCCCCTTCACCCCTTCTACCTCTTTCCCCCCCTCCCTCTCCTTCCGCTCCCGCCCTCTCCCCACTCTTCCCTCTTCCCCTCTCCTCTCCCTCTCCCCCCCCTCCCCTCTCCCCTTTCCCCTCCCCCCCTGTCTCCCACCTTTTCTTCCCTCCTCCCTCACTCTCCTCTTCCCCCTCCCCCCCCCCCCGAAGCCGCCGAGAGCCCCGACCTCAGGAGGAAATATTCGCATTTCCTCCCGAACGCGATGTCCGTAGTTGATAAATCTTCGGAACACGCGGTGCTTCTTATCTTCTTGACGCTTCTTTTCTTTTCTTTCTCTCTTCTCCTTTTTCTTTTCTTTTTTCTTTCTCTTTTCTCTCTTCTTCTTTTTTTTTCTTTCCGTTCTCTCTCTCTCTCTCTCTTTTCTCTTCTTATCTTCTTGACGCTTCTTTTTTTCTTTTCTTTCTCTCTTCCCTTTTTCTTCTTCTCTTCTTTCTCCTTTTTTTCTCTCTTTCTTTCCTTTCTCTCTCTTCTCTTTTCTCTCTTTTCTTCTCCTATCTTTCTCTTTTCCTTCTTTCTTTCCTCCTTCTCTTCCTCTCTTCTTTTTTTTCCTCTTGTCCTTTCTTCTTTCCTTTTTTCTTTTTTCCTTCCTTTCTTTATTTTCATTCTCCCCTTCTCCTTCTTCCTTTATTTATTTCTCTCTCCTCCCTTTTTTCCTTACCCCCTCCCTCACTCTCCTGTCCTTTTCCTCCACCCCCCCTTTCCCTCTCCTCCTCCCCATCCTCCTCCCTTCCCTCCGTCCTTCACCTTTCCTCCTCCCCCTCCCCCCCCTCTCCCCCTCCCTTTCCCTCTCCCTCACCCCCCTTCCCCTTCCTCCCTTCCCCCCCCCCTTTTCGTACCTTTCCTCCATCCCCCCCCCTCCTCCCTCCCTCTCCTCTCCACCTCCTCCCCCTCTCCCCCTCCTCCCTCTCCTCCTCCCCCCCCCTCCCTCCCCTTTCCCCATCTTGTAACTCATTAAAGGAAGTCTGAAGTACAGCGTAGAAGCTGTCCTTTGTCTCACTCCGGTAGACGAAGTAGATGTAGATGAGGACATGTCTACCAAGTTCGTCGTCGGTAGATTAATGGACTGACATTTTTTTCTCTTATTTGTCTCTATTTTTCATTATCATTTTCTTTACTATTGTCATTATTGCTGTTGCTGTTATTACCACTGTTGTTGTTATTGTTGTTATCCTCATTATTATAATTTTATTTTTGTCATTGCTGTTCTTGCTATCATTATTTCTTTATTATTATCATCATTACTATCGTTGTTGTCATTAGTAATATAATTATTTTTCATGTCATTTCCTTTTGCTTTGCTCATTTGTTTTTTGTATTTTTTTCTCTCTCTCGTACTATTCTATAACCATTTCCTACTTCTCCCTATTTATTTTTTTCTCCTTCCTATTCTACCTTCTTGGTCACTTTTATCTTTTCTCTTTCTCTTCATATTCATCCTCCGTTTCCTCTCCTCCTCCTCCTCATTCCTCTTCATCTGCCAGAAAGCCTTTGCATTCCGAATGACATTTAATAATTCATTTGAAAGACAAAGACAAAAAAAAAAGAAGAAAAAAAAGGAAATGGAAAACAGTAGATCTCCCATCGCGTCCTAATAATTAACTCTGTTATCGTTGTCACCATTGTTATTTTCAGCAGCTTTTTATTACCATTACTAATTCTGCCATCATCAGTATCCTCATTATCCTGACCATAATTATCACTAGTAGCAGTGGTAGTAATAGTATTAATTATTTTATTTACTGTCATTATTGCTGTCATTATTATTATGATAATTATTATCACTATTATTATTATCATTATTATCATCGTTATTATTATCATTATTATTATCATCCTTATCAATGTTATTATCATTATCCTCGCTAACAATATCATCATTATTATTGTCATTGTTATCACTATTATCATCATTTTTATTATCATAATTATCATTGTTGATGTTATCTTTATCATAATCATCATCATTCTTTTTATCATCATTATCACCATAATTATCACCCTGATCATCACAATCATCCTTTTCATTATCACTTTCATCACAATTCTTACAATAACAGTAACGTCAACAATTGATATAAAACAACGACGCTGATAAACGTAAGAAAGTGTAAGAAAGGAAATCAAGAATTTAATAAAGGTGAAGGGAGATGACACGAGCAGCGAGCGAGAAAAACCACAAGGAAGAGATCAGACCAGCAGCATCCTTTCCTTCTCGTCTCTCCTCCTCTCATTCTCTTATTCTCCTTCTTTTCCTTCGTTCTTTCTGCTGTTGTTTTATTATCATTATTATTAATATTATCCTCTTTTTTATTTCTTCCTTTCTTCTTGATTTCCATTTTTTTCCTTCTTACTTTCTTTCTTTTTTCTTCTTTCTTCCTTCCTTCTTTCTTCTCTCTTCTTTCCGTTTTGTTCCTTTTCCTTATTTCCCAATTTCTCACCTTCTTATTATCCTGTTTACTTCCTTTCTTCCTTTCCTCTACCCTTATTCCTTCTTTAGATTCCCCTCTTTCCCCCCTACCCCCATTCCCCTCACACTACCCTTACCCCTTACCCATCTTACACACATGCCTCATACCCCTCATCCCCTCATACCCCTCATACCCCATCCCTGCACATCCTCCCCACCTCATACCTCACCCTCATACCTCACCCCATCACCTCACCCTCATACCTCACCTCTAGCCCCAAACACGCCTCTCCCACCCTCACACTAATCCCCCCCCTCCTGTCACTCAACCCAGAACACCCCACCCCTTTCCACCCCTCATATCCCTGCACATCCTCCCATCCTCATACCTCACCCTCATACATTCAACCTACCCCAAACACCCTCCCACCCTCACACTAATCCCCCCCCCTCCATCTCACACAACCCAGACCCCCTCCCCCTCCCCCTCACCCAACCCAGACATCCCCCTTCCCCCCTTCCGCAAAAAGATGATATATTATCCTCCATGTAGGATTTATAGCGAGGTCGAAAGAGCGCATCCCGGCATCCCAGCTTCCCAAAACTCCTCTTAGAGATGTGGGAGATGGAAGTCCATCTCTATCTCGGCGTGGGAGGGGGGAAGGAGGGAGGGAGGAGGGAGGGAGGGAGGAGGGAGGAGAGGGAGAGGGAGAGGGAGGGAGAAGGAGAGGGAGGGAGGGGGGAAAGAGGGAGTGGAGATGGGAAGTAAAGGGAGGAGAGGGGAGGTAAGGAAAGAGGGAAGGAGAATGGGAAGTTGGTAAAGGGAGAGAGGGAGGAGGGAGGAGGATCGGATGTGATGGAGAGGGAGAGAGAGGAGTGAGGGAGGTAAGAAGGATGGGGTGAGAGAGGAAGGGAGGGGGGGGAGGGATAGGGGATAGGGGGAGAAGAAAGAAAGGGAGGAATAGGGATGGGGAATAAAGACGACTGGAGGGAGGATGAGGGACGGGAGATTGAGAGGAAGGAATGGGGGAAAGAGCGAGAGGGAGGGATGGGAGAAGAGCGAATGGGAGAGAGAGATAAGGGATAGGGAAGTGAGAGAGAGAGAATAAGAAAGGAGAGGGGGGAGTAGAAGGGAAAGAGAGAGGGGAGGAATGGGAGAAAGGAAAGGAGAGAGGGCCGAGGAAAAGGGAAGGGTAAAATGAGAGAAAGAAAATAGGAAGGAAATAAAAGGAAAGTGGAAGAAGAAGAGAGGGAGATAGAAAGAGAGAAAAAAAAAAAAAGAATCTAGCGGAGGAAAAAAAAACAATGAATGATGGAAAAAGAGAAGAAAACAAACAAGAAGATAGAGAGCGTGATATGATGAAAGAGAAGAGGAAGGAGACAGACAGACAAAGAGAACAAAAAGTTGTCAGGATGTCTGTCAGCCGAAAAGACGATCCTATTGTAGTAGAAGGAAATACAATAGAAGGACAGAGAGTGCTTCAGAGAGGGGAGGTAGGGGTGGGGGAACGGGGGGGGAGGGAGAAAGCAAAGATAAAGAAGAAAGGAGTGGGTGAGCGAGAGAGAAAAAACACAGGGAACCACAAAGTAATTTGTTTGTTTTATCTTGGGATTTTTTTTTCTTTTCTTCCTCTCTTTTTTTCTTTCTTACTCTTCTCTCTATCTCTCTATTTCTATCTCTATCTGTCTGTCTATCTATTTATGTCTTCCCCTTCCTGACCCTATTCCCTCCCTTCCCTTTTCTTCCCCATTCCCCCCCTCCCTTTCTTTTCCCCATTTCCCCTTCCCTTCCTCCCTTTTTCCTTCCCTGACCCCCTCCTATCCTTCCTGCCCCACTCCCTTCCCCTCCCCCCTTTCCTTCCCTGCTTCCTGCCCTTCCCCTTTTCCTTCCCTCCTCCACATCCTTCCCCTCCCTCCTTCCCTCCCTCCCTCTTTCCCCCCTCCCTCCTATCCTTCCTGCCCCCACTCCCCTCCCCCTCCCCTTCTTTCCCCATTCCCCCTCACCCCCCCCCCCCGCTCCTCCTTTGACTCGTCCTCCTCCTTAAGACAAACTCACTTCCCGTCTCTCATTAAGCAAGGAATCCCTCTGACGATTACGCAAGGGCTGTGGAGATCCAAAGGAATGGAGGAGTTCCTTCGGGTTCTTGTTAAAGTGTCTTGATGTACTGCTTTTGGCTTTTCCCTTTTTGTGATATTTCTTTTCTTTCGTTCTGGTGTCGTTGTCTTTATATTCTTTCGCTGTCTTGTTTTTTTTTTTTCTACTTCTTTTATCTTCTTCTTTTTTCTTTCTTTTTATTCACTGTCTTATGTTCTTTTCTACTTATTTTATCTTCTTTTCTTTCTTTTTATTCATTGTCTTACTTAAAGGACGTATAAGTAGGTAGTTCCACTTACATCTAGCTTATTGAACCCAAAAATGAAATTTACTTTTTTCCTAGAGTATTCTGACGGCTGTTAATGGTAGGGAACTCTTCGTTATCGTAAATAAAAGAGAGGAATTTTGGTTTTACTTCTGATGATTTTAACAAGGGTGAGTAAATTGTACAAATAATTATGTATCTCGCTATATCTGATATCTCACAGCGCACTCTCATTGGCTGAATGCAGTGACGTCATTAGCTCCGCCCCCTTTCTTGACTCGAATAATCTTTGTGTTATCTGTAAGTTTTTTTTGTATTTTCTTGGAAAATAGCTCATTATTGATAATTATTTTCTAACTATCTAAAAAGAAACAAAGAAAAAAATACAAGTAATGGAGAAAGGCGATAAGGCGGGGCTTAGCTCAGAAGGTGCCAACTCGGATTTTCATCAAGATGGAGTGGTTATACCTTCTTTGTTTCCTTATCCATCGCATTTCTTCCTTTTCGTCTGTTTTCTCTCTCTCTTTCTCTCTCTTCTATTCAGTTTTCCCATTTTCTTCCTTCTTATTCCTTCTCTTCTTTCTTTCCTTCCTTCTCTGTTTATCTATCATCTGCTTAATTTCATATTTCGTTTTATCATCTCCCTTTGGCCTTTCGACATTAATGGTAATACTTCTCTACTTAATCTGATTACATTCTTCCTGGGAATTAATCGTTTGAGGAAAAAGCAGTTTGAAATTCATTATTTGCCCTAATATATGCATACACACATATATATTTATATGTATGTATGTATATCTGTATATATGTATATACATATATGTATATACATATATATAAATATACATATACATACATATATATATATACATACATACATAAATACACATATATAGATAACATACACACATACACACACATACACACCCGCACACATGCATATACAGCTCCGTGTGTGCACTCTTCTATCTCACCCTTCCTTTACTTCTCTCTCACCTGCCTCTCCTCTCCACCCCTTCCCTCTCCCTCTTTCTTCACCTCCCTTGCCTCATGCTTCCATCCCTTTCGCACACACGAATAGCGGAAGGTTAAACTGAAGAACAAGTGGATTTCTCAGGAGACAAGACCACTGTTCATCAATTTGCAAAGATATTAGTCCTACCTGACCTTTCCTAATAGACCTGTGGCCTGTTTGACCTGCTCTGACCCTTTTATCAAGTGCCTTTGTGTTTGGTTTCGTTTTCTATCTGATGGGAGGAAGGGTGTACTCTGTTATTTTAATTGTTCTTTTTTTGTTCTTGGTGGTTTATTTGCTGAAAATGTATTTGTTTGATGAGGTCAGGATAGGGTGTTTTGAGCTCTCTTGACTCTCCTTTCATTCTTATTTGTTTGTTTTTGTTCTTGTCTTCGTTATTTGCCCTATCCCTTATTTTTTTTCTCCTGTTCTTATTTTCATTCTCATTCGTAATTTCATTTCCATGCCAACTCTCATTTTATTTTCATTCACACTCGTTCATTTCCACTCTCATTTTCAAATCATTCTTATTTTCATTCTCATTCTCACTCTCATTTCATATTCTCATTTTCATTCTCATTTTCATTCCAACTCTCTTTTTCATGTTCATTTTTATTCTCATTCTCATTTCCACTCTCATTTTCATCTTCCTTTTCATTCTCATTTTTATAAAAATTTTATTCTCATTCTCATTCTCACTCTCATTTTCATCTTCATTTCCATTCTCATTTTCCTTCCAACTCCCATTTTCACGTTCATCTTTCATTCTATCTCTCATTCCCATTCTCCTTTTCAACCCCATCTTCATTCGCATCCTTATTCTTCTCCCTATTTTCCTCTTCCTCCCTAGTTCGTTAAATGGTGTACGTAAGTTGGCTGAACGCCGTGCACTTGCAACATTTCAGTGTCCTAACCCAGGGAGTCTGAGATCAAGAAA
>NW_020868533.1:426040-443540 GCF_003789085.1 Penaeus vannamei
TCCTCCTCTAATGCCTTCCCTCCTCCTCCCCTCCCCTCCTTCCCCTCTATGCTTCCTCCTCCCCCCTCTTCCCCTCTATGCTTCCTCCTCCTTTTTTATGCCACTCTCTCCTCCTTTCCCTTCCTTCTATGTCATTCATCTCTTCGCTTCCTCTCCTCTCCTACCTCTTTCTCCTTCCCTTATCAAGTTTCTTTAATTGCCTTCTCCTCATCCTTTTTTTTTCCTATTCCTTATTCCTTCTCATTTCATCCTTTGCGTTCTTCCTTTCCCACTCTCTCCCTACTCGCCCCCGCCCCCCAGTACCTCTCTCAGTGCTCTCGCAACTCAAACCTTTACTCTACCCCCTTCCCCCTCCCCCCCCACCCCTACCCCCACCTCCACTTGCAATCTCCCTACGCTCTTTCCCCCGGCCTTTCGTCTTCTGTTTTCTCTCTCTCTCTCTCTCTCTCTCTCTCTGTATATATATATATATATATATATATATTATATATATATATATATATATATATATATATATATATATATATATATATATATATATATATATATATATATATTATATATATATATATATATATATATATATATATATATATATATATATATATATATACATATGATGTATTTCTATCTATCTGTATATCTATCTCTCTATCTATCTATCAGTCTCTATCTATCATATATATATATATGTATATATCGTATTTTTTGTCTACTACTCAAACTATCTCTCCATTATTTTTTATCTCTTGTCCTCTCTCCCTGTTTTAGCTTCTCTCAATGTGCGCGCCTGTGTGTATGCGTGAGAGAGAGCGGACTTGCATACAAACGTGTACACAGCATATACGTTCACAGATTTCCTAGTCCGTTTTGCCAACAAACTATTTTTACAGAGAAGCGGATTTTTCTCATTCCGACATCAGGATTGGTCGTCTCATATGTCGTTCTTGTCGATGCTGTTTGATTTTATAACCTCTGTCTGTTTCTTTCTCTCTTTCTTTCTCTTTCTTTCGTTACCTGTGACTTTCTTTCTTCGATTCTTTCTTTTTCTTTTTTTCTTTTTCTCTTCTTTATCTCGGTTTATCTTTTGTTGTTGTTTTTTTCTCTCTCTTTATCTCTGTTTATCTTAATCTTTTTCCTTATCTCTGTTTATCTTTGTCTGTTTTTTTTTTCTCTCTCTCTCTTTATCTCTGTTTATCTTTCTCTGTTTCTTTTTCTCTCCCTCTCTCTTTATCTCTCTCTCTCTCTCTCTCTCTCTCTCTCTCTCTCTCTCTCTCTCTCTCTCTCTCTCTCTCATATATATATTATATATATATATATATATATATATAATATATAATATATATATATATTATATATTATATATATATATATCTTTCTCGTCGGCCTCCTCTGTCTCCTTCACTGATATATTGTACTCTTCTCTTCCTCGCCTGTCCATTCTTCCCCATCGTTTTAGATTTTTTCTCTCACTTCCCCCTTCGTATTCCATTTCATTTCTTCGTTCTCGTCTTTATTTTCGTCTTCACTCTATCTCTGTTCCCTTTTATCCCTCATATTAATTACTCTCTTCATTATCTTTTAATTCCAGCTACTCTTCTTCTCCATTCCATCTCCTTCCTCTTTCTTCCCTCCTTAATTGTTTTTAATTTAGTCTTCCTCCCTTCCTCCCTTCTTCTTCCCGTTGCTACTTCTTCCTCTTTGTTCTATTATCCTCTGTTTACTTCCATCATCCTTTTCGCTTCTTCTTCCCTTCTTGTCCTCCTTTCTCCTTTCTATTTCTTCCTCTCCTTCCTCCCTATTCACCTTCTTCTATCATTCCTTTATTGTCCTTTCCCTTGCGCCTCCTTCCTCTTTTTTTATTCGTATTCTCTTCCTATTTCTTTTTCTCTCTTTCTTCCTTCCTCATTTTCCTTTCTTCCTTCATCTCTTCCCTTTCGTTTTTCCTTCGTCGTCCTTCTTTCTAATCCTTTCCTTCCTTTCTCCTTCCTTTTTCTTCCTTGTTTTACTTTTTCCTTCCTCCTTCCTCCTTCTTCCTTTTTCCTTCCTCCTTCCTCCTTACTTCCTTCGTCCTTTTTCCTTACCTCCTCTTTCCTCCTTCGTCTTCCGTCCTCTCCCCCGCTTCTCCCTTCCTCTTCCTTCCGTCTTCTCCCCTCCTCCTTCTCTCCCTCCTCCTCTTCCTCCCTCCTCCTTTCTTCCATCCTGCCTTCCTCCGTCCTTCTTCCCTCCGCCGCTCCTTCACCCTAGCCCCAAAATCCTACTTCCTTTCATCCTCAATCTCTCCTTTCTTTCTCCTTTCCTCCCTCCTTTCTTCCTCCTCCTCCTTCTTCTCCCTCCCTCCTTCCTTCTTCCCTTCTTCCTTCTTCCCTCCTTCCTTCTTCCTTTCTTCCTCTCTCCCTCCTTTCTTCCTCCTCCCTCCTTTCACCCCCCTTCCTCCTCCTTCCCTCATCTCCTTCCTCCCTCCCTCCTTCCTCCTTCCCTCCGCCGCTCCTTCATCCTAGCCCCAAAGCCCCTCCTTCCTCTTCCTTCCGTCTTTTCCCCTTCTCCTTCTCTCCTCCCTCCTTCTTTCTTCTTCCCTCATCTCCTCCTCCCTCCCTCCTTCCTCCTTCCCTCCGCCGCTCCTTCATCCCAGCCCCCAAAGCCCTCCCGAGCTCCCTCCATTACTCGCCGTGTCCCCAAGCACTCTCTTCATCCTAAAATCCTGTCGTTTCGTTTTTCCTCGGATCATCGTGCACTTTCCATATGTCACGTAGAGGCCATTTTCGCCTGCCTTCGAATGATGCGTAAGTGTGTGGGTGTGGATGGGTGTGTGTTTCGGTGGGGAGGGGGTGGGGGTATATGTGGGTGTGTGGTTGTGGGTGTGGATGTGTGTGTGTTTCGGTGGGGGGTGGGGGGGTGTATGTGTGGTGTGTGGGTGTGTGTGGTTGTGTGTGTGTGTGTGTGTGTGTGTGTGTGTGTGTGTGTGTGTGTGTGTGTGTGTGTGTGTGTGTGTGTGTGTGTGTGTGTGTGTGTGTGTGTGTGTGTGTGTGTGTGTTTGTGGGGGGGGGGATGTGTATGTGGTGTGTGTGTGTGTGTGTGTGTGTGTGTGTGTGTGTGTGTGTGTGTGTGTGTGTGTGTGTGTGTGTGTGTGTGTGTGTGTGTGTGTGTGTTTCGGGGTGGGGGGGGATGTGTATGTGTGTGTGTGTGTGTGTGTGTGTGTGTGTGTGTGTGTGTGTGTGTGTGTGTGTGTGTGTGTGGTGTGTGTGTGTGTGTGTGTGTGTGTGTGTGTGTGTGAGCGGGGGTGGGGTGGATGTGAATGTGCATGTGGGTATGTATGTGTGTGTGTGTGTGTGTGTGTGTGTGTGTGTGTGTGTGTGTGTGTGTGTGTGTGTGTGTGTGTGTGTGTGTGTGTGTGTGTGTGTGTGTGTGTGTGTGTGTGGTGTGTGTGTGTGTGTGTGTGTGTTTGTGTGTGTGTGTGTGTGGATGTGTGTGTGTTTGGGGGGTGGTGGATGTGAATGTGTATGTGGGTATATGTGTGGTTGTGTGTGTGGATCTGTATGTGTTTCGGGGAAAGGTGTGAATGTGTGTGGGTGGGAGGGGAGGGAGGGGGGTGTCTGTGTTTTCGTGGGTGGATCTGTGTGTGTGAACGTGTGTGTGTGTGTGATTGGGAAGTGTGTGTGTGTGTGGTTGTTTTTATGTGTGTGTGTGTGATTGGGAAGTGTGTGTGTGTGGTTGTGTGTATGTGTGTGTGTGTGATTGGGAAGTGTGTGGTGTGTGGTTGTGTGTGTGTGTGGTGTGTGTGTGTGTGTGTGTGTGTGTGTGTGTGTGTGTGTGTGTGTGTGTGTGTGTGTGTGTGTGTGTGTGTGTGTGGTGTGTGTGTTGTGTGTGTGTGTGTGTGTGTGTGTGTGGATGTGTGGATGTGTGTGTGCTTGTGTGTGTTGTGTGCAGTGTTGTGGATCTCTGTGTGTGTACGTGTGTTTGTGTGTCTGGTAAGTGTGTGTGTGTGTGTCTGTTTATGTGTGCATGTGTATGTATGTTTGACGGCGGATTATAAAGGACTGTTTGAGAGGAGGCGACTGTGTCTGCGAAGGCGTGTCTATCTATGTATACGTGTATGTGTATGAAAATGTGTATGTATGCGATCCTTCCCCCTTTCCTCCGGTGTCTCCCTCTCCTTGCGTCTTCTCCTTTAAGACTTCCTCCGCAACTAATTCCACATGATGCCGTCCATCTCTCGAGCGCCTATAACGCCATCCCTTCCATACTCTCTCATCCGTTAATACCTCCATTTCCTTCTCTTTCCCTTGCTTACTATGCTCGTCTTTTATCATTACATTTTCTGCCCCTCTCGTTCGGTCCTCAGTTGTTGTTGTTGTTTTTCTTTTTCTTTTCTTTTTCTTTTCTTTTCTTTTCTTTTCTTTTCTTTTCTTTTCTTTTTCTTTTCTTTCTGTTTTTCTTTCTTTCTTTCTTTTTCTTTTATTTTTTTCTTTTCTTTTCTTTTTCTTTCTTTCTTTCTCTCTTTCTTTCTGTTTCTTTCTTTCCTTTCTTTCTTTCTTTTACGAAACCACAGACGAATTTCCAATAACAAATTCTCAGCAACAGAATAAAATAAAAAAAAATGCAGTTGAACGCTTCGTCTCATAAAACCGAAGGTCGTTTTTCGTGAATTCTTTCGTGATTCTTAAAAGAAAACGTTATTCTTCTCCACCTTTAGGGAATAACTTAATTAAATAGATTAAACGTCCTGAACAGATATTGATAAAGAATCCCAATATCTTTTTTTATAGCACTTCGAAAAAGGAGTAAAACAAAACTTCAGTAACATTAATTCAGTGATACCTCCGCCCGGAATGGCTACCTCGTTTCAGTAAAATATCGAATTTATGAGAAGCGATTTTTTTCCTTACTGAATCAAAGGAGAATATGAGAGGCAATATAAACACCAACAACCTCATTAACTTAATGATATGTCGTTCTTGTCTTCCCTTTTCCCTTCATAATTGAAACGATTTTTGAAGATGAGTTACCTCCTTACTTTAACGAAAAGAAAAAAAGGAAGAAGAAAACGCATGTAAGAAAAAGGGAAAAAAAGGAAAAATTACCTCCATTAATCTAATATTTCATCGCTTTAATGCCTTCCTTCCTTATCCATTGAAAGAAATTCTGATGATGAACACGATGAAAGAACATCAGTTGCCTTTCTGTTTGAAAAAAAAATAAAAATAAAATAAAAAATAAAAAATAAAAAAGAACACCTACAGTAAAAAATGAGATGAACTATAAATAGAAACATCTTAATATGGAGTCGTTTCAATCCTGCCTATCATACCCCCCCCCCCCCCATCTCCCTGCTCTACACCTTTCGTAGTCTTTTGAACGGAAATATGAAAGAGAGGAGAGGCAAGGAGGGGAGGGAGGGAAAGGAGGTGAGAGAAAGATGGCGAGAGGGAAGGAATGAGAGGGGATGGGAGGGAGAGAAAGATAGAGGGGAGGGGGGATGGAAGTAGAAATAGAGGAGTGAGAGAGGAGAGGAGAAAGAGATTAAAAAAGACACAGGCCAGAGAGAGAGAAAAAAAGTAAGAGAAAAGAGACAGAGAGAGAGAACAGAAGAGGTAAGAGAAAGAGACAGACAGCGAAAGACAGGAGAGGGACAGAGAGAAAAAAAAGCAAGAGAAAGAGACAGACACCGAAAAGAACAGGAAGAGGAGACAGAGAGAAAGAGAAAAAAAAGTAAGAGAAAGAGAGGGACCGAGAGGAAAAAAAAAAAAAGAAAGAGACAGACACGAAAAACCAGGGAGAGGACAGAGAGAGAAAAAAAAGTAAGAGAAAGAGAGGACAGAGAAAGAAAAAAAAAGCAAGAAAGAGACAGACACCGAAAACAGGAGAGAGACAGAGAGAGAAAAAAAAGTAAGAGAAAAGAGAGGGACGAGAGAAAAAAAAAGTAAGAAAGAGACAGACACCGAAAACAGGAGAGAGACAGAGAGAGAAAAAAAATAAGAGAAAGAGAGGGACAGAGAAAGAAAAAAAAAAGCAAGAAGAAAGAGACAGACACCGAAAGACAGGAGAGAGACAGAGAGAAAGAGAGAAAAAAAAAAGTACAAAAGACAAACACCCCCCTATCGCTCCGGACACGCCACCATCGCTCCCTCGTCCGGATTCCTTGCAGCTGTGCCCTCGACTCCCCGAAATCAAACCTCATTCCTCTTCATTTCAGAGCAGCCATGTCAACACCTGAACGCTTTTCTTTGCTCTGTATCCCTGAACTTGCGACAACACACTCTCGGCTTATCTTATAAGGTTTTGCAAAGCTTCTTGGGAGGGAATTGAGCGACGCCTTGTTTGCCGGACGGTAAATCTCCTTTTCAGGATTTTCCCAACAAAGAAGGACATTGGATTTGGGGCTTAACATATCCATGGTTTGGCTACCTCTTTCCCAGAGCGACTATTGTGAAGGCACAAATATATGATTTTTTTTTCTTTTCTTTTCGTCTGTGAGTATAACTTTCTAGCTTAAAATGTAGTGAATGTTATTTTTGTTTTCTGTTATTTTGTTGTTGTTTCTCTCTCTCTCTATCTATCTATCTATCTATCTAACTATCTTTCTATTTATCTACCTATCTATCTATCTATCTACCTATCTATTTATCTATCTTGTTTTCTCTCTTTTCTCTTTACATTCAATTTATATACTCGTTTTTCTTTCCTCTTATGATATAGCGTTTGTGATTATCATCCTTTCTTTCTTTCCCTATCTCTTCCCTTCTTTCTCTCTTATACAATAAGAGATTTCTTTCTTCCGAAATCTTAATCAAAAAGGAAAATAAGGAAGGAAAGATATGAAAAGGGGCGAGGACGAAAGGGAGAGAAGAAGAGTGAAAATCGGAGGAAAGAAAGAAAGAGAGATAAACAAAGAATATATTCAGATACATTTCCTACTTTCCTTCCTCTCCTACTCTCCCAATTTCTCTCTCCTCTCTCACCTAGACAATATTTTGCTTTCCCATTTTTGAACATTTTCCTTTCAGTTATACTAGCGAGTGCAGACTGAATGTGGAAGGGGAAAAAACGAGTTAAAATTGAAAGCAAAATTCTCATGGCAATAAGTGTGCGTTTGTTGTTGGGCGAAAGGCATACAGGGCGAGAGTGAAGATGACAAGGAAGGTGAGGGGAAAAAATGAAGGAACATGTATGATGAGAGAATTCGAGGACGCGTAGTAAGAGGGAAAAAAAAGAAAATAGAAACAGGTCAAAGATGAAAGGAAAAGGAAAAAAGTGAACGATAACATTTTTAAAAAGGATGGAAAAGTGAAGGAACATGACAAAATACAGTGAAATGTTAGAGAGAAAGGTAAGAGATGAAATTAAGGAATGACAAAAATGCCCAAAATATAAAAGTGATGAGAATGTAAAATTATAATAATAATAACGATAGAAAAAGCTATAAAACTGCCTTACTAGTACCCATTCACCGAAGGAGAAAAGGAACACCAAAAGAGAAAAGAGAGAAAGAGAGAAAAGAGAGAATAACAGACAGCAAAGAGGGCATCACCACGACCCTCCGGACTCCTAGAGCGAAAGACGACCTCATATAATGAAGTAATTAAGGTGGTCAAGTGTGCCGGCGTCTCCTGAAGAGTCTTGCAGCAGCCGCCTCTCCCCTCTTATCCAGCGGGGAAAGAAGGCTCAAATTTGTCTCTGGGGAAGTTGTTGGAAGGGAAGCGATTTAAACCTTGGGCGCTCTCCCTCTCTCGTCCGCTCGCTGCGGTTGCTCTCTCTCTTTCTCTCTCTCTCGGACGCGCGCTCTCTCTCGAACGCGCGCTCTCTCTCTCTTGATTTCTCTCTCTCTCTCTCTCTTTGATTCTCTCTCTCTCTCTCTTGATTTCTCTCTCTCTCTCTCTCTTGATTCTCTCTCTACTCTCTCTCTCTCTTGATCTCTGCTTCTCTTCTCTCTCTCTCTCTCTCTCTCTCTCGTCTCATCTCTCCTCTCTCTCTCTCTCTGCTTCTCTCTCTTCTCTCTCCTCTCTCTCTCTCTCTTGATTTCTCTCTTCTCTCTCTCATCTCTCTCTCTCTCTCTTCAATCTCATCTCTCTCTCTCTCTCTCTCTCTCTCTCTCTCTCTCTCTCTCTCTCTCTCAATCTCTGCTCTCATACCTGCTGTTATCTATATCTGTCTATTCTATCTACATGCCTATCCTCATTTCTCTCTTTATCCATTTGCCTGTGTAACGTACCCCCTCCCTTCCCCTTCTCCAACCCCTCTGTTCGATAATGGGTACCATATCCGGTCGCCGCATCGGAAATAAATCTACGCGTTAAAAACCCCCATTTCACTACTGATTGTTGTAAACCATTCGAAAACACTCGGGTCTCTCGCCCGCGTCATTTCTCTTTTTTATCTCAATTATTTCGATGCTATACTTGTGTTGTTTGATTTCTGTTATCGAATTTGACGATTACAAAATGATTTGCGTATTTAAGCCTATGCCTAGTTCTTTCTGTGTCTGTCTGTATATGTAATGGCATTGTCAGTCTATATCCGTCAATTGGTTTATATTCACTTTTTCGATCTGTTTATATATATAAATATATATATATATCTATATAATAATATATTAAAATATATATAATATAATATATATAAGTTACATATTATATATATTATATATATATAAAATTGATCTTTAAACCTCTTTTAGTGTAACATCTAGCAATGGCCATGCTTATTCATTGATCATACTCGCTGTTATTGTTTGTACATTATTCTAATGATTCCCTTTGAATGAATGGGTTGTCAGTGCTCTTTATGTACGTGTTTTCTGTGCTCGTGCGCGCGCGCGTTGTGTGTGTGTGTTGTCATCATGTGTGTGGGCGCGCAACTGTGTGTGAGGCGTGTGTCGGTGTTTGTGTGTGTTTGTGTTGTGTGTGTGTGTATTTTGTGCATATAGTATTTTTTGTGGGTGTATGTGTTTATACATACACAAACATAAATGCCATAATTGTACTCACTTCCTTATCCATCTATCTATCAATCATTTTCCCTTCTCCCTTTTTATCACCTCTATCCTTCCCCCATTTCACAATAGTGCTCTACAATACACACATTTCCTCGAACGAAATCTACAGTCAGAAACCGGCCTTTCAGGGTTCATTGCCGTCGAATCGGAAACCACTGGACCGTTAATACATATCAAATACAGTCCCTTCTTTTTTTATCCGCTCTTTCTCTTCCTGCATGATGTGTGTGTTGTGTGTCACCTGTCTCTCTGTCTCTGTCTCTCTGTCCTGTCTGTCTGTTTCTGCTCTTCTCTCTCTCTCTCTTCTCTTCTCTTCTCTCTCTCTCTCTCTCTCTCTCTCTCTCTTCTCTCTCTCTTCCTCTCTCTCTCTCTCTTCGCTCTTCTCTCTCTCTCTCTCTCTCTCTCTCTCTCTCTCTCCTTCTCTCTTCTCTCTCTCTCTCTCTCCTCTCTCTCTCTCTCTCTCTCTCTCTCTCTCTCCTCTCTCTCACTACCGCTCCAACCGTATCTTTCCCTGAGACCTAAATCTACGGTCGACAACGCACATTTTCGTAATATGTACAAGTCGAATTTCTCCAAACATTACAGAACATAATTTCCCTGATGCCTGTTCCCGTACAGCTCGTGAGCTCGTGAGCTCTCACTCCCACTCACAACATCTTACTCCCTGTACCTTCCCGGCCATGTTTCTCTCTCCTATTCCCTTCTAGTCCCACTTTCCTCCTTCCTACCTTCCAAATCACCTCCAACCACATCCTCATCCTCCACCTACCCACCTCCTCCCCCCATCCTTCCACGCCATTCCCCCACCCACCAACACCACCACCTCCACCCCCACTACCTCCCCCATCCTCCTTCTTCCCCCAACCAGTCATCCCGATCACTCCTACCTAAAACCTCCCCACCACCACCTCCCCCATCCCTTCCCCCTCACCACTCACCCCCCATCCTCTCCTTCCCCCACCACCATCCCCCAATTTATCCCTTCCACCTGCCCGCCACCTTCCCCCACCCTTCTTCCTCCCCCACCGAGCCGTCCCCACTCCTCCTCCTCCTCCATAAAAACCAGCCGTCCCCCATCCTTCCCCCTCCCCCACCAACCGTCTCCCCCCCTACACTCCAACCTCCCCACACCTCCCCCATCCTCCTCCTCCCAACCACCCACCTCCCCCATCTTCTCCTCCGCACCACCTCCTCCCCATCCTTCCCCCTCCCCCACCACCTCCCCCAAACGCCCGACGACACACATACCCCTGGAAACTAGGCCCTCGCGAAGTGGCTTTCATATTCTCCTCCTTCTCGTGGCTGTTACCATCAGGGCGGGACGAGACTGTCGGCGAGAAGGCAGGAAAGTTAAAATTTGATTTTCCTGCTTAGTTGTTTGCTTTCCTTCACGCCGAAGGAGAATTTTTTTTTCTGTTAATATAAATATAATATATTATATATATTTATATATATATATATATATTATATATATATATATATTATATATATATAAAGAGGAGAAGAGAGGAGAGAGAGGAGAGAGAGAGAGAAAGGATAGAGAGAGAGAGAGAAGAGGAGACGCGGGAAAGAAGAGAGAGAAGGGCAGAGAGAGGAGAGGAGAGAGAGAGAGAATGTATAAATTACAACCGTAAGTGTAGTGTAGTGAGGCGCATGTCGAGTGAAATAATTTGCCTTTTATATTTGATTTTTTTTCTGTGGACTCATCAGCGACACAGTGAATAAAAAAAAAATGAAATGCATCGGGCAACCTTCCTCATCGCTATTCTAATTGCATTTTCCCCTTTAACTTCACCTACGTTCACCTCAACTTCCGCCCTCACCTTCAATTGTCATGCTTCATTCTTCGATTCCGGCCGTTTCCGTTTATCGAGGCCTTCCCCACCCCCCCCCCAGGCCCCTCCCCCACCCCCACCCCCCACTTCTTCCGCTCCCATTCCTCCTTCTCATTCCTCTCCCTCTCCACATTTCTCTTGGTTATCTCTCCTTACTCTATTCACCTCCATCTTCCTTCTGTTCTCCTGGTCTTTATCCTTCCAACTTTCTTCCATCCTCTATCCTGTCACCCTTTCGACACTCTTCTCCATCCTCTACCCTTTTTCACTCTTCCACCTTTTTCCACCTTGCATCATCACCCTTCTACATTCCTCCACATCCTTCACCCCTCCACCTTTCCAACCCCTCCAACCTTCTTCATCCTTAACCCTTCCTCCACTTACTCCTCCCTATCCCTTCACCGTCCACCCCCTCCCCTATTCCCCTCCCTGTCCCATCCTTACCAACCCCCACCACTCCACCTCACAATCCTTAACCTTCCCCCTCCTCTTCCCATCCCCTCCTACTTCGCTCACTCCCTTCCCCCCACATCCCTCTCCCATTTCCACCCCCTCCTACTCTCCCCTGCCCCTCCCCCCACAAACCCTTTCCATTCCCACCCTCTCCTCCCTCAACCCCACACCCTCACCCTATATCCCTCTCCCATTCCACGCCCTCCTACTCCCTCAACTCCCTCCCTACATCCCTCTCTCATCGACCCCACCCCTCCTGCTCCCTCAACTCCCCACACCCCACCCATCCCTCTCCATCAACCCCCCCTCCCCCTACATCCCTCTCCATCCCTCCTATTCCCTCAAACCCCCCACCCCTACCATCCCTCTCCACCCTCTACACCCCTCCCCTTCCCCACCCACCCAACAACCTATCACCCGCACAGACTACGATTTTCTCGTTGAATTTCTTCCCTCTTCTATCAGACATATGTCTCGCATCCCTTATATCCTCCGGCTCACTGTCTGTGCAAGTTGGGTCTTCACTTTGAATTCGGTCTTTCTGCAATATTCATCTCGTATTTGTCCACGTGGCTGAGGTCGAGACTTTTCCCCTCATAAATAGAGGGTCTTCTTGTTTAAGTGTCAGCTGGTGTGTATGAATAGAGGTTCTTGTTTAAGTGTCAGCCGGTGTGTTCAAATACGTACATGTGTATGAATAGAGGTTCTTCTTGTTTAAGTGTCAGCCGGTGTGTTAAAAATAGAGGTTCTTGTTTAAGTGTCAGCCGGTGTGTTCAAATGGTATATGTGTATGAATAGATAGTTTAAGTGTCAGCCGGTGTGTTCAAATACGTACATGTGTATGAATAGAGGTTCTTCTTGTTTAAGTGTCAGCCGGTGTGTTCAAATACGTACATGTGTATGAATAGAGGTTCTTGTTTAAGTGTCAGCCGGTGTGTTCAAATACGTATATGTGTATGAAGAGAGGTTCTTGTTTAAGTATCAGCCTGTGTTCAAATACGTACATGTGTATAGGTTCTTGTTTAAGTGTCAGCCGGTGTGTTCAAATACGTATATGTGTATGAATAGAGGTTCTTGTTTAAGTATCAGCCGGTGTGTACCTGAGCGCCGGCACGCATACATGCAGATACTAACTTATCATCATAAGAGCATTGCAAACTTGTCAGAACAAATAAACGTAAGATTGGACATCAAGAAATAAGAGGAAAGATATCATAAAAGAATGTGTGTCTCCGTGTGTCTCTGTTTGTTGTGTGTGTTTGTGTGTGTAGGTGTGTGTGTGTGTGTCTCTGTTTTGTTTGTGTGTGTGTGTGTAGGTGTGTGGTGTGTGTGTCTCTGTTTTGTTTGTGTGTTTGTGTGTGTAGGTGTGTGTGTGTGTGTCTCTGTTTTGTTTGTGTGTTTTGTGTGTGTAGGGTGTGGTGTGTGTGTGTCTCTGTTTTGTTTGTGTGTTTGTGTGTGTGTAGGTGTGTGTGTGTGTGTGTTCTCTGTTTTGTTTGTGTGTTTGTGTGTGTAGGTGTGTGTGTGTGTGTGTCTCTGTTTTGTTTGTGTGTTTTGTGTGTGTAGGTGTGTGTGTGTGTGTGTGTCTCTGTTTTGTTTGTGTGTTTGTGTGTGTAGGTGTGTGTGTGTGTGTCTCT
This sequence comes from Penaeus vannamei, assembly GCF_003789085.1. Taxonomy (NCBI): domain Eukaryota; kingdom Metazoa; phylum Arthropoda; class Malacostraca; order Decapoda; family Penaeidae; genus Penaeus; species Penaeus vannamei. The sequence goes on from NW_020868533.1 coordinate 438,955, forward strand.
GTTTTTGTTTGTGTGTTTGTGTGTGTAGGTGTGTGTGTGTGTGTCTCTTTTTTTGTGTGTTTGTGTGTGTAGGTGTGTGGGTGTGTGTGTCTCTGTTTTGTTTGTGTGTTTGTGTGTGTAGGTGTGTGTGTGTGTGTCTCTGTTTTGTTTGTGTGTTTGTGTGTGTAGGTGTGTGTGTGTGTGTCTCTGTTTTGTTTGTGTGTTTGTGTGTGTAGGTGTGTGTGTGGTGTGTCTCTGTTTTGTTTGTGTGTTTGTGTGTGTGTGTGTGTGTGTGTGTCTGTGTTTTGGTGTGTGTGTGTGTGTGTGTGTGTGTGGTGTGTGTGCTGTGTGTGTGTGTGTGTGTGTGTGTGTGTGTGTGTGTGTGTGTGTGTGTGTGTGTGTGTGTGTGTGTGTGTGTGTGTGTGTGTGTGTGTGTGTGTGTGTGTGTGTGGTGTTGTGTGTGTGTGTGTGTGTGTGTGTGTGTGTGTGTGTGTGTGTGTGTGTGGTGTGTGTGTGTGTGTGTGTGTGTGTGTGTGTGTGTGTGTGTGTGTGTGTGTGTGTGCGTGAATGGACGTTTTAGCGCTCGTATCTGTGCCCTTGTGCTTATGGATTTCATTGTGTGAAAGAGCATATGCCTTTAACCCTCTGCATGTTTGTGCTCATGCTTTTCGCGTGTGTCTCTGTGTTCACTGTGTTCGTTTATGCACGTGTGTGTTTGTGTGCGTATCTGTGTTCGTGCACGTGTGTGTTTGTGTGTGTATCTGTGTTCGTGTGTGTGTGTGTGTGTGTGTGTCGTGTATGTGTGTGTGTGTGTGTGTGTGTGTGTGTGTGTGTGTGTGTGTGTGTGTGTGTGTGTGTGTGTGTGTGTGTGTGTGTGTGTGTGTGTGTGTGTGTGTGTGTGTGTGAGTGAGTGTGAGTGTGTGTGTGTGTGTGTGTGTGTGTGTGTGTGTGTGTGTGTGTGTGTGTGTGTGTGTGTGTGTGTGTGTGTGTGTGTGTGTGTGTGTGTGTGTATGTGTGTATGTTGTGTGCGTGTGTGTGTGTGTTCGTGCGTACGTATGTGTATATGCACCAGCGTTCATGAGCGTCTGTGTACTGTGCCTTTGTGTAATCACTCATAAGCACTCCCCCCCCCCTCCACACATACACACGCCCCCCCCCCATTTGCCATTCTCTTAAGCCGCGACTCATTCAGGCGGGAGTACAATGTGCTCTCGTCAGCCTAATTACAACGACCTCGCTCATGCATATCTAATTAGCATCTTGACTCCCCAACTTTTCTCAGACTTTCTTCGCTGACGGGGGGGGGGGGGAAGGAGGAGGAGGGGGGTGGGGGTTGAAATACGCTCTGGGGAAAATGGATCTTGGGAATAACAGGTTTTTCTTACGTTTAGCCACAACGCTTCGCAAGGAAAGTGTAATATAATTCGAGGCTCTATCATAAATTTTTCTTTTTTTTTCTTTTTTTTTTTCTTTTTTAATTATCACTCTGATAGTCCACCCACGTGAAACTTGTAATATAATTCGAGGCTCTATCATAAATTTCTCTTTTTTTTTTCTTTTTCTTTCTTTTTTAATTATCACTTTGATAGTCCACCCACGTGAAACTTGTAATATAATTCGAGGCTCTATCATAAATTTCTCTTTTTTCTCTCTCTTTCTTTTTTAATTATCACTCTGATAGTTCACCCGCGTGAAACTTGTAATATTAATCGATGCTCTATCATGAATTTCTCTTTTTTTTCTTTCTCTTTTTCTTTTTTTTACCATCACTCTGATAGCCCAACCACGTGAAACCTGTAATATCATACGATGCTCTATATAAATTTCTTTCTTTTTTATCATCACTGAAACTTGTAATATCATTCGAGGCTCTATCATAAATTTCTCCTTTTTTAATCATTACTGATAGTCCATCCACGTGAAACTTGTAATATTAATCGAGACTCTATCATAAATTTCTCCTATTTTATTATCCCTCTGATAGTCGACCCACGTGAAACTTGTTATCTATTCATACCTCACGCGTGCTGCATAATCCCCATATATCAAATTAAGCTTCACTTATCCTGCATCTTGAAATATCAAGTCTAACCTCTTCTGCCTTCATCTTTAAATTTCAGGGAAGACTACTTGGTAAGGGGGATCTATTCAACAGAGCGGCCCCCTCTTTCCCTCTCCCTCTCTTCCCTCTTCCCCTTCTTCCCCTCTTCCCCTCTTCCCCTCTTCCCCCTCTTCCCCCTCTTCCCTTCCCTCTTCCCCTTCTTCCCTCTTCCCCTCTTCCCTTCTTCCCTTCTCCCCTCTTCCCTCTTCCCCTCTTCCCTTCTTCCCTCTTCCCCTCTTCCCCTTCTTCCCCTTCTTCCCTCTTCCTCCTCTCCCCTCTCCCCTCTTCCCCCTTCTTCTCCCTAAACTCTTTTCCTCCCTCTCTTTATATCTCCATTTTCACGTTTTTTAGCTTTCCTTTTTTTTCCTGTTAGTTTTTTTTCTGCTTTCTCCTCTCCCTCCTTCTTCCACCCTTTCCATCTCCTTTCGTCACCTTCCAGTCTTTTCCTCTTTTTTTCCTATTCTTCACTCCCTCTCTTCGTCTTTACTTTCCCTTTTCCCCTTCTCCCTTCCTCTTTCTCCTCCTTCTTTCCTTTCTCTCATTTTCTCTTTTCCTCTGGCCTCTCTTCCAATCTTAAGCTCTCTCCCCTTCCTTTCTGCCCCTCCTTCCCCTTCCTCTTCCCTCTTGCCTTTGCCTTCCCTCTTCCTCTCTTGCCCTTCCCTCCTCCCTCTCCTTTCCCTCTCCCTCCCCTTCTCCCCTTCCCTCTCCCTCTCCTTTTCCCCGTCCCTCTCCTCTCTTCACTATCCGCTCTCCTTTCCCTTCCCCTCTTTCTTCCTTCCCTCTCCCCTCTCCTTCCCCTCTCCCTCTCCTTCTCCCCTTCCCTCTCCCTCTCCTCTCCTTCTCCCCCTTCCCCTCTCCCCTCTTCCTCTCCTCTCTCCTTTCCCTCCCCTTTCACCTTCACTCTCCCTGTCCTTTCCCTCTCCTCTCCTTCTCCCTTCCCTCTCCCCTCCATCCCTCTCCATCTCCCCCTCACTCTCCTCTCCTTCTCTCCTTCCCTTTCTCTCTCCCTTTCCTTCTCCTTTCACTCTCCCTCTCCTTCTCCCCTTCCCTTGTTCTCCCCCTCCCTCTCCCCTCTCCTTTTCCTCTTCCTCCCCGTCTCGCTCTCCTTTTCCTCTTCCTCATCGTCTTCCCTTCCCTCTCCTTCTCCTTCTCCTTCTCCTTCTCCCTCTCCCCTCTCCCTCTCCTTTTCCTCTTCCTCTCCTTCTCCTCTTCCCTCTCCCCCTCTGCCCGTCTCACCAGCTGACGATGTAAGCCTTAACTAATATTCTCCAGCTCGTGTGCACTCCATGCTGTGAGTGTTGTTATATGTTCCAATGTCTATTACTTCCACCCCCCTCCCCCTCTCCCCCGCTCTTGCTCCCAAGCGCCTTCTGTTTCTCGCTCTCTCCTTGTTTCTCCCTCCTATTCTTTGTCACTTTTTTTCTAAAACGTTATATTTATCTTCTGTCTAAGTTACATTATTTCTTTCTCCTAGTTTATTCTTTATCATACAATTTTTTTTTCTTCTTCTTTTTTTTTTTTTTTTTTTTTTTTTTGCTTTCCTGTTTTTTCGTATCTCTTCATTACACATTTTATATCCAAGCCACATTTTTTTCGTCTAAACATTACTATATTCAGACAAATACACAACTTTGATTTATTTTCTCGTCTTTCTCTTCCATACTCCCACACCTGCAGCTTACACAACCCCTGAGCCATATATATATTTTTTATTAATAACTACATTTTCTTATCACTTACTCCCTGTACGTACTCATAGCTATACCTCACAAACTTCTTTCTTACACTTTTCCAAGACTACAAACTCACAACCACAAAACCACACGTTCTCCCCTCGTTTCTTCGCCACAAAACCACAACCCTCTAACCACACGTCCTTTTCCCTTCTCTCCACATACACCCACACAACCACAACCTCACAACCACACGCCCTTTCCCTTTTCTCTCCACAACCACAAACCCTCACAACCCCAAGTCCCTTTCCCTTCTCTGCAAACACACCCACACAACCACAACCCCTCACAACCACACGTCCCTTTCCCTTCTCTCCACACACACCCACACAACCACAACCCCTCACAACCACAAGTCCCTTTCCCTTCTCTCCACACACACCCACACAACCACAACCCTCACACCACAAGTCCCTTTCCTTCTCTCCACACACACACACACAAAAACCACACCTTCTCTCCACACACCAACCACAAACCCTCACAACCACACGTCCCTTTCCCTTCTCTCCACACACAACCACAACCCCTTCCCTTTCCCTTCTCTCCACACACACCCACACAACCACAACCCCTCACAACCACACGTCCCTTTGCCTTCTCTCCACACACCCACACAACCACAACCCCTCACAACCACAAAGTCCCTTTCCCTTTCTCCACACACCCACACAACCACAACCCCTCACAACCACACGTCCCTTTGCCTTCTCTCCACACACACCCACACAACCAAACCCCTCACAACAAGTCCCTTTCCCTTCTCTCTCCAC
>NW_020868533.1:451040-454309 GCF_003789085.1 Penaeus vannamei
GATCAGCTGAGCGGAGGAGAAAGACAGAAGTAAAGGAGTTGTTTGAAGTAAGAAAAGAGAGCAAGGAGAACGGGAGACAGTTAGTTGAAGGGAGAAAGGGAAAGGGAGACGTTGATTGATGGCCAGAAGTAGGGTGAGGGAAAGAGCCTGGGAAGTTAAAGTGTTTCTTGCCCCTGCTCTTACTGGGATGGAGATGTCACACGTAATTTTGAAGGGGCTGAGGGAGCTCGCGTCCGGCTGTCTGTGTCCTTTTTTTGAGCGTGTGTGTTGTGTGTATGTGTGTGCTTGTTTGTAGGTAGTTATGTGAGTGTGTGTGTGCCTCTGTGTATGTGTGTGTGGATGTGTGTGTACCTCTGTGTATGTGGATGTGTGTGTACCTCTGTGTGAGTTTGTGTTTCGCGTGCACCTGTGTGTGTGTGTGTTTGTGTGTGGGTGTGTGGGTGTGGGGTGTGTGTGTGTGTGTGTGTGTGTGTGCCTGTGTATGTGTTTGTCTTTCCTGGCACAAAATTAAATTCATAACAAATTTATCACGTCAACATAAGCTGCTTTAAAGCCGTTGCAGAGCATCAGTGCAGTGATGAAGCACTTATTAAGTTAACATTGAAATATCATTTGGTCTTAATTGGAAAAATTCGATATTAATAACCCGATAAATATAGATGAGATTGCGGCATTGCACGTAGAGAAAAGATGAACGTACATGTACACACACGTACAAGTTTCTGAACAATGAAAACTTTAAAAATGGCTTCTAATTACCATATCTTTATTTCAGTAACATTTACAAATGAGAGAAAGAACGAAATAGATTCACTGAAATTATTTGGCGACCATTAGTTACTGGCAAAAGATTCAGTGTCACAGGGCAAGGAATGTGTCCAGTACTGTTGCCAGCTCGTCAGTCCAGTAAAATCTTTTTGTTTTGTAGAAAAGGTATGAATGAGAATGAATATCTTCACAGTACAAGAGATATATCAAACCAATTTCTCATAAATCTTCGCCAGAAATACAGTTATTTCGTACAAAGATATATTCGAAACCGGTTAAATATATCTCTTGTATTGTGAAGATAATCATTCTCATTCATACTCTTTCTACATTTGTCAACAAGAATACGGTTCAAATCTTTGTTTTAGTTGTCTTTAATATAACTTTTGTTTTCGAAATATGAACGATACAGAAGGTACACATAGACTGACCTCTTTAAATATCCATCGATAGATCATTTCTCCTGGTTTTATTCTATCAATAACTGGTTACAGAAGAATCGAAACCCACAATTGCCGTCCAAATAGGATTCATAAAGGAAAGGGAGTTGAATGCTAACTATATCAGTTTCTGATAGTATGCAGATGTCGATTTTTTTCTTTGAATATGTACGAGAGGATTTGCACTCATGTCAGCGAGGAATCATTTCAACTTTAGAGTATTTTAAGCACGAGTGTATGGCACGCCTAGGTCGTTCCACTTTCCTCCTCTCTATCTGTCTGCTTGTTTATTTATCTTTATCTCTCTCTTCTACTACTACTTATGCATTTATTCTTTCTCTTCCTCCGCCTCCTTGCCTCTTGGTTTTCGTCTTTTTACTCCTTCTCCACTTCCGACTCTTCAAAACCACCACCACCTCCTCCTTCTCTTCCCCCTCCTCCATCTCTCCTCTACTATCCTCCTCCTCCTCTTCCTCCTCCTCCTCCTCTTCCCGCCCCCTCCTCCTCTACCACCAACACCTCCATTTTCACCTTTAACCACCTCCCCCCTCCCCTCCTCCTCCACATACATCTCCCTTCACCCTCCCTCACCCCTCACCTTCCTTCCTTCCTTCCTCCTCTCCCTCCTCTCCTCCTGCTGCTGCTGCTGCTGCTGCTGCTGCTGCTGCTGCTCCTCCCTGCTCCTGCTCCTGCTCCTCCTCCTCCTCCTCCTCTCCTTCCTCCTCCTCCTCCTCCTCCCCTCCTCCTCCTCCTCCTCCTCCTCTCCTCCTCCTCCTCCTCCTCCTCCTGTGCAACTCCCCAACAGGAGCAGCTCTCCCCGCGTCCGTGTCCCCAGCTGGCGCAGCGCACTTGTTTCTCGGTAATTACAACAGGCGATTAGCCCCCCCCCTCCCTTTTCCACTCATCCCTACCCCCGCCGAGTCCTTCCCTTCCCCTAAGCGCCGTAATTAGACGCAAGTGTCGCCCCTATAGCCGGTATGTATGAGGTGCAAAATCCTTTGGTTTGTGGTGGATGTCCATATGGGATGTGGATTTTGTTCTTTTTTTTTGTTGTTTTGCTTTTACATTTTTTATTTCAAATTTCGTTTTTTTTTTTTTCTTTTCTTTTACTGTTCATTTTCATGTCTCTGTCTGTTTGTTTTGTTTGATTATTCTGATGTTATTTTTTCTTTCTTTCTTTCTTTCTTTCTATTCATACATATTGTTTGGAGTTTATTTTGAGCTTCTCTCTCTCTCTCTCTCTCTCTCTCTCTCTCTCTCTCTCTCTCTCTCTCATCTCTCTCTCTCTCTCTTCTCTCTCTCTCTCTCTCTCTCTCGTCTCTCTCTCTCTCTCTCTCTCTCTCTCTCTCTCTCTCTCTCTCTCTCTCTCTCTCTCTCTCTCTCCCTCTCTTCTCCTCTCTCTCTCTCTCTCTCTTCTCCAACTACTACCACAACACACACACACACAACACACACAACACACACACGGCACACTTTCCTTCCTCCCCCCCCCCTCTCTCTCTTCTTCTCTCATCTCTCTCTCTCGCTATTCGTCATCTCTCTCTCTCTCCTGTCTCTCTCGTCCTCTCTCTCGTCTCTCTCATCTCTCTCTCTTCTCGGAATCTCCTCTCCGTCTCTGCCCTTTCCGTTCCTCTCATTTCTCCTCGCGTCTCTCTCGGGGTCCCTGTCGCTGTCATCTGTTCCGTCTCTCTCGATCCTCCTCTCTCTCTCTCTCTCTCTCTCATCTGCACCAAGGCGCTCTTCATTCTCTTCTCTCCTCTCTCTCTCTCTTCTCTCTTCGTCTCTCTCAATCGTCATGTCATAGTCCTTTTTCTCTCTCTCTTCTCTTCTCTCTCTCTCTCTCTCTCTCTCCTCTCTGTCATCTCTCTCTCTCTCCTCTCTCCTCATCTCCTCTCTCTCATCTCTCATCTCATCTTCTCATCGTCTCTCTCTCTCTCTCGTCTGCTCTCCCCTCTCCTCTTCTCTCTCTCTCTCCCCCTCTCTCTCATCTCTCTCTCTCTCTTCCTCGCTCCGTCTCTTCGTCTCATCTCTTCTCGTCCGTCTCTTCCTCTGCTCACTCTC
>NW_020868533.1:454409-464409 GCF_003789085.1 Penaeus vannamei
TTTCTCTTCTCCTCTCTCGTCCTCTCCTCTTCTCCTCTCCATCTCCTTCCATCCTCTCTCCTTCTCTCTCTCTCCTCTCGTCCGTCTCCTTTCTCTCTCTCCTCTCTATCCCTACTCCTCTTTCTCCCTGCTCTTCTCCTCTCTCCTCTCTCTTCGTCTGGATCCCTCCCAATCCATGTGTCTTTCTTCTCCCTCTCTCTCTCCGCTCTCCTCCTATCCTCTCTCTCCGTCCTCCTCCTCCCTCCTCCTCCTCCCAATCTCTCTCCTCGCCTCCCCTCCGCCCTCTCTCTCTCTCTTCTCCCTCTTCGTGCGTCTCTCACTCCTCCCTCCTCCTCTCTCTTCTCTTTTCTCCTCCTGCTCTAACCCAACACAGCCACAATTCAACCTCCTCCGATAATATTTTCACTCAAATCCTAACTCGTCGAAATATTTTCTCTCCTAAATATTAGACTGACGAAAGAAGAGAGAAAGAAAGGAAACAATAAAACGATCAAGCTTAGAACGAAAAGAAACGCATCATCGCCATCAACATCATTTTCATCACCACCATCATCATCACCATCTGTCTCACTCTCCTCACTACCGTCATCATCATCGTCATCGCCCATCCATCATTCCATCTTCATCACCATCATTATCATCATTTTCATCCACCATCCAATCATCACCATCACCATCTGTCTCATATTCCTCACTACCATCATCATCATCACCATTATCATCATTTTTATCACCATCATCATCACCATTATCATCATTTTTATCACCATCATCACCATTATCATCATTTTTATCCCCATCATCATCACCATCTGTCTCATCTTCCTCACTTCGTCTCCTACCTCATCATCACCATTATCATCTTTTATCACTATCATCATCACCATCATCACCATCTTCATCATCACCATCTGTCTCATCCTCCTCACTACCATCATCATCACCTTCATCATCATCACCATCATCACAACCAACATCATCACCATCATCATCACCACACAAACACATACTCACACACACGTATTTTCTGGCCCCGCATCAACTTAACATTTAATATTGGACCTTTTTTTTTTTTTTTTTTTTTTTTTTTTTTTTTTTTTTTTTTTAGATTCTCATAATAGAATCATTTCTTTTCAAAGCTGGTGTTTCGCTTTCCCGATAAACTGGTTTGAATAAATTACACGTTTTCGTTTAAGTTTTTACTTATATATCTACCATGTAAACACACACACACATACACGCATACGCACATACACACACACATCGAACAAACACACACACACACACACACAAATATACACACACACACATAAACACGTAGAAATACACAAATAAATGACAGAATCAAATGAAAATAAAACGAAAGAGAAGAAATATGGAAAAAAAACATATGGAAGAAAGAAAGAAATATGGAAGAAAAGAATAAAAAGACAGAGAGAGAGAGGGGCGAGGAGAGAACAAGGGCCGAGAGACCAAAACCTGATGAGGAGAGAAGCGAGAAGCCGATGCAGCCACCTCCCTTATCGCTCACAAACTCCTTCATCGCTCACAAACGCCCCTTCATCCGCTCACAACGCCCTTTTATCGCTCGAAAACTCCTTCATCGCTCACCAAACCGCCTTCATTGCTCAAAACTCCTTCATCGTCACAAACTCCTTCATCGCTCACAAACTCCTCATCGCGTCGAAAACTCCCTTCCTCGCTCACATTCATTGCTCACAAACTCCCTTCATCGCTCAAAAAACTCCCTTCATCCGCTCACAACTCCTTCAATCGCCACAAACCTTTCATCGGGCTCGAAAACTCCCTTCCTCGCTCACAAACGCCCACAAACTCCCTCATTGCTCACCAAAACTCCTCTTCCCTCGCTCCGTCAAAAACCGCCTTCATTGCTCACAACGCCTACTCCCCAACGCCCTCATCGCTCTCACAAACGCCCTTCATCGCTAACTAGGCTCCTTTATCGCTCGAAAACTCCTTCCTCGCTCACAAACTCCTATCCGCTCACAAACGCCTTTATCGCTCGCAAACTCCCTCTCGCTCACACAACGCCTGTTTCTCCAGTCGTGTCCCTTCATTGCTCCACCCAAACTCCTTCAATTGCTCACAAACTCCCTCATCGCTCACGACACTCCTCTCATCGCTCGAAACTCCCTTCCTCCGCTCACGAAACGCCCTTCATTGCTCACAACGCCCTCAATCTGATCACAACACGACTTCATCGGCTCACCCAAACGCCCCTTTCAATCGCTCACACTAGCTCCTTTATCGCTCGTAAACTCTTCTCGCTCACAACTCCTTCATCGCTCACAAACGCCTTCTATGCTCGAAAACTCTTCCTCGCCTCACAAAGCGCTTCATCCTGCTCACAAACCCTTCATTGCTCACCGAAACGTCTTCATCGCTCACCAAACGCTCTTACAAAAACTCCCTTCATTGCTCTCACAAACTCCTTTTCTTTCCATCGGCTTCCACAATTAACTCCCTTCATCGCTCGGGAAAACCTCCCTTTCCTCGCGCCTCCACAACAAAACGCACCCTTCAATTGCCTCACATAACGCCCCTGTTTCATGGCTCACAAAACGCCCTTCATTCTGGCTCACAAACCGCCCTTCATTCGCTCAATAGCTCCCTTTTATCAAGCTCGAAAACTCCCTTCCTCGCCTTCACAAACTCCCTTCATCGCTCACAAACGCCCTTCATCGCTCAAAAAACTCCCTTCTCCGCTCACACGCCCTTCATTGCTCACAAACTCCCTTCATTGCTCACAAACTCCCTTCATCGCTCACAAACGCCCTTTATCGCTCGAAAAACTCCCTTCCTCGCTCACAAACGCCCTTCATTGCTCACAAACGCCCTTCATTGCTCACAAACGCCCTTCATCGCTCACAAACGCCCTTCATCGCTCAATAGCTCCCTTTATCGCTCGAAAACTCTCTTAATCGCTCGAAAACGCCCTTCATCGCTCAAAATCTCCCTCCACTCCGGCAGCGTTCTGAGAGCCTTTCTGCTTAACCCCTGATTGATGCTACAATAAATCTAGATTCTCCCCCCCGGCGTCCCGCCCCCTCCGACCCCTCCCCTCCCGCCCCCTCTCCTCTCTCTCCGCCCTCCTCCTCCTCCTCTCTCCCCCCCGCCCCCTCCCTGCCCCTCCCCCTCCCACGCCCCCTCCCTCCTCTCTACCCTGCTCCTCCCCTCCTCTTCTCCCGCCCCTCCTCCTCCCTCCCGCTCCTCCTCTCCTCCCCTTCCCGCGCCTCCCCCCCTCCTGCCCCTCCCTTTCTCTTCCTCCTGCTCCTCCTCTCTCCCCCTCCCCCTCCTCCCTCCTCTCCCTCCCGCCTGCTTCCCTTCTCCCGCCTCTCTCTCTCCCCCCTCCCTCTCCTCCTCCCCTCCCTCTCCTCTCCCTGCTTCTCCTCCCTTCCTCCCTCCCAGCCCTCCCTCCTTCCCCCTTTCCTTCCTCAACACTTCCCGTTCCCTATAACCCCTTCCCGTCCTCCCGTCCTCCTCCCTTGCCTCCCTCCTTTCTCCGTCTACCTCCTCCTCCTCCCTCCTTGCTCCCCCTTTCCCTCCCTTACCATTCCCTCCCCTCCCTCTTCCTCTCTCCTCCCTTTCTCCCTTTCCTCTTCCCCTCTCTTACCATGCCTCCTCTCTCTCCCCTTCCCTCTCCCCTCTCTCCCTGTCCCCTCTCCATCCTCCCTCCCCCTTCTCTCCTCCCTTCGCTCCCTCTCTTTCCCCTCCCCTCTCTCCCTCCTTTTCCCTTCTCCCTCCTCCCTTCCCCTTTTCCCTCCTCCCTTCCCTTTCAACCACCTCCCCCTCCCTCCCTCCTCCCTTCCCCTCTCTCCTCCCAAACGCACGCATCCTTTGTTCCTCATCGCTCAATATCAATTATTGTATTTTAATTACTTTTTATGCCTTTATCTATCTATTTATGTACTCTTATCTACATGTGTTTTTTGTTTCACTTATACACCGATTTGTTTTTAGTATGTTTCGTCTAACTGTTCTTTGATCTCTCCTTCTCTCTCTCCTCTCTCTCTCTCTCTCTCTCTCTCTCTCTCCTCTCTCTCTCTCTCTCTCTCTCTCTCTCTTCTCTTCTTTCTCTTTCTCTCTCTCTCTCTCTCTCTCTCTCTTTCTCTCTCTCTTTCTCTCTTCTCTCTCTTTCTCTCTCTTTCTCTCTTTCTCTCTTTTCCTCTTTCTCTTTTCTCTTTCTCTCTTCTCTCCTCTTCTCTCTTTCTCTCTTTCTCCCTTTCTCCCTTGGCTTTCTCTCTTTCTCTCTCTTGCTCTCTCTCTTTCTCTCTTCCCTCTTTCTCCCTGTCTCCCTGTCTCCCTTTCTCCCTTTCCCTCTCTCTCAGGAATGACACGTAAAAAATAAGTAAAGATTAAAATAACAACAAGCAGAAAAATAAAAGAATAAGAAACAAGAAAAAGACCAAGAAAGAGAGAGAGAAAAGAGGAATGGAAGAGAGAGACAGAGAGTACAGCGAGGAGGGAACAGTGCCATAGCCCCAGGGAGGTCATTCCCCTTCTTCTCTCTCGTGGAGTACATTGTTAGGCTCCTTCCAGTGCCTCCCTCTCGCCCCTTCTCCTTCTCCCTCTATCCCTTCCTTTCTCCTCTCTAGTTTTCCTTTTTCCCTTCTTCTTTCTCTTTTTTTCCTCTTTTTCCTTTCTATTTTTTTCTTTTTCCCTCTCTCTCTTCTATTTTTTTCTCTTTTCCCCTCTCGTGTTTTCTCTCCTTCGAACTTTACTTCTCTCTCTCCCTCTTTCCTCTCTCATCCCTTCTCCTTCTCCCTCTCTCTCATTCTTTTCCCTCTCGCCCTTTTTCCTTCTCCCTCTCTTCACCCTCTCTCCCCTTCTCATTCTCCCTCTCTCCTCTTCTCTCTCTCTTCCCTTCTCCTTTTCCCTTTCTCCCCTTCTCCTTCTCCCTTTCTCCACCTCTTTCCACTCTTTCCTCTGTTTCTCTTCCCTCTCGCTCCCCTCATTCCTTGCATCATTTTCCCTCTCTTCCCTTGCCCCATTTCCCTTTCCTAAACTTGCCCCAATTTCTGTCTCACTCACATCTCTTGCCCCATCTCCCCTTCTCCTTCTCTTTTCTCCTCTTTCTCCCTTCTTTCCCCCTGCTATATCTTCCTTCTCTTCCTCTACTGTCCCCATTCTCTTTGGCGTCCCCTTTCTCTCTTCATCTTTCTCCTTTCTCTTACCTCTCTTTCTCCCTAAACATTCCCTTCCTCCTCCACATCATCATCATCATCAACCTCTTCCTCCTATTCTTCCTCATCCTCCTCATTTCTTCATCCTATTCACCCTCCTCTCCCTCCTCTTCTTCCTCCTCACTTTCCTCACCTTTTCATCCTCCTCATCCTCCTCATCTCTTCATCATCATCATCCTTTCCTTAATACCCAATCTTCTTCCTCCTACCTCTTCCTCATCCTGTCAATCTCCCCCCTCTTCCTCCCCTATCTTACTTTCTATCCTCTCTTCCTCCTCTCCCTTCCTCCCCACCCTCCCCTCATCTTTACCTTTCCATCTCTCCCCTCTCCCTTCCTCTCCCCCTTCCTCCCCTCCCCCTTTCATCTCACCCATCCCCCTATCTTAACTCCCCCTCTCTCTCCCCTTTCCCTTCTTCTCCCCCTTCCTCCCCTCTCCCTTCCATCACCCTCCCCTTATCTTCCTTCCTCCCTCTCTCTCCCTTCTCCCTTCCTCTTCCCCCCTTACCCCCCATCTTACCTTCTCCCTCTCTCTCCTCTCCCTTCCTCTCCCCCTTCCTCCCCTCTCCCTTCCTGTCCCCCCGCCCCCCGTCCTTCATCCTAACTTCTCCCTCATCTTACCTTTTTCTCCCTTCCTCTCCCCCTTCTCCCCCTCTCCCTTCCATCCCCCCCCATCTTACCTCCTCCCTCGCTCTCCCCTCTCCCTTCCTCGCCCCCACCCCCCTCATCTTACCTCCTCCCTCTCTCTCTCCCTCTCTCCCTTCCTCCTTCTCTCCCCCTTTCCCCCCTCCCCCCCCCTCTTCCACCTCACCCCATCCCCCACCTCACGTAATTAGCGCCTATGCAAGGAACAAAGGCACACACAGACCCACGGTTACACGAGAGGAAACATGGCGCGATCGATCAAAGGCGTTCGTAAAGATATCATGGTGCCGTCTGTGGCTCGGTTTCCGTTGCTGGGGTTGGTAGAGAGAGGGAGGGGGGAGGGAGGAGGGAGGGGGAGGGAGGAGGGAGGAGGAGGGAGGAGGGAAGGAAGGAGGGAGGGAGGGAGGGAGGGAGGGAGAGGGAAGGAGGGAGAAGGGGGAGGAGGGAGGAGGGAGGAGAGGAGGGGGGAGGAGGAGGAGAGGGAGAGAAGGAGGGGGGAGAAGAAGAAAAGGAGGATGGAAAGTAGGGGAGGGGAAAGGGAGAAGGAGGAAAAGGGGGGATGGGGTGGAAGAGTAGAAATAGGAGGAAAAGCAAAAGCAGAAGGGGAAAAAAGTAAAAAGGAAAGAAGAAAAAAAAATGAAAAAATAACGAATAAAAGAGAGAATGAGAGAGAGAGAATGACGAAAGATGAAGCGAAACGGAGAGGGACTGGAGGTGAGAGGGAAAAAATCAAATATTTTTTCATCCAACACAAATTGCCTTACGTAAATATTGATATTCATTTAACAGATGCATATGCATGAGCATTTTGGAGGCTATCTTAGAGTAAACTCACCATTTTTTCCCGACTCTCTGTAACAAAAGTTTCAGGCTTGCGTTTTATACGACTGTGGCTCCGAGAGTTTCCCTGCGTGCTTGTTTATATATGAAGTTTAAGCACGCACAAACGCACACCGCAACATGAGCACATATACGCAGACACGCGTGTGACTGTCTGTTTGTTTATCTGCCTACCTACCAGCCTGTCTGTCTATCTGTTTGTCTGTCTACCTGTCTACCCGCCAGCCTATCTCCTGTCTATCTGTCTGTCTGTCTGTCTGTCTGTCTGTTGTCTGTCTGTCTGTCTGTCTGTCTGTCTGTCTGTCTGTCTGTCTGCTACATGCCTTCTGTCTGTCTGCCTGCCTGCCTGCCTTCCCTGCTGCCTGCCTGTCTGCCTGCCTACCTACCTGTCCATCTATCTACCTGTCTGTCTCTCTATCAACCTGCCTGCCTGTCACCCTGCCTTCCTACCTACCTACCTACTTGCAGAGAGAGCGAGAGAGAAACGGAAACGAGAGCGAGAGAAACGGAAAGAAAATAAGAGAGCGAGAGAAACGGAAAGAAAATAAGAGAGGGAGATAAAAAGAGATAATGAAAGAGACGAAGAGAGACCACTTAATATCTAACATATCCGGAATCAATAATGTCCGGGCAGAGGCGACGGACTAATAACGGAAAATCACGGAAAAGATTCCCCCTCTGCCTCCCCGACCGCATCTCTGCTGGGACGGGTTGCGAAGGTGGCTGAGGGCGGCCGCAGCTGGTACTAATGCTTTATTGAGGATGAGGATGAGGATGAAGAGGAAAAAAGAAGAAGAAGAAGGAAAATAACAACAACAGCAACAACAAGGAGAAGGGTAAGAGCAACAATAAAAAGGGTAACAACAGTAACAGCAACAACAACAACCGTAACAACAATTACATCAGAAACGACAATAACAGCAATAACAACAACAATAACAGTAACGACAACAACAAACAACAACAACAACAACAACAACAAACAACAACAACAAACAACAACAACAACAACAACGTTACCACAAGAGCAATCACCCCCCCCCCGCCCCCTTCCCTTCGCCCCCAAAGCTGAAAGAATCCCACACGATCTTTCTCGAGCGGGAATAAAATAGAAATATTTATTTTTCTCTTCTTCCTAAGTGGATTTGATTGTGGTCCATTATTTTTTTTCGATCAATTACATTTCCAAATCAGATAAGTAATTTGGCATATGAATGACAAATAAATCAATTAGTAAAAGCATACATACATTCGTTCCTTCATACATTCATATCGACTTAATAATTGGGATAAAGTGTATGGCCATGCATACATATCTGTTATACACACATGTATGTATATGCACACACGCACCCACACACGTGATAAACAACACACACAAACAAACACACCAAAACACAACAGACACAAACACACAACCCGAAGACACTATCCACACACACAAGAAAAATTACATGACATTACAACCCCCACAACCTCCGCCACCCAAAAAATACATAAATAAATAATAAAAATAAAGGTCCGAATACACTTAAGAAATGCAGATAAAAATGTCCACATACACCAAAGAAAATCCACATAAAAAGCTCTGCGTATTCTTAAAATAATCCATATAAAGAGATCCACATACCCTTAAAAAATACAAAAAACACCGCATACCCTTAAAAAAAAACATCACATACCCATAAAGCAATCCATATAAAGAGCTCCACATACCCTTAAAACAAAAAAGCTCCACATACCCTTAAAAATGCAAAAGAAAATCCACATACCCTCAAAATGTACAAAAAAATCCACATACCCTTAAAAAATTCACATCGAAAGAATCCACATACCCTTAAAAAAATAAAGAAAAAGCTCCACATACCCTTCAAAAATAAAGATAAAATCCACATACCCTTAAAAAATATAGATAAAATCCACATACCCTTAAAATAAATACAGAAAAAAATCCACATACCCTCAAAAAATACAAAAAAAACTCCACATACCCTTAAAATGCAAAAGTAAAATCCACATACCCTTAAAAAAACAGAAAAAAAATCCACATACCCTCAAAAAATACAAAAAAATCCACACACACCCTTCAAAAGACCCCACACCCACAACAACGCTCCCAAGCACTGTACTCACCACATCGATGAGCTGGGAGAGCTTGAGCCCCAGCTTTACGGTGAGCTTCTCCGAGTTGTTCGAAACGGGTCTTATGAGGCGGTTGTAGTTACTCAGGAGGTCGTCGTAAAGTCTCTTGGCGTCCGGGTTGGCGACGCAGCCTGGGGGGGAGAGAGAGAGAGGGAGAGATGAATGAGGGAATGAGGGAGAAGTGTGATGATGGGGGGAGAGAGAGAGGGAGAGATGAATGAGGGAATGGGGGGGAGAGAGAGAGGGAGAGATGAATGAGGGAATGAGGGAGAAGTGTGGATGATGGAGGGGAGAGAGAGGAGGAGAGATGAATGAGGGAATGAGGGAGAGTGTGATGATGGGGGGAGATGAATGAGGGAATGAGGGAGAAGTGGGATGAGAGATGAATGATGAGGGAGGAGTGTGATGATGGAGGGAGAGAGAGTGTGAGATGGGGGAGAGAGAGAGGGGGGAGATGAAGAGGGAGAAGTGTGGTGATAGGGGGAGGAGAGAGAGAGAGAGGGGGGAGATGAATGAGGGAATGAGGGAGAAGTGTGGTGATGGGGAGAGAGAGAGAGGGGGGAGATGAATGAGGGAATGAGGGAGAAGTGTGGTGATAGGGGGGGAGATAGAGAGAGGGAAAGAGATGAATGAGGATGGGGGAGAAGTGTGATGATGGGGGGAGAAGAGAATGAGGAGAAGTGTGATGATGGGGAGAGAGAGATGAAGAGGGGGGGGGAGATTGAATGAGGGGGAATGAGGGAGAAGTGTGGTGATAGAGAGAGAGAGATGAATGAGGGAAATGCGGGAGAAGTGTGGTGATGGGGAGAGAGAAGGGGGAGATGAATGAGGGAGAAGTGTGGTGATGGGGGGAGAGAGAGGGGGGAGATGAATGAGGGGAATGAGGGAGAAGTGTGATGATGAGAGGGGGGAAATGAATGAGGGAGTGAGGGAATGAGGATGATGATGGGGGGAGAGAGAGAGGGAGAGATGAATGAGGGAATGAGGGAGGAGTGATGATGATAGGGAAAGAGAGAGGGGGGATGAATGAGGAATGAGGGAGAAGTGTGATGATGGGGGAGAGAGAGAGGGGGGGGGAATGAATGAGGGAGAAGTGTGATAGAGAGATGAATGAAGGAGAAGTGTGTGATGGGGGAGAGAGGGGAGGAGATGAATGAGGGGAGTGAAGAAG
>NW_020868533.1:466909-479409 GCF_003789085.1 Penaeus vannamei
GCATAAAACGAGAATGCCACAGGGAGTAGCCAGGCCACAGGGAAGCAGGGAGAGTGCCACAAGGAGCCCCGTTATTGCACGCACGTGAAGAGCCGCGGAGGCACTGTGCCACCAACTCTTCGTTCACCTTCAAAATCCCCTCCGAACTTTCCGGTACCGCACGCACGCACGCACGCACGCAGAGAGGCAGGCACACACGCACGCTCGAATTCGCCCGCCTACATGTACAAAAAGTGTGCAGCCCAGTGTTAGTGTTTGTGTACATTTGCGTGCGAACTCAGATGGGAAAAGGTATACACACGTATGTCAATATGCAAATGAACATACTCAAATGCATGCAAATATCTCGACGGCAAAACGGATATTCACTCTTACTTAAACTCGGCCACGTTTCTGATATCTCTTTGCTCTGATATAACACGCTTCCAAATCAATTACGAAAACACACACACGGACACGCACAAGTACAAACAGATCTTCCAAACACACAAGCATCAACATGGTAACAACATACATACAAACACAACACCTGCCACACATCATAAACATATAAACAATCACACAAACATAATGGTAACGACATACATACAAACAACACCCGCCACAGCTTCAAAAACATATAAACAAACACACAAACATAATGGTAACAACATACATACAAACACAACACCCGCCATAGCCTCACAAACATATAAACAAACACACAAACACAACAGCTACTGCGCAAACAAACGGAGAAAATCCCACGCAAGCACCACAGCGAAAGCGCAGGCGAACAAACGCACAAACAAAAGCACACGTGGCGAGCAAACCCACACAGGCGGCGTCGACACAGGCATTTAGCCGGGGCTGACCGGGAGCCTCCCTCGTCCCTCTCTCGCTCTCCTCTCGCGCTTGTTCGTCCCTCTCTCGGTTCCTCACGCTCCCCTCTTCCGTTCCTCTCGCTCCTCTCTCGCTTGTTCGTCCCTCTCTCGCTTGTTCGTCCCTCTCTCGCTTGTTCGTCCCTCTCTCGCTCTCCTCTCTCGGTTCCTCTCTCGCTCCTCTCTCGCTTGTTCGTCCCTCTCTCGCTTCCTCCTCTCGCTCCTCTCTCGCTTTTCGTCCCTCTCTCGGTTCCTCTCTCGCTTGTTCGTCCCTCTCTCGGTTCCTCTCGCGCTTGTTCGTCCCTCTCTCGCTCTCCTCTCTCGGTTCTTCTCTCGCTCCCCTCTCCGGTCCTCTTTCGCTTGTTCGTCCCTCTCTCGCTCTCCTCTCTCGGTTCCTCTCTCGGTTCTTCTCTCGCTCCTCTCTCTCGGTTCTTCTCTCGCTCCCCTCTCCGGTCCTCTTTCGCTCCTCTTTCGCTTGTTCGTCCCTCTCTCGCTCTCCTCTCTCGGTTCCTCTCTCGCTCTCCTCTCTCCGGTCCTCTCTCGCTCCTCTTTCGCTTGCTCGTTCCTCTCTCGCTCCCCTCTCTCAGTTTCTCTCTCAGTTCCTCTCTCGCTCCCCTCTCTCGGTTCCTCTTTCACCCTTCCCTCGCTCATCTCTCGTTCCTCCTTCGTTCTTTTCACTCCTCTTTCACTCTCCTTTCGCTCACCATTCGCTCTTTTTTTCCTCCTCCCTCGTTCCTCTCTCGCTCTTTCGTCCCTCTCTCGTTCCTCGCACTCCTCTCTCACTCTTCTTTCGCCCTTTTCTTCCTCCTCTTCCTTCGTTCCGCTCTCGGCCCTCCTTCACTCTTCCCTCGTTCCTCTCTCGCCCCTCCCTCACTCCTCCCTCGTTCCTCTCTCGCTCCTCCTTCACTCTTCCTTTGTTCCTTTCTCTCTCCTCCTTCACTCTTCCTTCGTTCCTCTCTCGCCCCTCCTTCTCTCTCGTCCCTCCTTCACTCTTCCCTCGTTCTTTTCTCGCCCCTCCTTTACTCTTCCCTCGTTCCTCTATCGCTCCTCCTCCATTCTTCCCTCCTTCCTCTCTCGCCCCTCCTTCTCTCTCGTCCCTCCTTAACTCTCCCCTCCTTCACTCTTCTCTGCTTCTCCCACCGTCACCTCCCTCACACTGCGGCATTACCCAGCCAGCTCGGGCGTCCTCATGAGTCTATTCATGAGTATTAAACCAAGTCCCGTTTATCCGACAATAACCGGTAATGTCAGTTCTATCACTTCCGTCACCCCGGGCCGTATGCCTTCCCTCTCTCCTCAGAATATATGGAGAAATGCTGGACTTGTGCATTATTCAGTGTCGGGTAATTCTCGTTTTAAGCAACGGATTCTTTTAATCGTGAGGCGAGTTACGTATATTCATACAGTTTAATAAAGGCCGATGAATATGCAAAGCAGTTGACTTATTGGAATCCAGTGAGGGGATTGTTCCAACAGCGATGCCCGGGAGTGTACCGTACAGCTCGGTACGGTTCAGTGGCGGTATTGTGGCTTGTAGCATCCTCTTTAACGCGGTCCCTGTCACGCTCTACAAAGACAGCCATTCTTACAGGCTACTTCAGTCTCGCTAGCCACCACGGACGAGGGAAAGGGATAATAGTTTCTTTGTTGATATCAAATAAGGAGGGAAACAAAAACAAGGAAGGAAATGCTGTTGCTGTAAGTAGGTCGACGCAAGTTGTCTCACTCCAGCTCGGCCAACAGTACCTCAATTCTCGTGTCTTTTTCCTCCTCCTTGGTCTTTGTTTCCACCGTATTCGTTTAATTTCCCTTCCTTATTATCACTTATGCCTTGTTTTTTGACGCAGATACATTCGAAACCGGTCAAATACATCTCTTGTATTGTGAAGATATTCATTCTCATTCATACCTTTCTACGTCTGTCATAGTGAATACGGTTCATTGTTTTTCTGTCCTTTTTTCCTTCTTTTATTTCCACCTATTTCATTCTCCCATCACTATCATCACTCGTGGAAAATAACCGAAAATTACAATGAGAAACATCACCAAGATATATTCATTCAACGACAATGTTCCTTTATTTCCCCTTTATTCTTATCACTATAATCACTATAATCACTCCAGGAAAATAACCGAAAAATACAACGAGAAACATAACTTCACGATATCTTTATTCAAAGGCAATGTTCATTTATTTTCCATTCATTCTTATCAGTTATTCCCATATTTCCTTTCTTATTCTAATCACTTATTCCCATTTTTTCCCATTTCTTTATTCTTTCCTTTCCACCCCATTATTGCCATCAATCAAATTAAAATAACAAAATTATAAAGAGAAACAACAACGAAGATATTACTATTCACCAGAAATGTTCATTTATTTACCTTTCATTCTTATCAGTTCTCCCCACATTTCCTTTCTTATTCTTATCATTTATTCCCATTTTTTCCCATTTCTTTATTCTTTCCTCTCCACCCCATTACTGTCATCAATCAAATGAAAATAAACCGAACATAATAACGACAAACAACGTAGATTTTACCATTCACCGGCAATGTTCATTTTTTCCCTTCATTCTTATCAGTTATTCCCATATTTCCTTTCTTATTCTTATCACTTATTCCATTTTCCCACTTCTTTATTCTTTCCTTGCCACCCCATTACTTCCATCAATCAAATGAAAATAAACCGAACATAATAACGAGAAACAACCCCGTAGATATTACTATCCAATGGCAATGTTCATTTATTTTCTCTTCATTCTTATCAGTTATCCCCATATTTCCTTTCTTATTCTTATCACTTATTCCCATTTTTCCCCATTTCTTTATTCTTTCCTTTCCACCCCATTATTGCCATCAATCAAATAAAAACCGAACATAATAACGAGAAACAACGTAGATATTACCATTCACCGGCAATGTTCATTTTTTCTCTTCATTCTTATTACTTATTCCCATATTTCCTTTCTTATTCTTATCACTTATTCACATTTTTTCCTATTTCCTATTCTTTCTTTTCCACCCCATCACTTCCATCAATCAAATAAAAATAAACCGAACATAATAACGAGAAACAACTCAGTAGATATTACCATTCACCGGCAACTCTTCATTCTTATCAGTTATTCCCACATTTCCTTTCTTATTCTTATCACTTATTCCCATTTTTTTTCCAATTTCTTTATTCTTCCCTTTCCACCCCATTACTATCACCAATCAAATAAAAATAAACCGAACATAATAACGAGAAACAACGTATATATTACCATTCACCGGCAACACTCCTAGACAACCGTTAGTACACTTCGGAGGCGTCCCAAGGGTAGTTGGTAATGGGTAAATGGGTCCCTCAGCTACATACTAAGACCACGTGGCTATACTGATGAGCCAGCATATGATACAACATGGTGGTTTCGGAGTATTGGTGTTCGAAAATAAAAAAAGGTGGGAACGTATTCATAAATCAGCTGATTTGGATATGGTGATCAGAGAAAAAATGAAAGTAAAATGTGATAATGTTGTCATAAATATAGTAGAAATCATCAATGTCGTTATTATAATAAAAGAAGGGATTGGAGAAGTATAAGGAAGAAGGAATTGAAAGAAAATGGGATAAAATGATTGCAAATCGATTTTTTGAAAATAAATATCACTTGTTTAAGGACGAAGATTTGAACGAAAATTTAAAAAATCATCGATAAATTCATTAAAAAATATGACAAATACGTACAAGAAATCGAAATAAAAAAGAAAGGACAACAAACAAATAATAATTATACCAAATAAAGAAATGAACACTCAGATTCCAATTACCGGGGAAACTATTACAAACAGGTGAAGCCATCAAAACAAATATGTGAAACACGACATTAAAACTTGTGTGTAAATGATAGAAATGAAAGTAAAAGAAATGGTAGCAGTAGCACTAGTACTAGTAATAGTAGTGGTAGTCTCGTGGTAGATTTAGTAGTAGTGGTAGTAGTAGTTGTTGTTGCTACTACTGCTGTTGTTGGAATTGTCTTTGTAATAATATAAATAATGATAAAGATTATAATGATGATGAGTGTAGTAATACTAATAGTAATAACAATAGTAATAATGATAATTATCATTAATTTTATCGTTAAAATTGTTACCATTATTATGATTCAAATTATTCTCATCATTATGATGATGATGATGATGATGATGATGATATTATTATTTATTATATTATTATTATCATTATTATTATTATTATATTATTATTATTATTATTATTATTATTATTATTATTATTATTATTATTATTAATTATTATTATTATTATTATTATTGTTGTTGTTGTTGTTGTTATCATTATCATAATCATTATTATTGGTATGTTGTCATTGTTACTGTTATCATTATTTTTATTATTACTATTATCATGTTGTTATTATTGCTATTATTATAATTATTGTTCTTATTATTATTCTCAATATTATCATCATTATTCCTATATTTTTTTCTTATTATTATTATCACTGTTGTTACTATCATCATTATCATTATCATGATCTGTATTATCATCGATATAATTATCATTCTGATCATCATTGTCAACAAGGACAACACCCCCCCCCAGCACGGACAACTTCCACCCCCAGGACAACCCCCGCCCCCCTGCAAGGACAACTCACCCCCCCCACAAGCAAAGACAACCCCCAGCCCCCAAGCAAGGACAACTCCTCCCCTCCCCCCACCCCCACAGCAAGGACAACACCCCCCCCCCAACTTGGACACCTCCCCCCAACAAGAACAACTCCCCCCCACCCCACAGCAAGGACAATTCCCCCCCCCCCAGGACAACCCAGCCCCCCTCCCCCCAGCAAGGACAACCCCACCGACAGCAGCGTCTCCATCGGAAAACTCAAAATGGAGAATTTATCATACATCCTTTTTCACTTGACCCTAATGGACTTCGCATGCACGGGGTAATGATTTTGCTTTTCATCGCACGTGGACAGCTGTGTGGTGAATGGCTCGCTTGTTGCTGTGTTGGGATGGGCGGAAATGGCTGGTTTTGTGGATGGGTTGTTATGGGTAATTTGGTTGTTGGTTGCTATTTAGTTTGTTGTAATTGTTGTGTTTATCAGTGATTATTAATTAGGGTCGTTGGATCTGGTACCATGACTGTATAGTCTATCTTGGCATCCTTATTGCTGTTGTTTTTTTTTTTTTTTCTTTCTTTCTTTCTTTTTAGCATCATTCTGTTTCAGTGTTGCCACCATTATCCTTCGAAATCTCCATCACTATTATCACCATATCACCATCATCTTTAATCATACAATCACCATACATTCAGAAGAAGTGAAAGAGCAAAATAATAAATATATCAAATAACAGTGAAATAAATGGGTGAAATAACACATGGGAATCTTACTAATATTCACATTCCTTGGTCTGAGACGAGGTGACAACTACACGCACCGCTGTTGCCATATCAGCTTTAATATCATTCTTAAAGATTTCATCCCACATAAATATAGTTTCGTTGATAATTTTTCTGACTCTTTTCATTATTGTCGTTATATTCGTTGTTGTTATCATTATTTTTGATATTATTATTATCATTTAATACTATTTATATTATATTATTCGTTTTTGATTTCGTTTTTTCATGTAAAAAAATAGAAAAAACAGCAATGCTAATAATAATGATAACAATGATAATGATGATAGCCAGTAATCAAAAAGATAAAAACAACAATGACCATCATGATCACTATTATCATTGTCATAACACACTAACACGGTTAACAACGTACTCATTTTAAACACAGAATCCCTATCGCCAATGCCCCCCCCCCCTGTTCCTCTTACACCCCTTCCCTCATCCACTCCCCCCTCCCTCTTACGCCCCCTCTCATTCCCCCCCTTTCGTCTTGTCTCTTTACACTCCTCTCGTCCCCTTTCCACCCCTCCCCCTTCCCCTTATTTCTTGAGTCTTCCCCCTCTTCCCTCTTATTTCTTATTCCATAATTTTCTTTTCTTCTTTTTTCTTTTCTTTTCCCTTTTCTTCACTTCTGTTCCCTTCTCTTCTCCTTCTTCTCTTCCCTTCTCTTCTCTTTTCTTTCTTCTTATTTTCTCTTTTTCCTTCTTTTCTTCTATCTCCCATCTTCCTCTTTCTCTTCTATTTCCTTCTCCTATCTTCCTTCTTCCCTTTTACTTCTATTCTCTTTATTCTCCCCCGCCCTGTCTGTCCTCTATTAGCACCCCTTGCCTCCCCGCCTCCCCACCTCCCCTCTCCCCTCTTTACTAACAGCCTCATATGAGTATTGTGTTTCAATAGCCTGGAATTCTGCCTTCCCCCTCCCTCCCCCTTCCCCTCTCCTCATCTTCTGTCCTCCCCTTCTATTCCTTCACCGTCCTCTCTTTCATTTCCTTCCCCTCCCCTTCTCTCTCTTCCTTCCCCTCCCTTTCCACGACCCCTCACCTCATTTCCTTTCCCTCTCCCTCACCTCATTTCCTTTCCCTCCCCTTCCCCTCCCCTTCCTCCCTCACCTCATTTCCTTCCCTCCCTTCTCTCTTCCTTCCCCTCCTTTCCACGCCCTCACCTCATTTCCTTTCCCCTCTCCTCACCTCATTTCCTTTCCCTCCCCCTTTCTCTCCTCCCTTCCCCTCCCCTCACCTCATTTCCTTTCCCTCCCCTCCTCTCCTTCCCCTTCCACTCCCCTTCCCCCCCTCACCCCACTTCCCCTCCTTCCCCTCCTCTCCTTCCTCTTCCAGTCATCTCTCCCCTTCCCTCCCACATGTCATCTCCCCCCCTCCCTCTGCTCCCCACCCCCTCTTGCCACAACCCTCCCGAAAATCGTCGCTTATGTTATACACATGTGCGTATGTATGTATGTATTGTGTAAGTGGGATGGAAGTAGGAAGGGTGTATAAGGGATGGATATTTGAGGATATGTGGATGAGGTGTGTGTGCGTGTGCGTAGTGTGTGTAAGTGAGTGTGCGCGCGTGGGTGTGTGTTTTGTGAATGCGCTGTAATGCGTGTGCGTTTGTGTGCATATGGGCTCATGTGCGTGTGTGTGTGCGCGGCTGTATGTGTGTGCTGCGTGTGTGCGTGCCCTCCGTACCTGCGCCCGTTTACATACGTGTGATCCCCACAGAGTTTGCAATTAGTGCTAATACGCCAATAGCAATTATTCCCTTGGAGAGAGAGGAAGGGAGGTGAGTCCGCTGCGGTAGGGCAATGAAGTGGATGTTTTGGGAGGGGGAAGGGAGGAGGAGGGGGTGAGGAGGGGAAGGGGAAGAGGAAAGGGTGAGGGGAAGGGGGAAGGGAGGAAGGGAAGGGTGAAGGGGAGGGAGAAGGAGGAGGGGGAGGGAAGGAGGAGGAAGGAGGGGAGGGAGGAGGGGGGGGTGAGGGGAAGGATGGAGGAAGGGTGAGGGAAGGGAGAAGGAGGTGAGGGAAGGGAGAGGAGGGAGGGAAGGGAGGAGGGGGGGGAGGGGAAGGGAGAAGGAGGAGGAGAAGGGAAGGGAAAAAAGAGAGAAAGCGATAGAGAGGGGGGGAGGTGGAGGGGAAGGGAGAGAAGAATGAGAGAGTAAGAAAGGGAGACGGGAGAGAGGGAGAAGGGGAAGAAGAGACTGAAGGAAAGAAGGAGGGTAAGAGAAAAGGGAGAGAGAAGGAGGAGGAAGTAAGAGAGGAGAAGAGAAGGTTAATCAAATCTTTGATCGTATTACTTCCCCGGTTTTGAATTCGACGCACTTATAATACGCGTGAATATCCCCGGTTGTCGGTGCTCCACTGCGAACCGGAGAGGGCTGTGTGGAGGCTCCGCTGTTGGAGCGATCGGGAGGAATGAGGGGACCGGGGGAGGAATGAGGGGACCCCCACCCCCCGCACACACACACATACAGACAAACACAACACAACACACACACAACAACACACACATACACAAACACACACACACGAACACAACAGACACACACACAACACACACACACGTACACGTACAAAATACAGAAGACACTACACATACACACACAACACACATACACACCACACACAGACACGTACACACAAATACAGACAGAACACACAAACACACAGCACACACATACATACACAAATACACACACATACACACACCAACAAACACAAACAAACAAACATACATTTACACACAAACACAGAATATTAGAATTCCATGTGTTACTTGCCAGCCCTTGTGTGAGTGTGTGTGTGTGTGTGTGTGTGTGTGTGTGTGTGTGTGTGTGTGTGTGTGTGTGTGTGTGTGTGTGTGTGTGTGTGTGTGTGTGTGTGTGTGTGTGTGTTTATGTTTATGAACATGTGTGCTTGTGTGTGAATATCCGTATACATGCGTGTCATTTACGTACACCAATATCGACAACGAAAACATCTCGATCCTCCCGAATCCGCATACCGGATTCACTTAGCCGAACGACAACAAAGAGCAACCGGATTCACTTAGCCGAACGACAACAAAGGGCGCCCCAGCACAGACCGCCACCGACGTAAGAATAATAATAATGGTCTCACTTAGGACCCGCGAGGTTGAGGAGGGGAGAGGACCAGCTGTTTCCACCTGTCACCACCTGACTCCGCCCGGCTGCCGGCATCGGAAGCCAGCTGGTTGCGAGGGGAGAGGAGACGGCGATGTCGACAGAGAGGGGGGGAAGACGAGGGGGAAATATATATGAAATGGGGGACGAGGGGAGAAAAGACGATAAGAAGGGAGAAAAGACGACAAGAAGGGAGACAGAAAAAAAAGACGAGATGCGAATCGTACAGGAGAATTAGAGAAATAAGTAACGATGAGGGATTAAGACGGTGATGAAGGGTTTCGAATAAACGAGAGAAAGGGGAGAGAGAGAGAGAGAGAGAGAGACGAGGGCGAGGGAACGTCAGCTGAGTGATGGAGATGCCCTCGGGCCGGGGGTGAGGGGGAAGGAGGAGAGAGAGAGGATAAATAAAGCACCGAGGAATGAAATGCTGAAATGAGTATGGCAGTCTGGAAATTGAAGGAGAATATAACATCCACATTTATACACAAACACAACACACACACACACACACACACACACACACACACACACACACACACACACACACACACACAACACACACATATATATATATATATATATATATATACAACGTGTATCTGCGTGTATCTGCGTGAGTGTGAATTTGTATTCATGCACATGTGCATAGATGCATGCACGCTTGCACATGTGTCTAAATGTGTCTGAAAGCACCAGCCTGGAGCACGCTCTCAGATATACAACCCCAAGCAGTGAATAACAAAAAAGGAAAAAAAACACTCGAGTTGCCCTCTAAAAATAACCACAGTTGTGTCACGGGAAACAAAATATACAGAAAAATATAAAACGGTCAATTTCCCCGTCGCCATAAATTCTGGAGGAGATTATTCCGTCATTTCAAACGGAAGATCTCTCGAACATCGAATGAATTCACAGTCCATTTGTTTTATATCGAACGATGCAATATCTCGCACTGGTAGAAAAAAATATAGAGGATTATCTTCGTATCTATATTTACAAAAAAGTATGAAATGAAATGATTCATGCAAAAACACACGTGCACATTTTTATATGACTATGAAACAAAAATAACTTTTATTTTCTTCCTCTGTTTACGAACTGAGGGAAAAATCGAATTAAGATCAAATATATAATCAATTAGCGATTACTTTGATCAATGAGAAAAATCTTACTTTTCTCTAAATCTACTTTTTTTCTTATTATTTTTCTCTTTTTTTCCCTGGGATAAAAAGCGGAAGCCTTTGACACAAATTAATTATACGCTTTTAGAAAACAAAAACAAAGGTAATATCAATAATAAAAATGTGTGTGTTTTGTGTGTGTCTGTGTCTGTGTGTGTGTGTGTGTCGATTTTTTTTCCTAATACTTAACCAGATTTCAGAAGGGATTTTGTCATTCAGATTAAAGATTAAAGCTTTAATTGCTTCATTCTCATTCCATCGGGTATTATATTCTTAATCTAGTATGTATTTTTTAATGAATTTGTGTGACGGCTTCCCAACTCCTTCACTTGTGATAATCTCTAATCATCATTTGTATATTTTTTCGTAGTTCTTTCTGTCCGTCTGTTGTCTGTCGGTTAGTCGGTCTCTGTGTTCCTATTTCTGTCTGTCTACCACTATCTCTCTCTCTCTCTCTCTCTCTCTCTCTCTCTCTCTCTCTCTCTCTCTCTCTCTCTCTCTCTCTCTCTCTCTCTCTCTTTCTCTTTCTTTCTTCTCTCTCTCTCTCTCTCTCTCTCTCTCTCTCTCTCTCTCTCTCTCTCTCTCTCTCTCTCTCTCTCTCTCTCTCTCTCTCTCTCTTCCTTCACTCAAACTTTTTTTTCACGAGTCGCTCAAACTCCTTCTCTCTGTCTTACTCTCTCTTCTCTCTCTCTCTCTCTCTCTCTCTCTCTCTCTCTCTCTCGATCTCTCTCCCTCTCTCTCTCTCTCTCTCTCCTTCACAGTAGCTAAGTTTGTTTGCAAACTTTTTTTTTTACGAGTCGTAATGGGCGTGAGAAAAAAAATCATCTCATTTTTTCTAAAATCAAGAATTATAATGGAAAACCTATCAAAACAGAGGAACAAATAATATAAAGGGATAAACAAAGCAAAAATAATAATGATAAAATAGTAACGTAAAGGAGTAAACAAATCTCAAAAATAGTATTAAATGAATGATGAATGATGATTGAAAAAAAAAGAAATAAAAAATAGTACAAAGGAGCGAACATAACAAAAATAATAATGATTATGATGATATGATGATGATGAATATGATGATGATATGATGATATGATGATGATGATGATGATGATGATGATGATGGTGATGATGATGATGATGATGATGATGATGATGATGATGATGATGATGATGATGATGATGATGATGATGATGATGATGATGATGATGATGATGATGATGATGATGAATGAATAATAATATAATAGTTGGGAGTTGTCCTGAAGGATGTGTAACGCATTCGAAGTATCCTTTCCATGTCAAAAGAAAACGAATTACCAGAACATACATATGAATAGATAGATAGAGAGAGCGATAGATAGATAGATACATAGATATATAGATAGTAGATAGAGAAATCGACAGATAGAAGATAGATAGATAGGTAGAAGATAGAAGAAAGATAGATAGATAATAGATAGATAGATAGAATAGAAATAGATAAATAGAGACAGAATAAATCGATAGATCGATATAGATAGTGAAGAATATCTTACCAGATTTCTAGATACAAACAAATGAAATATTTTTACCGAGAGACGAGTTGGAAAACGGAAAATCGTAGGCAAAATTTTGGAATTTTTTAATCTAACTCCCACATACCTTTCGCCACAACGGAGGTTCCCACACATACCAGCACTTAAACTACGTATCCCACGCATATAAAACCTCATATCACAACTGTACCACTACACATACGCACGCATGTACACACTCTACTGTACGTCAGTCGTCGTTTCGTTTGCCCTTTCCCCCTAACTCAGGGAAATAACTGTTAGCACTCTACTTGCGCCAGACTGGTGTATATCCTATGTTTAAACAGCGGGCGAGTCGCTGCGGTGTGATAATATGCAAGAGC
This sequence comes from Penaeus vannamei, assembly GCF_003789085.1. Lineage (NCBI taxonomy): Eukaryota > Metazoa > Arthropoda > Malacostraca > Decapoda > Penaeidae > Penaeus > Penaeus vannamei. Next base: position 479,405 of record NW_020868533.1, read on the forward strand.
ACCCT
>NW_020868533.1:486909-499409 GCF_003789085.1 Penaeus vannamei
GAACTAAAGCGGATAAAATGGCGGGAATACACGAAAACAATAAAATGGCGGGAAAACACACTTTAAAAACGCAGAGTGTTCTTACGAATCAATGTCAAATATTTCCCGTTAAGTAGGGATATAAAGATATCAAAAATATCTGAACAATATCTTTGACAACAGCACAATTTCCACCAATAACAGCAGCCTTATAACAACGAATCGCCATCCCAGAAATCAATATTAATGACCTGTTTGTACCACAAGGAGACAGACGCCGCGTCAGGTCAACAAGTTAGGTCGCTAAGTTAGGCCATTAGGTTAGGTCAATACTACGGTCACAGCGTCATTAGCCAAAGGTCATTATATCACAGGAAGCATACGGCTGCAGCTCAGCGCCCTAAAATACTACGTCCTCAACACGCCTTTGTTAGTAAGACCTGAACTCAAATATACGACAAGAAAGATACGCTTATTGGTACGGAGACCAATAAACAGAAAACTGATATATGGATATAGATTTACACTGCACAGTATGCATCTATACACACGCGTACACACACACACACACACACACACACACACACACACACACACACACACACACACACACACACACACACACACACACACACACACACACACACACATATACAGAGACAGACAGACAGACAGCCAAACAGACAGAGACAGACAGATACTATAAGCCAACCCTATACACACAAAATTACATTAAAAAAATGCTATAAACAAACCCACAACACTGCTAAACATCCTCGAGACATTAGCTAGCATCCCGCTCTTAAAAATTCGCAAAGATTCGTTAATAAGAGGATTAGACCGCCGGCTGCGTGGAAATTCAATAAACTAATCCGCTTTTTGAATCCCACTTTTGGGCGCGGGTTAAGACCGCTGTGGCTTTTGGGGGAATAATTCTCGTTTTTTTCTCTTTTTCGTCAGAGAAATTTTGGTTTTGTTAATATAGATAGAAAAGTTTTAGAATATATACTACTGTTATTTTGTTAATATAGACAGATAAGTCTTAAAATATATATTATTGTTGTTTTGTTAATATAGACAAAGTTTTAGAATATATATTACTCTTGTTGATATAGACAGATGAGATTTAGAATATATACTCCTGTTGTTTTATTAATATAGAAAGATAAGTTTTAAAATCTATTTCATTGTTGTTTTGTTAATATAGACAGACAGAATTTTAGAGCATATATCAACGCTGTTTTGTTAATATAGACAGATTAATGTTGTTTAGTTAAAAATATATATCAGTTTTGTTAATATAGACATGTAAGTTTTAGAATATATACTACTGTTGTTTTGTTAATATAGACAAAGTTTTATAGACAGATAAGTTATAAAATATATATTACTGTTGCTTTGTTAATATAGACAGATAAGTTTTAAAATATATTTCACTGTTGTTTCGTCCATACAGGCAGACAGAAATTTTAGAATACATATTACTGTTGTTTTGTTAATATAGACAGAGAAGTTATAGAATACATATTACTGTTGTTTTGTTAATATAGACAGATAAGTTTGAGAATATACATTATTGTGTATTTGATATGATACAATAGAATCATATAGTGAATTTGAGAAAAACAAAGACACTCACGCTTATACATGCATTCGTATACATCTTCCAAAAACTTGACAAGAATTATCCATTGCATCAAACTTGTCGCTTATCTCCAGACATCTTCCAGACATTTCCAGACATATTTCTTGCAGTGCCGTTCCATCACCGCCTGCCAACCGCCTCCAATTCGAACATAAACCCAAACTTTTGGAAGACAAACTACATTCTAAAAATTGACCCAATAACCCATCACAAAACATTAATAGTAAAACTTTCGTTGTTGAGCCATTAAACACACACCGAAGTTGGAACTTTTGAATTTTATAATAATGCATCAGTGAAATTACGTAAACCTAAAAGGCTGTGATAAAATGTGTAATAGTGGAAGCATCTGGTGATGTATTCAAGTGTATACGCATGTGTGTCTGTGCGCGTATGTGTGTGATTATACCTGTATACACACACACACACGTATATATATGTGTGTGTGTGTGTGTGTGGTGTGTGTGTGTGTGTGTGTGTGTGTGTGTGTGTGTGTGTGTGTGTGTGTGTGTGTGTGTGTGTGTGTGTGCGTGTGTGTGTGCGTGTGCGTGTGTGTGCGTGTGCGAGTGCGCGCGTGTGCGTGTGCGTGCGTCCGTGCGTGCGTGCGTATATGTGTGTGTGACAAAGAAATGATCATCCAAAAAAAAAACAAAAAACTGGGCATCTCTGTGGCAGGCTATACGGTGCACTTGCAGGATACGACACCAAAGAGCCGCGCGCGAGAGCGGAAAGAGATTAGCCAAAATCCCTGTCACTCTCATGGCCCGCAGCCAGAAGAGGCTGGGGGTATACATAATATATGGAACGCACATACACACACACGCACACACGCACGCACCCACACACACACACAAACACACACACAAGCACCCACCCATCCACACACACCCATCCATCCAACACACACACACACACACTCATCCATCCACATACACATACACACACACGCACGCACGCACACACACACACACACCACGCACACACACACACACACACACACACACACACACAAACCCATCCACACACACACACACACACACACACACACACACACACACACACACACACACACACACACACACACACACACACACACACACACACACATACACACACACACAAACACCCATCCACACACACATCGATCCATCCACACACATCCATCCACACATCTATCCACCTACACACATCACACACACACACACACACACACACACACACACACACAACACACACACACACCACACACACACACACACTCTACACACACACACACACCTCTACACACACACAAACACCCATCCACACACACCCATCCACCCTTCAACACACAACCACACACCCACACCACCCACACACAAACCACATCTTCCCCAAAATGAGTTTCTTCCCCATGCTGTTATGAAACGCCTTCATCTCTCTCTCTCTCTCTCTCTCGTGCTTCATTCGCCCTAATCCTAAACACGCGAAGCTAATCTCTCTTGGAATTAGGAAGGACTCTTGCCACGTTGCACAGTCGAGGTTGCACGTTCGTGGTGCGGGCGTGACGTGGTTTGCAACGGGGTTATTGCACGCGAACTTTGGCCTCCGACTCTATGGTGGGCTGTTGTTCTTTTAGCCCTTTTTATTGTGCAGTGTAGAGTGTGTTTTTTTTTTCTTTCGTGTTTCATTTCCTTTTTTTTTATTTCGTGTTTCATTTCCTCTCCTTTTTTTCTTCTATTTTTTCTCTTTCCTCTTTATTTCTTCTTCTGATTTTGGTTCTTCCCTTCTTCTTCTTCTTCTTCTTCTAATTCGTCTTCTACTTTCTTTCTTTCTTTCTTCTTCTTCTTCTCTTTTTCTTCTTCTTCTTCTTCTTTTAATACTACTTCTGTTGCTGTACTTGCCAAATCTTTTCCTTTTTGCCTTTTTCTCCTTCTCCTTCCGCTTCTTCTGCTCCCAATTCTAGCTCTCCATAATTTTCTTTTTTCCCTCTCTCTTTTTTTCTTTAGCCTTTCCATAACTTACTTCTTAATCCTTCTTTACTATTCCCTTCCCTCTCCCCCTCTCTCCTCCTCCTCTGCTCCCCGTCTTTACTCTCTTTCTCCTTCTCCACTTCCCTCCACTTCCTCCTTTCTCTGGCTCTCTTCCCTTCTTCTCTTTCTCCCCTCTCCGGCCTTATTCTCCTCTTCCTCTAATCTATCCTTCTCTCGTCGTTCGGTTTCCTTTTCCTCTCTCCCCTTTCCCTCCTTCCCTTGTTCTCTCTCCATTTTTCCCTCACCATCCTCCACCTCCTCCCTTCCCCTAGCCCCTAGCCCCTTTCTCCCTGTCTTTACTAATTCCCCTTAACCCCTTTCCCCAAATCTTCCTCTTTTCCCCCCCCAACCCTCCCCCTCCATACCCTGTACCCTATCCAATCCCAACCCTCACCCTCTCCTTCTCCCCAACTCCCACCCCATCCCTCCCAACCTCCTCCTCCATACCCTACACCTATCCCCCCCTCCCAACTCTCCCAACCCTCACCCCTTCCATCCCTATCTAACCTCCACCACTCCCCTCCCAACTTTCCACCCCATCCCTTCCCAACACCACCCCCTCCGCCACTCCCCAACCCTCACCCACCCCCTCCCTCCTCCCCCTCCATCTGCCATTACTCATTCCCTCCACACTTGGCTCCTTTTCATCCAGAACTTTCTAGAAGGTTTCAGTAACTTTATCCCGGGTCGATCCTTCTCTCTTTTTCCATCCATTTATTAACCGTGTTGGCCGAGAATTGAATCCTTTATCGCAGGGTTGATGAATCACATGATCTCGTAAGAGTGATTCTCTATTGGGACGAATTCTGGGAGGTTATTTCCCTTATTGTTTTGGCGCTTAATTCGGTTGTTATGCGTTTGTTGTCGATATTGTTGTTGTCGTTGTTATTATTAGTGTTTAATTCGGTTGTTATGCGTATGTTGTCGATATTGTTATTGTCGTTGTTATTATTAGTGTTTAATTCGGTTGTTATGCGTATATTGTCGATATTGTTATTGTCGTTGTTATTATTAGTTTAATTCGGTTGTTATGCGTATATTGTCGATATTGTTATTGTTGTTATTATTAGTTTAATTCGGTTGTTATGCGTCTATTGTCGATATTGTTATTGTCGTTGTTATTATTAGTGTTTATTCGTTTTTATGCGTATTGTCGATATTGTTATTGTCGTTGTTATTATTGGTTTAATTCGGTTGTTATGCGTTGTTGTCGATATTGTTGTCGTCGTTAATTCGGTTGTTATGCGTATATTGTCGATATTGTTATTGTCGTTGTTATTATTACGTTTATTCGGTTGTTATGCGTATATTGTCGATATTGTTATTGTCGTTGTTATTATTAGTGTTTAATTCGGTTGTTATGCGTATATTGTCGATATTGTTATTAGTTCGGTTGTTTATATCATCCGGTTGTATGCGTATATATCATCCTTGCTGTTGATATTGTTATTGTTGTTGTTATTCTGGGCTGTTGTTATCATTAGTATTAACGATATTAGTGTTATTATTATTCGTCTCACTGTTAGTATTGGTGTTAATATCTTCTTTATTATTGTTATCATCATCCTTATGGAGATGATTATCGTTATCATTATCCTTATCAAGGTCATTATCATCATCATTACCTTAATAATGCTATCTCTTTATACGCTTCTCTTTCTTCTTTTCAATTCTGAAGCATCCCCCTCTCCCTCTCTCGCCTCCTTTCTCTCCTCGCTTGTTCTATATTCCTTTATTCTCTTCTCTTCCCATTTTCTTCTCCCTCTTACCTGCTTCTCTCTTCCCCTTCGCCGTGTCCTGTTCCCCTTCTTCCCTCTTCGTTCCTTCCTTCTCCCTCTTAAACCCTTTTCCATTTTTCCTCTTTCTCTCTCCTCTTCCCCCTCTTCCCTCCTTCGCCCTGTCCCCTTCTCCATCTCCACATACCTTTCCTCCTCCTCCTCCTATCCCCTTCTTTTCCCCTTTCCCTCACCCTGTCCCCTTACTCTCTACACCCCTCCCCCCCCCCCACACACCACACTGCCCGTCCCCCGTATTTCTCTTTTTTTTAAAAAAAACCAAAAAAAAAAAAAAAAAAAAAAAAATTAAAAAAAAAAGAATCTTAGTCACAGCGGAGTAATGAGCCATTTGCAAGACATTACTTGATGAGGTGGGGGTCTTTTCCTTTTTTTTAACCCCCCCCCATCCCTCACCTCCACCCGCCCCCTCCCCCTCCACTCCCTACACCTTCCCCCCCCCCCCTCCTCCCACCCGTCGACATCCGCGTCTCCCTTGGGTACTTCTCTCTTTCTGTGTCTCCCTTTTCACTTGCCACTTCTCTGTCTCTGTCTCTTCATCTGTTTCTGTTTTATTTCTCTCTCATTCTCTCTCTATTTTACTTTCTTTTTCTTTTCTCGCTCTCTCTCTTTCTTTCTTTCTTTCTTTCTTTCTTTCTCTCTCTCTCTCTCTCTCTCTTCTCTCTCTCTCTCTCTCTCTCTCTCTCTCTCTCTCTCTCTCTTCTCTCTCTCCCTTTTCTCTCTTCTCTCCTCTCTCTCTTTTTTCTTTCTTCTTTCTCTTTCTCTTTCTTTTTTCTTTCTTTTCTTTTTTCTCTTTCTCTTTCTCTTTCTCTTTCTCTCCATCTCTCTCTCTATCTCACTCCCATCTTTTAACCCCATTTGTCTCTCCCTCTCTATCCTCTTCTCCCTCTCCTTCTCTATTTGTCCACCTTATAATTCTTTATCTCTTTTTTTCTCTTTCACATTCCCTTCTCTATCGCTTTTCCTCTTCCTTTTTCCTCTGCATATCACCCTCGCCCACTCATCACCCCCCTCCCCCTCCCCCCTCTCCCCCTCCTTCCCTGAGACAGACATTTGGACTTAAAGCCATTATCTTTCTTGCACAGTTTCCCCCTCATTCCATTTCTCGTTCTGTAGAGTATATCTTTATCTGCTTCTCTTTTTTCCTCCTCTCTCTCTTTCCCTCTTTCGTATGCATGACTTTATTTTGTTTGTCTTTTTTTTTCTTTCTTTCTTTCTAGATTTTTTTTTTCGAATAGTTATTTCTCTTTTTTTTCCTTTTTTGCATTTTCCTTTTTTATTTTTTTCTCTCTATCACTTCTTATATTTCTTTTTATTCTCTCACACACTTCTCTCTATTCTTCTCCTTCTCTTCTCTCTTCTCTCTATTTTCTTCTACGTGTTTTTTCTGTATGCATTCCACCTCTCTCCTCCATTCTTTCCCCACCTCTCCCATCTTCTCTTCAATTTCCATCCTTCTGCTTCTCCCTCCCCCCTCTTTCTCTCTCTCTCTCTCTCTTCTCTTCTCTCTCTCTCTCTCTCTCTCTCTCTCTTTCTCTCGGTCTCTCTCTGCTCTCTCCTCTCTCTCTCTCTTTCTCTTTCTCTTCTCTATTCTTTACTTTCTTTGCTCTTCTTTCCTTTCATTACTTATCTTCGCATCTAATTGTCTTTCTTCTCTTTTCTGGTAGCTCTCTCGCTGACGTGCGGTACAGACCATGACGGCATCAGCCTCGTCGATTATTTTCAATCACTCAAGGTCCCTATCCGCTTGTTCTCCTCCGCCCCCCTCCTCTCTCTTCTCGTCTCCTCTCTCCTCTCTCTCTCTACTCATCTCATCTCTTCTACTCCATCTCTCTCCTCTTCTCCCGAGGTCACTCTCCGGTCTCCACTGTCGCCTCTCCCTCTCCCTCTTCAGCCGTCTCCTCTCACACAACATCGTACCTCTCTCCTCTCTCTCCGTCTCCCTCTCCTCATCCCTCGTTCATCGCGCACCCCATCTCACCTCGTCACTGCACAAGTCTCCCTCTCCTCTCACTCTCCTTCTACTCTGCTAGACACTCTTCCACTCTCGACTCTCTCCAGTTGCTAGAATGGTCTCGCCTCGTCCCTGTCTGACATTCTCCCTCTCTTCGGGCACTCCTTCTATTCTCCACTCTCTCTCTCCTTCTACTAGTCTCCGGCGTCCTCGAGTCTCACAACTCAGCTTCTACTTCTCCCTTCCGTCTCTCATCCTTCTACTTCTCCCTCTCTCTGCTCGCTTCTATACATAGTCTCCCGTCTCTCATACCTCCTTCTATCTAGCTTTCTCCTTCTCTCTCCTCCTTATACCTACTTCTCCCTCTCTCTCTCCTTTTGCTACTTCTGCCGCTGCTCTCATCTCCTTCTACTTTCTCCCTCTCTCTCATCCTCTACCTTTCGCTGAATCGCTGACAGAAAGTCTCCTCTCTCTCTCCTCGTTCTTCTCCTCTCTCATCTCCTTCTACCTCTCTGCCTCTCCTCTCACTCCTTCTACTTTCTCCTCTCTCGCATCCTTCATACTTCTCCCTCTCTCTCTCCCCTCTACTTCTCCTTCTCTTCTTCCAGTCCTTCTAACTTCTCCCCTCTCCCTCTCCTTCTACTTCTCCTCTCTCTCTCCTTCTTAGCTTCTCCTCTCTCTCTCCTCCTTCTCACTTCTCCCTCTCCTACTCTCCTTCTACTTCTCACCTCTCTCCATCTCCTTCTAAACTTCTCCCTCTCTCTCTCCGTCTACTTCTCCCCTCTCTCTCCTTCTACTTTCTCCCTGCTCTTCTCCTTCTAACTTCTCCTCTCTCTCTCCTCTACTCTCCCTCTTCTCCTCCATTTCCTTCTACCCTTCTCCCCTCTCTCTTCTCCTTCTACTTCTCCTCTCTCCTCCTCCTCTTCTACTTTCTCCCTCTCTCTCTCCTTCTCACTTCTCCCTCCTCTCTCTCTCTTCTACTTCTCCCTCTCTCTCTCCTTCTACTTCTCCCTCTCTCTCTCTCCCTTTCTCTTCTCCCTCTCTCTCTCCTTCTAACTTCTCCTCTCTCCTCTCCTTCTACTTCTCCTCTCTCTCTCCTTCTGACAACTTCTCTCCCCTCTCTCTCCTTCTCTCGCCCTCCCTTCTCTCCTCTCTTTCTCCCTCCCTCCCTCTCTCTCTCTCTTCTCCCTCCTCATCCTCTCCTCTCTCTTCTCTTCTCCCTCCTCTCTCTCTCTCTGTCCTCTCTCTCTTCCCCTCTGTTCCTTCTCTCTCTCCTCTCTTCTCCTTCTCTCCTCTCTCTCTCTCTCTCCCTCTCTCTCTCTTGCTCTCTCTCTCTCTCTCTGTCTCTCTCTCTGTCTCTCTCTCTCTCTCTCTCTCTCTCTCTCTCCTCTCTCTCTCTCTCTCTCTCTCTCTCTCTCTCTCTCTCTCTCTCTTCTCTCTCTCTCTCTCTCTCTTCTCTCTTCCCTCACCCTCCACTTTCTCCTTCCTCCTCCTCCCGCCTTCCTTCTTCCTTCCCCATCTAACTTTTTCCTCCTTTATTTCCTCCTTCTCTCTTCCCCCTCTACTCATATTACTCTTCCCTCCTTTTTCTCCTTTCCCCTCAAACTCATTTTCACCTCTTTCCTTTTCCTCCTCCCTCCCTTCTCTTCTCCCTTCCTTCCTCCTCCTTTTTCCTTTCCCTCCTTCTCTCTCCTTCCTCCTTTCCCTTCTTCTCCGTTCCTTCCCCCCCTTCCCCTCCCTTTCCCTTCCTCTCCTCCTTTTTTATCCTTCTTCCTACTTTCCCTCCTTCTCTTCTCTCCTTGTTCTCCTTCCTTTTCCCCTATTCCCTTCCCTTCCTTTCCCCTTCTCCCTTCCCTTCCCTCCTCTCCTCCTTCTCTCCTCTTCCCTCCTCCTCCCCTCCCTTCATCCTTCCCTCCTTCCCTCCTCTCCCTCCCTTTCTTCCTTTCCCTCCCTTCCTTCCTTCTCCCTCCCTTCCCTTCTTCTCCTCCCCCTACCTCTCCTCCCTTCTCTCCTTTCTCCTCTCCCCTCCTTCTCCCTTCTCCCTCTCCCCTCCCTTCTCTCCTCCCCTTCCTCCCTTCCCTCATCCTCCCTCCTTATCCCTCCTCTCCCTCCCTCCTTAGCCCTCCTCCTCCCTCCTCCCTCCCTTCTACCCCCTCCCCTCCCTTCTCTCCTCCCCTCCTCCCTCCTTCCCTCCTTATCCCTCCTCCCATCCCTTCTCCCCTCCTCCTCCTTCCCTTCCCTCCTTCTCTCCTCCTCCCCTCTTTCTCCCTCCCTTCCCTCCTTCTCCCTTTCCTCCTGATCACGGCAGCCGCTTAGTCACCGGTCTGGCGGGACACATTTTTCGTGCTCCGAAATGTCGGCGTTCCAGGCAAGAGGCCTTTATTGCTTTCGCCGTGTGTGTCGCGTATGTGTGTGCGGGGTGGTGGAGGGGGAGAGGGGAAAAGAAGAGAGAGGAGGGGGAGTTCGCCGTGTGTTTTCGTATGTGTGTGCGGGGGTGGTGGAGGGGGGAGGGGAGAGGGGGAAAGGACAGAGGGAGAAGGGGAAGAAGGGGAGTTCGCCGTGTGTGTATGTATGTGTGCGGGGTGGAGGAGGGGGAGGGGGGGAGGACAGGAGGGGGAAAGAAGGGGAAGGGGGAAGGGAGAGGGGGAGTTCGTTATGTGTGTACGTATGTGTGTGCGGGGTTGGTGGAGGGTGGAGGGGGGAGGGAGATGGGAAGAAGGGGGAAGGGAGAGGGGGAGTTCGCCGTGTGTGTGTGTATGTGTGTGCGGGGGTGGGGGAGGGGGAAAGGAGGGAGAAGGGGGAGAGGGGGAGTTCACTGTGTGTGTACGTATGTGTGGGCGGGGGTGGTGGAGGGGGGAAGGAGGAGAAGGGAGATGGGGAGTTCGCCGTGTGTGTATGTATGTGTGGGCGGGGTGGTGGAGGGAGGGAGAGGGGAGTTCGCGGTGTGTACGTATGTGTGTGCGGGGATGGTGGAGGAGGGGAGGGGGAAGGGAGAGGGAGAGAAGGGGAGAGGTGGAAAAGGGGAGAAGGGGAAAGGGGGAGAAAGAGGGAGTGGGTATGCGTAGGAGGTTGGGGGGATAGATAGAGGGAGAGAGAGGTTGAATGAGGGAGAAGGGGAGGACATGCAGGGGGGGGGGGGGATCTAGAGAGGTCAAGGAGGAAGAATAAGAGAGGATTGAAGGGGGGGGGGATTGGGCTGTGTTGGGGGGGAGGGGGGAGGAAAGAATGTGTTTGGGCGTGTTAAGAGGTTAGGCTGTGTTGTGTGCGTGCCTACATGTGCATGTACAAAGTGAACAAACCCACATCCAGTAATACACGCACACACACCACACACGCTCGTACAAACCCAACTACACATACACACATCACACATACACATCCAGATTCCCCCCGCGCCATCCCGTGTCCGCGCAGCCAACAGACAGACACCCCCAGACACCCCCAGACACCCCAGACACCCCCAGACACCCCCAGACAGGAGCGACAGGCGAGCGACAGCGGAGGCAGAGCAAGCAGTTTCAATAACGACCGACAGCCTCCCTGCCTGCCTCCGCGCCCCGGGTTAAGGAACGGCCCAAGTTCTAGTTTAAATAGCGAGATTAAAGGTGTGCGGGTGGAAGCCTCTGCTGGCCGGGGAGGGGAGGGGAGGGGAAGAGGGAGGGGTTGGGGGAGAGGAGAAGAGGGGTGGAAGCCTCTGCTGGGCCGGGGAGGGGAGGGGGAGGGGAGGGGAGAGGAGGGAGGGAAGTCGAGGGAAGGGGTAGGGAGGGGAGGAGAGTTGGAGAGGGGTTGGGGAGGGGGGAGGAGGGTGGGGAGGGGAAGGGAGGTTGGAGGGGTGAGGAAGGGGAGGGGAGGGGAGAGCGGAGAGGGGTTGGGGAGGGAGGGGAGAGGAAGGGAGAAGAGGTGGGAGGGGAAGGAGGAGAAGAGGGGGTGGGGAGGAGGGGAAGGGAGAGTAGGAGAGGGGTTGGGGAGGGTGAGGAAGAGGGAAGGGGAGGGGAGAGGCGGAGAGGGTTGGGGAAGGGAAGAGGAGGGGAAAGAGGGTTTGGGAGGGAAGGAAGAGTGAAGGGGACAGGAGGATTGAGGGAGGGGAGAGGGGTTGGGGGGAGGGGAGGGGAGGGTGTTGGTAAGGAGAGACTGGGCAGGGGAGAGTGGTTGTGGGAGGGAGGGGACTGGTAAAGGAAGGAATGGGGGAGGGGGAAGGATTCGTGAGGGAGGGACTGTGAATGCAGAGGAAGAGGAGGGAGGTGGGGTGGGGACGGGGAGAAGAAACGGATTGGCAAAGGGGAAGGGGTACGAGTGGGAGCGGTTAAGGGGAAATGGGGGGGGGGAAGGGGTAAGGAGAAGGAAAAGGGGACTGGATAAGAAGAGGAGGAGAGAATAGGTAAGAGGAGGGGAGGGGGGAATGGGAAGAATATGGATAGGATGGATAACAGGAAAAGGATTGGAAATGGGTAAGCGGCTGATAACACGATAGCTGACAACGCCCCCCCCCCCCAAAAAAAAAATAGTCGTGACATGCCTCCAAGACAGAGCTGACGCCCTGATACCACCGGCAGCTGACGACATGATTCCGACATGCACCGAGTTAGTGGTTAAAGTGGCTGACGTTACGCTCGGCTTCGGGTTCTGACGTTGTTGCTGACAGCTTTAGAAAGAGGTCGGCAATTCTCTCGGGCAGGCTGACGGGCGCGACGGATGAGCAGCTAACGCGACAACGCTGACGACGATAAGGGCGGTTTTCGTGACGTCACAGCTGGGCGATAATGCGCTCATAAACAGTGGGGGGGGGGGGCGCACTCGTCCGAATCCGCTGCCGAGAAAAGGAAACTCGATACGGAATATCCAATGAGATTCCTGGAGTGTCATGAGTCGCGATAATTCCTGGTATGCTTATCTTCTTCTTTGGCTTCGACTTGTTTGTTTTTTCTTGTCCTTGTTCTTTTCGTCTTCTTTTTCATTCGTTTTCTTCCTTTTTCTGTCTTTTTTTTTTCTTTCTTTTTCTTTTCCTTTCTTTCTTTTTCTTTTTTTCTTTTTCTTTTTTTCTCTTCTTCTTCTTACTCTTATTCTTACTCCTCTACTCCCACTCTTTTTCCTTCATCTCCTAAATATTATTATCTTCC
>NW_020868533.1:504409-510723 GCF_003789085.1 Penaeus vannamei
TACTCACTTAACCTCACTTATGCCTCTTCATCTTTTTTCTTCCTCCCCCTTTTTTCTTCTTTCTTTCTTCTCCCTCCTCTTCTTCTATTTTTTTTCTTTTTCTTTCTTCCTCTTCTTCTTCTGCTTCTTTTTTTTTTTTCTTTTGTTTTCTTTTCCTTTTCTTTTTCTTTTTCTTTTTCTATTTCTTTTTCTTCTTCTTCTTTTACTCTTTCTCTTTTTTCTTCTTCATATCCTTCTTCTTCATATGGGGAAAATGCTAGAAAGGAAGGGGAAGGGAGAAAGAGAGGAAGGAAACTGCAGAACAAGCGAAGAAGAGAAGGGGGAGAGAGGTAGGAAGAATGAGAGAGAGAAGTAGAGGGAGAGGGAAAAAAGAGAGAGAAGGAGAGGGATACGGAAAGAAAGAGAAAGAAGGAAAATGGAAATAATAATAATGATAATAGCAATGATGGTAATAATAATAATAATAATAATAATAAAATTAATAATAATAATATATAAATAATAATAACAATGATAAACACAATAATAATAATAATAACAATGACAATAACAATAATAGCAATAGCACTAGAATTAACAAAAATTATTGCTATTACAGTTGATTGTAATAATAATAGCCATTATTGCCAGTATCATCATTAACATCATCCTAATCATAATAATTATCATAACCATAATCATTATTAATCATAACCATAACCAGTATCATTACCAATATCGCTAAATATATTCAATATCATTATAATTATTTACATTATAATTATCAGCATCATCAGCAGTATTACCATATACGCCATCACAATTACCATCATCATTACCATGATCATGATCAAAGTTAATAACAACAGCAAATCATAACACAATAAATAGACAAAAAGGAAAAAAAGGGGGGGGGAAGAAAGGAAAAAGAACAAAAAGGGGGAAAAAAATAAGAAAAAGAAAAAAGATAAAAAGAAAAAAAGAAAAAAAGAAAAAAAGAAAAAAAAAATATACACACACACAACACACACACACCATCAAGACAACACACACCTCACACCAGACACACACCTACACTTAACCTGCACACACACACACACACACACACACACACACACACACACTTACACACACACACACACACACATCAACACACACACACACACAACACACACACACACACCACCACAATCATACAAAAACCACAAATCTTTTACGGGGAAGACACAAGAAGTCAAGATACAATTCCACCAGATTGATTAAAAAATACCCAGCGCCCATTGTCTCGGCGCTCAGAGAGAAAGAGACCGCGAAGCATTCCTCAGCGCACAAAGGATCTCGGGACTAAATCTGTATTTTGCTCTTTCTTTGTACTTTTTTTTTTGTTGTTGTTGTTGTTTTTGGTTTGGATTTTTTTTGGGGGAGGGGGTGTAAGGGGGGGGTGGTATTTGCTCTTAATTTGTTTATTTGTGGTTCTGTGTTCCTGTGTCTCTGTGTCTCTGTGTCTCTGTCTCTGTCTCTCTCAGGTCATTTCCTCTCTCTCTCTCTCTCGTCATCTCCTCGTTCTCTCCTCTCGTCTCTTCTCTCTCCTCTCCTCTCTTCCTCTCCTCTCCTCTTCCTCTCCTCTCCTCTCTCCTCTCTCTCTCTCTCTCTCTCTCTCTCCCTCTCGCCTCTCCCTCCACTCTCCCTCTCCTCCTCTCCTCTCCGCTCTTTCCTCTTCCTCTTCCCTCTTCCTCTTCCTCTTCCCTCCTCTCCCTACCTCCTCTCCTTACCACACGTCCTCCTCTCCCTACTCCCTCCCCCACTCCCTCTCGCCACCTCCCTCTCCTCCCTCCCTCTCCCTACCTCCGCTCTCCCTACCTCTCTCCCTACCTCCCTCGCTCCTACTCCCTCCTTCCCTAACTACCTCCCTCTCCCCTACTCGCCTCCTCCCTACCGTCCCTTCGTTCCCTCCTCCCTCTCCAGACCTTCCCTCGTCCCTACCCACTCTCCCTACCATCCCTCGTCCCCTACCGATTAGATCCCTCTGAGTCCTACCCTCCTCTCGCCTACCTCCTCCTCCCGTACTCCCTCTCCGACCTCCATCTCCCCTAACCGCCTCTCCCTCCTCCGTCTCCCCTCTCCCTACCTGTCCGCCCTCTCGCTCTACCTACCTGCGCCCCTCTCCCTCTTCCCACCCATTCCGCCCTCCCTCTCCGCTACCTCCCGCCCTCTCCCTCTTCCTCTCCCTCTCCCATCTCCCTACCTTTCTCCCCTCTCCCTCTCCCTACTCCCTCCCCCTCCCCTCTCACCTACCGTCCTCCCTCGTCACGGCCCTCTCCCTACCGTTCCCTCCCCTGCTTCCTTCTTCCCTACTTCCCTCCCCTCTCTCTCCTTCTCCCTCGCTTCCCTCTCCTTCTCTCTATCCCTCTCCCTCTTTGCGTTTTTGGCTTATACTGTCCTGTTTTCCCCATCATGCTCCTCCTCCCTTCTTCTCCCGTCTCGCCCCTCCTCCTCAGGCTTCCTCCCTAGCCTTTTTTCCTGAGAAAAGCCGTTCCTTCATGCGTCTCATTGCCCCTGGGAGAGTCACGCGATGGAGATGTATGGGGGGGGGGGGGTCGGTGGGGTTTGCGGGGGGGACTCCTCTGCTCCCTGGCTCTGCTGATCCTCTTGTTCTGACCGTCGGTTCTTATTTCATATTGAGGTCTTGTGTCTCTCGTATCGCCTTTGTTCTGGCTTTCCTCGCTCTCTTGTTCCGACTCGCCTCTCATTCGTCTCTCTCTGTCTCGTCTGTCTCTCTGTCTCTCTCTCTCTCTCTCTCTCTCTCTCTCGTCCTTCTCTCATCATGCTCTCTCTCTCTCTCTCTCCTCTCTCTCCTCTCTCTCTCTCTCCCTCTTCTCTCCTCTCTCTCCTCTCCTCTCTCTCCTCTCTCTCTCCTCTTCCCTCACCTCTCCTCCCTCCCTCCCTCCTCTCCTCTCCCTCCTCTCCTCCCTCTCTTCTCTCCTCTCTCTCCTCTCTCTCTCTCGCTCTCTCTCTCTTGTTCCTCCCTGGTTCCTCTGGTTCTCAATTTCTCTCTTTCTTCGTTTTCTTGTTCCTCGTTTTCATTCTCCTCTCTCTATCTTTCGCTCTCTTGTTCTGCTGGCTCTCATTCTCTCTCTCTCTCTCTCCATCTATCTATCTACTTCATATCTATATTCTATATCTTTCTCTCTTCTCTTTTCCATCTCTATCTCTGATCCTATCTATCACTATCTCTCCCTCTCCTATCTCTCATTTCCTCCCCCCGTCCCTCTCTCTCTCTCTCTCTCTCCTCTTCCCTCCCTCCTCCCTCCCTCTCCTCCCCCTCTCCCCTCCCGTCACTCTCCTCTCCCCTCTCCCTCTCCCTCCTCTCCCCTCCTCTCTCCCCTCTCCTCCTTCTTCTCCTCTCTCTTCCTTCTCCCTCTCCCCCTCCTTCCCCCTCTCCCTCCTTCTCTCCCTCTCCCTCCTTCTTTCCCTCCCTCCTTCGTCTCCTCCTCTCTCCTCCCTTCTTCTCCTCCCTCATCCTCTCCCTCTCCCTCTCCCTCTCTCCTTCTCTCCCTCTCTCCTCTCTTTCTCACCTCGTTTTATTTATATTTCTCACTCTCTTCTTTTTCCCATTCCCTTACCCGGTGTGTTGATTGCATTGGTGTTTGTCGATTGATGTTGTTTTACCTGCCTATTTGCATCCGTATTGTCCGCGTATTGTGTGGAGTCGCGATCGGCACATACGTCACTGGTATAGTTCGTGATTCTGCGGTATTAATAATGGCCGCTGGTTTTCCATTCCTCGGCTGTGTTCGTGGAAATATTGTAATCTATATTAGTGATTATGCTTAGAATGCCGGTCTGCTATTATTGATGTATTTAAGATGATATGTTTTTGTTAGTTTTTTAGTCTTTTGTGGATCTACAGTTGGGAGGAAGGGAGGAAGGAGGGAGGTAGGAAAAGGTGGAGAAAGTGGAGAGGGACGTGGGAAGGAGGGGAGAGAGAGAGAGAGAGAGAGAGATTAAATATATTTCATTAAAGATTAAAAAGAAAGGGAGGGAGAGAGAGAGAGTGAATTAAGTAGGAGGAGAGGATGGGAAGAAGAGACAGAGGAAGAGAAAAGGCAGGGAGTAAAAAAAATAATAATAAAAAAGGAAAGGGATAAAGGAAAAAGAGGTAGAGAAGAGGAGGAGGAGAGTAAGGGAAGAACAGAGAGGAAGATCGAAAGAAGAAGAGAATTTGAGAAGGAGAAGGAACAGATAAGAGGAAGAATGGATGAATGAGGGGAACGAGGATACCGATAAAAGGAGATTAAAAAGAAAAGAAGATGATATTGATTGAAGTGAAGGGAAAAAATGACATCGAAGAGTACAGATAAGAAACAAGAGAATGACAAATAAACAAATAAAATAAAACAAATAAACAACAAGATAGTGAGAAGAAAGTAAACACGCAAAACAGACCGCAAATCCATTAGGAAATAAGGACCACAAAAAAGTAATATCTCTGACAACAGGACTCTTTTCGTCGCGAGGAATAAATATTCATCACCACACGAGACTCGGAAACTTCATTTCTATTTCCGGCTCTGTGTCATCTCCCCCACCCCTACCCCACCCCCACCCCCACACCCCATTTTCCCCTCCGCATAAACACTCATTTTCAATCCCTTTTCTCAACTCACTCCTCTCAAGATTCTCTCTTCTTCTGTTTCCTTCTATTCACCTCTTTCTTATTGTGTCCTCTCTTTCAACTCAACCCCTCCCCCTTATTCCTACCCCCTCTACCCCCCTTATCCTCATCTTTATCCTATCTTCATTTTTATTCCTCAATCTCATTCTATTGTCCCCTCCCCTATTATCCTCCACCTTATCCTATTCCCATTCTTATCTCTTATACTCTTTCTATTGTACCCTTTCCCTTATCTTCCCTCCTACCCCTTCACCTCATTTTATTTTTCTCCTATCCTATTCCCATTCTTATCTCTTATTCTCATATTATTGTCCCCTTTCCCTTATCCTCCCCCTTATCCTATTGCCATTCTTACCCCCCCATTCTCATTCTATTGTCCCTTTCCCCTTATCCTCATCCTTTATCCTATTCCCATGCTTACCCCCCATTGACATTCTCTTCTCCCCTTCCCCCTTATCCTCACCCTTATCCTATTCCCATTCTTACCCCCCCCCCATTCTCATTCTATTCTCCCCTTTCCCCTTATCCTCATCCTTATCCTATTCCCATTCTTACCCCCCCCCTTTCTCATTCTATTGTCCCCTTTCCCCTGATCTCCCCCCCCCCCCCCGCACCTTACAATCGCACCGGGTTCAGATGCCTTTGAGTCTAACGCAAGAAAAAATGGGAAAACTCATTTCTTATAAGGGACAAGACGCCCGCTCGCCCTACCCACCCCCCCTCCCCCCTCACCGGCTCCCTTCCCCTCCTCCTCTCTCCTCCCCTCCTCTCTCCCCTCCCTCCTCCTTCCCCCCTCCTCTCCTTCTCCTCTCCCCTCCTCCCCTCCTCCCTCCTCTCCCTCCCCTCCTCCTCCCTCTCCCCTCCCCTCCTCTCCTCTCCCACTCCCCTCCTCCCTCTTCCCTCCTCCTCCTCTCCCCCCCCTCCTCCTCCTCTCCCCTCTTCCCCTCTCCCCCTCTCCTCCTTCCTCTCCCCCTCCCCCTCCTCCCCCCTCCCCTTCCTTTCGCTCCCTCTCTTTCCTTTGGACTGACCCGTATCCCCCACCCCCTGGCCTCCCCATACCTCCCCTTCGCCTTCTCGGTTCGTCTTCCATTCTTTTTTTACCCTTTTCTTTGTCCTACTCTTCTCGTCTCTTTATCTCCCCTTTCTTAGTTCACTCTTCTGTTCCCCTGCTATCCTTATAGCTCATTATCGTCCTTCTTACTTTTTCTCCTTTTTTACTTCTTTCTTTTCCTCTCCCTTATTCGATCTCTCTCTCTTCCTCTTGTTCTTTCTTTTTATCTTTCTCTTTCTCTCCTTTTCTTTCTCTATGTTCCTCTCCTTCTCTTTCTTCATCTAACTTTCTCTCTTTCTTCTCTCCCCCTCTCTTTTTTCTTTCTCCCTCTCTTTCTTCTCTCTCCCTCTCTTACTTCTCTCTCCCTCTCTTTCTTCTCTCTTCCTCTCTTTCTTCTCTCTCCCTCTCTTTCCTCTCTCTCCCTCTCTTTCTTCTCTCTCCCCTCTTTTCTTCTCTTCCTCTCTTTCTTCTCTCTCCCTCTCTTTCTATTCTCCTTCTTCTACCTTCCGTCTACCTGCCCCTCCCCCCCCCTTGACTAAATGGTCCTCGGCAACTGTTGATCACGGAGCGGGGGGGGGGGGAGGGGCGAGTAGACGCGATTTTCAATAA
>NW_020868533.1:510823-515823 GCF_003789085.1 Penaeus vannamei
ACAGACAGACAGACAGGCAGACAGAGGAGAGAGAGAGAACAGACAAAACAAAACAAACAAGCAAATCGGTCACGTGATCTGATACGCGTCAATGGCGACCGATGCATATTTCGCCCGAGTGAGTAATTGCTGACTTGGCAAAGAGTGGCGGAATTTGATGCATAAAACTCTTGCCGAAAATGCCCGGCTTCGGAACCATATATCTCGGAGGCAATCGCACCCGGGTTCAACTGCGACGCGGATCACTTTCACTGTCGTCTGGTCTATGTCTATGTCTGTCGTCTCTGTCTCTTCTTCTCTCTTGCTCTCTCTGTCTGTCTGTCTGTCTGTCTGTCTGTCTATATCTATGTCTATGTCTATGTCTCTCTCTGTCTCTCTGTCTTCTGTCTGTCTGTCTGTCTATGTCTATGTCTATGTCCTATGTCTCTGTCTCTGTCTCTTCTTCTCTCTTGCTCTCTCTGTCTGTCTGTCTGTCTGTCTCTGTCTGTCTCTCTATGTCTCTGTCTTGTCTCTCTGTCTGTCTGTCTGTTCTGTCTCTGTCTCTTCTTCTCTCTTGCTCTCTGTCTGTCTGTCTGTCTGTTCTGTCTGCTCTCTCTGTTTCTCTGTTCTGTCTCTGCCTCTGTCTGTCTCTGTCTCTTCTTCTCTCTGCTCTCTGTTTCTGTCATTCTGTCTGTCTATGTCTCTGTCTCTTATTCTCTCTTGCTCTCTGTCTCTGCTCTTCTGTGTCTCTTCTCCTCTCTTGCTCTCTGTCTGTCCTGTCTGTCTGTCTGTCTCTGTCTCTTCTTCTCTCTTTGCTCTCTCTCTGTCTGTCTGTCTGTCTTCCTGTCTCTGTCTCTGTCTCTTCTCTCTGCTCTCTTTTCCGTCTCTCTCTCTCTCTCTCTGTCTGTCTGTTTCTGTCTCTCTTATTCTCTTTGCTTCTGTCTGTCTGTCTCTGTCTCTATCTCTTCTTTTCCCTTGCTCTCTGTCTCTCTCTGTCTGTCTCTTCCTCTCTCTTGCTCTCTGTCGCTCTGTCTGCCTCTGTCTCGGTCTTAGTTTATGTCTTTCTGTCTGTCTGTGGCTGTGTCTGCCTTTGTCTCTGAATCTGTCTCTGTCTGTATGTATGTCTGTCTGTCTCTGTCTCCGCCTCTGTCTGTCCTCCTCCCTTTCCTTTTCTTCCTCGTTCCCTCTCTCATCCCTTCCCTCTTCTCCTCCCTCTCCCTCTCTTCCTCCTCCTCTCTCCTCCCTCTCCCATACCTCTCCTCTTTCCTTCCTCTCCTTCTTTTCCTCCTTCCTCTCTCTCCTTTCCATACCCTCTCCTCTTTCCCTTCCTCTTCCTTCTTTTCCTCCTTCCTCTCTCTCCTTCTCCCTTTCCCCCTCTTTTTGTTCCTCCTACATCTACCTCTGATCTTTCCCTTCCTCTTCCCTCTCTTCCTCCCTCCTCTCTCCCCTACTCCCTTTCCTCTTCTCTCTCATTTTCCCTTTCCTCCTCTCTCTCCTTCTCCTTTTCTCTCTCCTTCTCCCTTTCCTCCTCTTTCTCTTCCTCCTCCATCTCTCGTTTTCTTCCTCTTCCTCACTCCTCACTCGTCTATTTGATTGTGGATTATCCGGATAACTGCGCCGATTTTAGCTTCTTTCGCTCGTTCAGATACAGTTTTCTTCTCTCTGATTTATGCTCTTGTTATTCTTTTGTTTTTGTTTTTGTTTTCTTTTGTTCTTCTTTTTTTTCTTTTCTTTTCTTTTTCTCTTTTCCTTTTCTTTTCTCTTTTCTTCGTGTTTTATTTCCTGTTATTCAACTTTGTCTGATTTTATCTTTTTTTTTATTTCATCTCATCCAATTTCTGTTTTATCTTATCCCATCATAGCCATTTTATTTTGTTTTATCCTACTACATTTTGCTTTATTCAACATCATTTGATTTTATTTCACTCGTATTTCTTTTCGTATTTATTCGTTTTGTTCCTCACAGTTTCGTCGTAATTCTCAAGTGTTATTCTCTCTGACTCTGTCTCTGTCTCCTGTCCCTCTTCCCTCTTCCCTCTCCCTCTCCTCCCCTTTCCCTTCCTCTTTCATTTCCCTCTCCACCTCTTTCCCTCCCTCCTCCCTCTCCCTCTTTTCATCCCTTTCCTCTCTTCTCCTCCCCTTCCCTTCTCTTTCATTTCCTTCTCCACCTCTTTCCCTCCCTCTTCCCTCTCCTCTCCTCTCCCTTTCCCTTCCTCTTTTCATTTCCTCTCCACCTCTTTCCCTCCCTCCCCCCTCCTCTTTTCATCCCTTTCCCTCTCCTCCTCCTCTTTCCCTTTCTCTTCCCTCTCCCTCTCTTCTTCACTTAAATAAAAGAAAGTGTTATTGTCTCGCCTATAATTCTGTTTTACAAGACCTTATTACACGTGTTTCTTCTTCTTCTTCTTCTTCTTCTTCTTCTTCTTCTTCTCCTCCTCTCCTTTCCTTCTCCTCTTCTTCTCTTCTTCTTTCTTCTTCTTCTCCTTCTCCTTCTCTTCTCCTTCTCGTTCTCCTTTCTTCTCCTTCTCTCTTCTCTTTCTCTTTCTCTCTTTCTCTTCTCTTTCTCCTTCTCTTCTCTTTCTTCCT
Organism: Penaeus vannamei; assembly: GCF_003789085.1. Lineage (NCBI taxonomy): Eukaryota > Metazoa > Arthropoda > Malacostraca > Decapoda > Penaeidae > Penaeus > Penaeus vannamei. The sequence goes on from NW_020868533.1 coordinate 513,386, forward strand.
CTCTCCTTTCTCCTTCTCCTTCTTCTTCTTCTTCTTCTTTCTTCTCCTTCTCTTCTTCTCTTCTCCTTCTTCTTCTTCTTCTTCTCTTCTCTTTCTCTTTCTCCTTCTCCTTCTCCTTCTCCTTCTCCTTCTCCTTCTTTTTCTTCTCCTTTTCCTTTTTTTTCTTTTTTTTACACATTGACCTAGACGCTCACACACGCACATAAATAAGATATTGAAGTGTACACACGTACGCGGGGGAAATGCATGGTTAAACGAATAGATGCATGAAAGAAGGGAAGAACAAAGAGAGAGGAAAGAGAAGAGTGAGAATGAGAGAAGAAGAAAGAAAATTAGATTGGACGCAAGAAAGAGAGAGGAAAGAGAAGAGTGAGAATGAGAGAAGAAGAAAGTAAAATTAGATTGGACGCAAGAAATAAGAAGAAAAATTAAGAATTGGGTAAAGAGTGAGAAGATATGAGAGGAAGAGAAGAAGGGAAAGAGAAATGAGATGAAAGAAGGGGTGGGAGAATTGGGTGAGAACAGAAGGAATGAAAAAAATAGCAAGAAACAGATATAAAAGAAGATAGGAGAAGAGGAGAGTACAAATAAGAATAAATAAAGAAAGAGGGAATAGGCGAGAACAGAATAAAAACAAGGAATAGAGAACGGGGGAATAAGAGAGAATAGAGAGCGGAGTATAGAGAAAATAAGAAAACATAGCGAATAAGGGAATAGAAGAGAACAGAAAGAGACGAAATAGAGAAAACGGAGGAGACAAAAAAAAGAAATAGGCAGCAAGTTGGAAGGAAAAAACGGAAAGCAGGAAAATTACCCGTAAACAGGAAGTGAGGAAAGAGGGGAATGAAGAAAATAAGAAATAATGGAGAAAAGGGAAGGGGAAAAATAGAAAAGAAAGGAGGATGGACGCAGAACCTCATATCACTCTGTAGCTTCCACGAATAAAGAAGAACAATAATAAGATAATTGTGAAATAAAACGAAAAAGAAAATAATAACAAAAGGAAAAGGATGTGAGAACAAAAAAAAAAGGCTAAGAAGAAACATGACAAGAATAAGAAATAGAACGGAAGAGAAAAAAAGAAATAAAAAAAGGAAAAGTAAAGGATAAGAGGCAAATGGACCCCATCACCCTCCCGCCCCATATCCCCCCCATATTCTCCCTTACCCCAACTCCCTACTCTTTACCCCCCTCCTTCCCCCTAACGTCCCCACCTCCCACCGTCCCCCCACATATTTCCTTAACTCAGTCCCTTCCTCCCATTCCGGCTCCTCCCCCCCTCCTCCAACACACACTCCTCCCCCCTACATCCCTCCCTCCTTCCCCCTCCACACCCTCTCCCCATCCCTCCCTCCTTACCCCCCGCACTCCTCCTTATTTCCTCCTCCACACACGCCCCTCCTCCCCCAACATCCTCCCTACTTCCCCCACACATTCCTCCACCTCCTCCACACACCCTCCTCCCCCCCAACTTCCTTCCTTCCCCCTCCACACACCCTCCCTCCACACATCCCTCCCTCCTCCCTACACACATCCGCAGAAACCCTCCCGAAGGCCACCACCTCCGCCCCCCCTAACCCAACACCTTCCCTCCTTCCCCTCCACAACCTCCTCCCTCCTCTTCCCCCCTCCCCACACCCCTCCCTTCCCCCTACACACCCTCCTCTCCCCCCCTCGACACCCTCCTCCCTCCCCCTCTCCACACACCCGCGAGAGAAAACCCTCCTTCCCCACACGCTCCTCCCTTCCCCCCACATCTCTCCCTCCTTTCCCTCCCCCCCCCAACATTCCATCTTCCTTCCCCTTCCCATGCCCTCCTCGTCCCCCCTCCCACATGCTACTCCCTTCCCCCAACACCTCTCCCTTCACCCCACCCTCCTCCACATATCCTCAAGAAACCCTCCCGAAGACCGCACACCTTCCACCCCCCACCCCAACAGCCTTCCCTCCTTCCTCCTCCACACCCTCTCCTCCTCCCCCTCCTCCCCCCCCCACACGCTCCTCCCTCCCCCCCTCAACACACACACCCCTCCTCCCCCCACCTCCACCCCTCCACACACCCGCAAGAAAGCCTCCCTCCTCCCCCTCCCCACACACACCACTCCCTCCTCCTCCCCCACCTACCCCCCACCAACATCCGCAAGAAACCCTCCTCTCCCACCCACCCCTCCACACCCTCCTCATCTCCCCCCTCCCCCACCCCCTCAACAACCCTCCTCATCTCCCCCCCTCCCACACACCCACCCATCCTCCCTCCTCCCACACCACACATCCGCAAGAAACCCTCCCTCCCCCCACCCACCCCTCCACACCTCCTCATCTCCCCCCTCCCCCACCCCCCTCAACAAACCCTCCTCATCCTCCCCCCTCCCCACACACCCCTCCTCTCCTCCCCCCACCCCCACTCACACCCCCCTCCACACACCCGCAAGAAACCT
>NW_020868533.1:518323-520823 GCF_003789085.1 Penaeus vannamei
TATTCCCTTAATAACCGTCCCTTGCGTGAGACTAAACCGGTTATCCTATATTCGGTCTTACGAAACTCAGAGAAATATTTCAAAATATATTTCCGTCGCTTCTTTCGTGATACACATTTACACATGAACTTTTGCTTCCGATATGATGAGAAATAAACTAATTTCTGTTCGTCAGTTCCGGCTTCCTTCTGCATGATCCAATAACAATCAATAATCTAAGTCATAAATGATGCAATCCATCATCATTATAAACTATAATTAAATGTAACAGACCTGATTAATGAAGTACCACTAACAACTCTCGTAAAGTAATGATTATTACTATAAACTACAACAATGTAGATAATAGATTCATAAAACGAAAATGAAACATTACTAACAATCCTCGAAAGAAATAATCATTGAAAAATCAAATTACAAACCGTAAACAATTTAAAGAAGTATTAATAACAACTCCAGAATAAAATCATGATTAAGCATTAAATTCCAAACCGTAAGCTATGAAAGTAACGGAAGTAAAAAAATATAGTAACGATTAAAAAGTCAAATTTCAAACCGTAAGTCATGTAAGTAATGGGGCCCATTAAAGAGGCCTTACGAACAGCAACAATGAAATTATCATTAAAAATTAAGCTCCAAACCTTATGAAATTTAAGTAACGGACCGATATAAAAAGAAAAAAAAATAACAACCCTGGAATAAAACAACGATTAAAATGCCAAACTCTAAACCGTCATTAATATAAGTAACGCAAGTAATGGACCGATTAGAGAAACATAGATGATTAGATTATTAGATTATTAAGATTAGATGATTTATTAATCTATTACCAACAATAAAATCATTATTAAAAATCAAACTCCAAACTTCAAGAAATTCAAGTAATGGACCGATTAAAAAAATAAATAAATCAATAAAATCTACACCCCTAGAATTTAAAAAAAAATTCAAACTCCAAACCGTAATTAATATAAGTAACGCAAGCAATGGACCGATTAGAAAAGCATAACTAACAACAACAATAAAATCATTATCAAAAATCAAACTCCAAACTTTAAGAAATTCAAGTAATGGACCAATTAAAAAAATAATAAATAAATAAAAGATAAATAAAATAAATAAAATGTCAAATTCCAAACCGTAATTAATATAAGTAACGCAAGCAATGGCCCGATTAGAGAAGCATTACTAACAACTCCCGAATATTCGCAAGAGATCCGCACGCTCAGCTTTGTCCACACTGTTACCTGCATCAGTCTCATGAACGTGTACATTGGAGCCTCTCAGCTGACATTGGCCAAGAGGGGAGGAGGGAGGGAGAGGGGAGAGGAGGGAGAGGGGAGAGGAGGGAGAGGGGAGAGGAGGAAAGAGGAAGGGGGAAGCGGAGTGGAAGGAAAGGGTGAGCGGGAAGGAAGGGATAGAAAAGGAAGAGGGAGGGGAAGGGGAGAGGGGGAAGGACGGAAGGAGAGAGGAGGGGAAACCGGAGGTGAAATGGAGGGAGAGGAGGAAGGAAGGAAGGAAGGGGAGAGAGGAATGGGAGGGAGGATGAAAGAAGAAGGGATTGCGGAGGAGAAATGAGAGGGAGAGAAGGAAGGAAGGGAAAGAGGAGGAGAAAGGAGAGAAAGTGGGAAGGAAAGGAGGAAAGATGAAGAAGGAAAGGTGAGAGAGAAAGCGGAGGATGAGGGGAAAGGAGATAAAATAGAGATAGGAAAGGAGGAGAGAGGTAGGGGAAGCGGAGGAGAAAGGAGGGAGAGGATGTAGGAAAAGATGATAAAAAGGGAGGTGGGGAAGGAGGAAAAGCAGAGGGAGGAAAGAAGATGACGAGAGATAAGAAAAAAAGGAAATGAAATGATAGATGAAGAAGAAAGGCGGAGAGGAAGTGAAATGGATGAGGAAAGAAGGTGAGAAGGTGGAGGAGAGGATAAGAGAAAATTAAAGAAGAAATTAAAATGACATAGGGAAGAAGTAAGAGAGAAAAGGAACAAGAACGGAAAAGAAATGAGAGATAAGGAAATGAAGAAGAGAGGAAAGGAGAAATTGAGAGGGAATGACGGGAGGGAAGGAATATAAAAAGGGAGATAGGTAAAGGAAGGAGAGATGAAAAAGAAGAAGAGAAGTGGAAACTGAGAGGAAAAGGAGAAGGGAGAAGAAATGGAAGGAAAGGAGATAGGAAGGGGAAGAGAGGAAAGAGAGAGGAAGAGGAAGAATCAAAGGAAGGAGGGAGGAGACGAGGAGCAAAAGAATGGGTGAGAGAGAGGCAAAATAAGAAACAAAAATAGAATAAAAAAAAATAAAGCGAAGAATCAGCTGTGGAAACGATTTTAAAAAAATTAAGAAAAAAGCAGAACAAAACAAAAAAATAATAATAACAAAACAAAACAAAAATAATGATTCCGTCTTTCCTACGAAGAAATAAACTAGAAACAACAATAACATGAATCTGAAATTCTCTTAAGATAATACACGAAAACATATCCACCTCTTAAATATTCATACTTAG
>NW_020868533.1:525823-533323 GCF_003789085.1 Penaeus vannamei
TCTGTCTGTCTGTCTATCTCTGTCTCTCCATCTTCTTTCGTTTTTCTGCCTACCTGCCTATCTCTCTCTCTCTTTCTTTATCTGCCTCCACCTTTCTCGTTCTCTGCCTGCCTCTGTCACTGCCTCCTGTGTCTCTCAGCCTCCCTCTTCCTCTCCTTCTCCTTCTCCCTCTCCCCTTTCCCCTTTCCTCTCTCTCCCTTTCCCCTTCTCTCCCCTTCCCCCTCTCCCCCCTTTCCCCTCCCTCCCTCCCTCTCTCCCCTTTCCCCTCTCTTCCTCTGCCTCTCCGTTGTGCTTCTTATCCTCAAAGCAAGCAAAAGAAGTTTTCACGATGAAATCTTGTCAACGTTATTACCATACATCAGCGCTGTACTTTCCGTCATTATTCAACGTCTAGTGCTGTAATTCAACTTTTTTCTCCCTCTCTCTTTTCACTCGGAGAACATCAAGGTCGAAATAGCAACTTTCTACTATAAAAAAGTTTCCCCAAAAGATTTCAAAGGACGTCACTGCAAGTCGTCCTTTTGGATCATAACCGTACTCAGAGGCCTCTGGGTACACAATCTGTTCATAGACGCGATCCCCAAAAGTGACAGACGTTCATACATTCGCTTCTGTATGTAACAGAAACATGATTTCGGTGTCTATACGTCCACACGTTCCTTTATAAATGAAACAGAAACATGATTTTTCTATACGTTCATGCATTCCTTTATAAATGAAACAGAAACATGATTTTTCTATACGTTCATGCATTCCTTTATAAATGAAACAGAAACATGATTTTTCTATACGTTCATGCATTCCTTTATAAATGAAACAGAAACAAGATTTTGGAGTCTATACGTCCATACATTCGCTTCTATGTGTAACAGAAACATGATTTCGGTGTCTACATGTAAGCAGTCTATGTCTAAAGAAAACTCATGATACATTATTCATATCTCTAATTGAATCCTAAGATGGTCGCCCACGCAACTTTGTTTGTTGTACCACAGATTTCACTGAAACGTCCAATAATGACTACTATCTCAGAGAATAAAAATAAACATGTACATAGTAGCCCTTGTTTATCTTACTCGGGTTTTGCTTCTTTGCTTATTTATAAACTTTACAGAAATATTTGGTGATGGATTTCTTTCCTCGCAAGTTACTTATTGGATTTTCTGTACAGTTGATAAACGACAGAGAAATCATGTGTATTTGAGGCATATTCTAAACATGTATGATTTGTATTTTGCAACTTTGGAGACCATTAACGCGCAATCTAATTATCAAAATGGTATTTGGAACAATGTTGGATATCTCTGCATATAAAGTTGCAGCTAAATTAAGAGTAAATGTTAAAAAAAAGTCACTCCTTCTTCTGTGCCTTCTCTGCAGCCTCTTCAATATCGACAAATCGAAGATACTGAAAGTCTGATACCGAGCAGACATACAGGCATGAAGAGAGTTTGGAGAAAATGAGGACACCGGGTACCTACGAGCCTTAAAGTATGACCATTTTCCAGAGTTGCTTACAGTGGTTATAAAAGTGTACCTTCTGCAGACTTATTGTTGGAAAACCGAACTTTGAAAATCACTTGGGAAACTTTTAGCAGAATAGAATTAAGATAATGGCCCAAATCTGAAAAATAAAGAAATAAGGCTGATATCTCTCAATCAAATAATCATTGAAATTATCACAATATTTTATAAACAGTTAACTGACTCCAATTGACGGTCAAATGAGGGAAGGGTCGCTTGGAAATGCCTCAAGCCGAGTAGCCGGGTTGCCTGTCGGATGCCCCGCGAGAACGGCCCGCGGGGAGAGCGCCGAACCCACCTACAAGCCACAAGCCAAGGCAACGGGTAAACGGACAAGAAGTGCAAGTGCAGAGAACCAAATGGAATAAAAATCAATCCATGAAAACAGCATAAGTGAATACCTCTGAGAAAATGAGTTTCAAAAACGGGCAACGAAGCTACACCCAAGAGTCCGGTGTAGCGTGGGTGATCGAACGCCGGACCAGGAGCACTGCCACTCGGGGGAAATCACTGAGGTCAGCTGTAGGCCCCTTGTATCGGCTACTTAAGAGAGAGGACGTAGGGGACAGCCTGAGAGGGAGGGAGGGGGAGAGGGGGAAGAGGGGGAGGGAGAGAGAGGGGAAGAGGGAGGGAGGAGGGAGGGAGGCAGGGAGGGAGGAGGGAGAGAGAGAGAGAGAGAGAGAGAGAGAGAGAGAGAGAGAGAGAGAGAGAGAGAAGAGAGAGAGAGAGAGAGAGAAGAGAGAAGAGAGAGAGAGAGAGGAGGGAGGAGGGAAGAGAGAGAGGGGGGGAGGGAGGGAGAGTTCACGTCGCTCGCTCGTTTGCTGGTTTTCATTAATCAATATATATGTGTATATAATGATTCCAGTAATTAATATCTGATTGATGTCAGTGCAAAAAATAACCGCTAACACAGTGGTATTATCCTATAATATAGCTTATAAACTATGTGAGCGAAAAAAAAATCAAAATAAAATCCGAAAAAGTCTCAAATTTCTAAAATCATTTGAAAACACGTAAACGGATAATAAGTGATAACGTTCCGAATGTATATATTCCTTTCACGAACCTTCGAGAATACGCTAATAGTAAAAAAAATAATTCATTAAAAACGCTAAACATGGAAAAAATCAAACCGGAATATAAGTGTAATGATAATAAAGGAGAAGGAAGAAAGAAAACTAATTCTGAATTTTAAAAAAAGTAAAAACAAAAGAAAATCCCCCATGAAAAATGAATAAACAAATGCCACCAAGCGATCTAGACCCACAATCGACCCTTAACTCCCCCGACCCAACACCACATCGCCAAGTCACAATTCCCAAGCAATCCGCATCGCACCGCCATCGCACCGCCATCGCACCGCCACCATTATGACGACGGCGACGCGACAGGGACGACGTCAGTGTCTCCCGTCTAACGCCTGGCTTGTGACTGCGAACCGTAACACTTGACGAGAGCATTTGACATAGCTTTAATGTGATTGGCTGAGGCGTAACGGTCGAAAGATAGTGGCAGGAGGTGATTGGCTGGGGCGTTCGGAGGGTATGGTTGTGGCGTCCGTTGATTGGTTGGGATCGTTTGGTTGGGCGGCTGAGACAATAGGAGCGATTGGTGGGGAATATTTTAAATTGGAGTTTTGGTTTAGAGAGAAAAAATATCTATGCCAAGTCTTTGTTATTCGAACGATATTACAAGCAACCAACTGTTTTCTGTTGTTGTTTTCCAGGAGGACTCACGATAACCTCTTTCTTTTGGGGGCGATAAGTCTCATTTATGTTTTTTTATCTATCCATCCATCTATATGTCTGTCCATCCATTTAACCCCCTCTCTCAATTTCCCTCTCCTTCCTCTCCCTCTCCCAGTCCTTGTTCTTCCGTCCACCTCCCTCCCTCCTTCGCTCCCCTCCCTCCCTCCCTCCCTCTCCTCTCTCTCCCTCTCTTCTCTCTCTCTCTCTCTCTCTCTCTCTCTCTCTCTCTCTCTCTCTCTCTCTCTCTCTCTCTCTCTCTCTCTCTCCTCTCTCTCCTCATTGTCTCCTTTCTCTCTTCGCTTAGACCCATTCACGACACATCTTTTGTTTTCTGTTTTACTAAACCCTTCTTTCTTTGTTATACTCGTTCCTTTTAAACTCCTTTTTACTTCTTTCATTGTTTCAGGCCTTCTCACCCTTCCCTGCTCTCCTCTCCTCTCTCTTTACTTCTCCATTTTTCTTTACCCTTCTTCATTTTTACTTCACCTTCCTTCTTCATCCTGTTATTTGTTTTCTTCTTTCTCTATTTCTTTCGAAATATATGTATGTATGTATGTATGTATGTATATATATATATATATATATATATATATATTATATATATATATATATAATATATATATATATATAGGTAATATATATGTGTGTTATGTGTATGTGTGTGTGTGTGTGTGTGTGTGAGTGTGAGTGTGTGTGTGTGTGTGTGTGTGTGTGTGTGTGTGTGTGTGTGTGTGTGTGTGTGTGTGTGTGTGTGTGTGTGCGTGTGCGTGTGCGTGTGCGTGTGCGTGTGCGTGTGCGTGTGCGTGTGTGTGTGTGACCATGCATCCTGAGAATTGAAGTATGGGGACAGGGTAAGGTGGGTAAGTATCAGGAAGGATGCCAGGAAGGAAAGGAGCCGGAGAAGGACACTGTTGCGACATAAGGGAGTCACATGAGCATCCAGAAGGGAGTGGTAAGGATAATGGGGAATAAAGAGGAGTAGCGGTACACATGGAGGACAGGATGGGGTGTTTGGAGGGAGAGTGGGGGGAAGAGGGGTAGGAGGATTTTAAGGGGGATGGATATTGGCAAATACTTTAGGTTTAGAGCGAATAGGAATAGAGGGAATGGAGGGTGGGTGAGGGGGCGGAGCGTTCTCTTGGGTCATGTTTAGGAAGTTTCGGATGTCTTCAAGAGTTTACTTGAGGGGAGTTGGGTGGGGAGGTCTGGGAAATAAGGTTTTCTTGTGAGGAGAAGAGGGGATAGATGTCCGAGGAGCAGAGGGGATAGATGTCCGAGGAGCAGTGGGTATAGATGTCCGAGGAGCAGAGAAAAGGGTAGGCATCGGAGAAGTGGTATAGACTAGAGTATCTGGATTAAGACGGAAAAGGAATTTGACTGAGGGGGAGAGAGGGAGAAGAGGGAGGATGGTTCAGGGTAGAGAGAAGAGATAATGGGGGAGATGCTGAGATACCTTAAGAAGATGGGAGGAGAGCGGGCCGAAGGATAGTTTTGGAATAGGTAGAAAGAGAAAAACCTCGTCGCCTTGCTTCCTGTCTGGCCTAGTTTGAATATGAAAACTGCTACCTCAGATTCGGGCTTGTAGGCAGGGCAGCTCCAATAAAATACACTGTGGAAGCCACCACAATTGGCAGAAGTGCGTGACTGAGCAGAGCAATTTTAACGGTCATGACTAGGTTGAGTACATAGAGGGCAGCGGCCTGTGGAACGATAGTGTGCAGCTGGGTGGCCGAAACACCAACATTTCTGACATTGATGGAGAAGAGGTCAAAATGGTCGGACAGGACAAGACACTACCAATATGAATTTCGTGGGGAAGGTCATGTCTACGGAAGCTAATCTTTGCAGTATTGGTGTAGGACTTGTGTTAGCCTCTTGGAGGAATAGCGTAGTATTTGTCCTGCCACTGCATCGTAGTCGACGAGGCAGGCGAGCAGGCCATCTCACAGTCTGACCAGTCCTACTCGTAGGCAGGATAACCAGTCGAAGAGACGAAAACAGTTCCGGTACAAGTATTGGGGGGGGGGGCGTTAAGCTGGGCAGGAACAGATTTGCCACTGAGGTCAGTCAGAGTAAACAGTGCACGAGATTGAGATTCAGATGTAACCGAGTGACTGCGAAAGGAAACTGCCTACTTGTTTTTGGAGACACTGTGGGAAAAGGAAGGCACTATCAGAGTAAGGGGCTGAGGGGTAATCACAAAGAAATAAGAGTATTCAAAAGGTCTCCAGAGGTGGGAGCAGTAGAAGGACGAGAGGAGGAGGAAGATGGGGTGGTGTGGAGAGTGGGGTGGAGGACAGTAAGGATGGAAAGCAGTAAATAGGGAGGGGTGTAGACATTGAAGAAGACTACCCAGTAGGAGATGAAGTGTAGGATGTTGGTACAGAGGAAGAGGTGTATTCCGAAGGTTTAATGGCCTGGGTGGATGATTCGGAATAGATAAGAGTTGACAGCAAACATCGAGGAGGGGGTATTAGTATCAGTGGTTGGAGGGTAAGCCTTAATGACCCTGATAAGGATAAAAAAAAATAATTATTGCTCATGGTGAGCCTGAAATAATTAGAGGCAAAGAAACAGTCTACCCCCGGGTCCCTATAAGGGGTAAGGGCAAGGCGATTGACCAAGGGAATGCCGTGCCCATGACTCCCGGACGCCGTTCATGACCGACACAAAACCATCCTTTCATCCTTTCAGCACGGCTCTCACACCTGAGGAAGTGGATAGAAGGGGATGAAGAAGATAAGGAAAAGGGGAGAAGAAAAGACCAAGGGCCGGGGATGCGGTCGCCAGAAAGTGCAAGGAGAACAAAAAATAAAAAATAAACGCAACATCCTTGCATGCCTAGGCTATGCTAACAGCAATCTACATACAAGCCGGCTTTGAATAGATCAGCAAAAAAAAGGAAAAAAAAGAAAGAAAAAGAAGACAGAGACAGAGAGGGAGAAATGTAGAGACAAGCATGGAAAGAGAAGGAAGAGAGAGTGAAAGAAAGAAGTAAAGAGAGAGAGAGAGAGGAGGGGGAAGAGAGATAGAGGCTGAAAGAGTGTGACATTCATCTTCAGCATATCTGAACTTTTGCCATCCCCAAGACGTAGAATAAGTTACGTTTGGTGAAATGGTTCTTGTTATCACCATTCGCTTTTATAATTATCATCTTTTGTTATTTTCATCATCATTGTTATCATTACCAATTACAATATCATTATCATTATCACTTACCATTACCACTATTACTAGTATCTTCATCGTTACCACTCCTACCATAATCATTAAACATCATCTTAATAACTCTCGTGATCATCAACATTATCGTCACCATCATTATGATTCCTGCTCTCGCATTACAATTTTCTTCAATATTACGCGACGTACCATGTCTTTTCCCGAACTTCACGATTATAACCATCATTCTTTCCCTTTCATTCACGAAAAAGAACAGACTTGGAAAAGGTCTTGATGAGAGAGCACACAGAGCATGCATACTTGATACTCTTTGTCCAGTTCGACCTAACTTGGTGGAAAGTTCTGGAAAGTCAAAGTGGATGGTTAATTTTGGAAATAAAAATGAACTGGTCAAGGTCACATGTCACACTAAAATGTGCGTGTATATGTGTATATCTATACATGTGTGTGTGTGTGTGTGTGTGTTTGTGTGTGTTTGTGGGTGTGTGTGTGTGTTTGTGTGTGTGTGTGTGTGCGTGTGTGTGCGTGTGCGTGCGTGTGTGCGTGCGTGCGTGCGTGCGTGCGTGTGTGTGTGTGCGTGTGTGTGTGTGTGTGTGTGTGTGTGTGTGTGTGTGTGTGTGTGTGTGTGTGTGTGTGTGTGTGTGTGTGTGTGTGTGCGTGCGTGCGTGCGTGTGTCATTTATCTATCCATATATTTTTCTCGTCTCTCCCTGTTGAAAAACCCATTAACACCTCAGTCTCCTTCCTTTTCTCTCTCTCTCTCTCTCTCTCTCTCTCTCTCTCTCTCTCTCTCTCTCTCTCTCTCTCTCTCTCTCTCTCTCTCTCTCTCTCTCTCTCTCTCTCATTCTCTCCATTTTCTCTCCATTTTCTCTCCATTTTCTCTCCTTTTTCTATCCATTTTCTATCCAGTCTTCCATTCCGTCTTCCTCTCCCTTGCCCCCTCCTTGCTCCATCGTCTCCTTATACCCTCCTCTCCTCTCCTCTTCCTCCTCCTCCTCTTCCTCCCGCTCGCCAGCAAGTGCAAGGAGGAAAAAAAGAAGGAAAAC
>NW_020868533.1:563323-570156 GCF_003789085.1 Penaeus vannamei
GTCCCAATACGGGATACTGGGAAATCCACAGTCACTCACTTCCAGCTACTTAGAAAACAGAAGCGTGCCTGTGGTAATACATGGAACAGACTCTGAAGACAATCCTGCATTTACTGGTGTAACCCAAGGATGTCTCTTGGGGCCTCTACTCTGGAACTTAATGATCTATTGTACTTAATACCAATGTCAGTTGCATACGCTGATGATAAATAACCTGCTTCAGATGGAAAACAAGACGGCAAAGCTACAAGAAACCAGCTGTGGCTCATCTAATGGAAGATCTCCCACTGGAAATATATGGCAAGTTGAATTTGCAGTGAATATCAAGACGGCAAGACTTTCAAACTAAAAATATCACAGGAATAATAACAGAGTTGTAGAGGATACAACTAAAGGTAAGATCCTTGGCTTTGTTGTAGATGCTGTTTTGGGTTTTACTTTTCGCATGAATCTTCTCAAAGTCTTCGACCTTCACGGAGAATAATTTGTATCCTCAACCCAGAAAGTGTTCTACACCACCTTACCTTACCTCTCAGCCTTCTAAAGCCCGGTGTTGGACAAAGGCCAGTCACAAACGATATAAGTCATGGCGCACGCATGCCTTACCTTGGGACGGAGCGGCAGGAACGCATCTCCGTCAGTTGGAAAAGATTCAAGACCGTGCAAAACGCATCATTGCTCAGACGTGGCCTCTATGCGGACACCTTTCGGCACAGTGTAAATAAAACAACAAAGGTCAGACCGGGAAAACACACGCTAAGGACAAGCGAAACGTGCCAGAACTCACAGTGCTGTACAACGCCCAACAGGACAGCGTAGCGTGCCTCGCGTCGCCACCACAGGAAGGGTTCTTGAAATGTTCGCCCTGGAAGTTCTCGCAAGGACGACACATTATCAAAGGGGGCTTTATATACAAATATTGTGATATAAATAATGGTATTTGTCATGAAAATGCACTAATTACACTAATGCACGTCAATGTAGACCATATATGAATTTTATATCAAACCAAACCTACGTATGTGTATCTGCCGTTGCCTGTGGCATTGTATACAAGATAACAATAAATGTACTAAAAAGAGAGGAGATGAACGAGAGGAAAGAAACAATAATTGAGACATAAAAAAGACAGAAGGAAGACGAGAGAAGAGAAACGGTGAGAGAGACAAAAAGAGACAGAAGGGAAAAGGGAGAAAGCGAGTGAGAAAATGGATGGAGTACGACATGAAGAGCGAGAGAGAAACGAAGAGAGAGAGAGAAGAGGGGGAAGAGAGGGAGAGAGAAGAGGAGGAAGAGAGGGAGAGAGACTGGTAAAAAAGAGAGAGGGGAGAAGGCGATGGGGGTCGGTGAAAAATAGTCGGAAATGTAAAGGAAATGAAAGTCCTCATAAGCTAACCCCGAAAATCAAACATTACATCTTAACCAAACATGACATAAACATTATTTCTAGTTTCATGTTAAATAACTTGCTTTTTGGACTGTAAGATCCAACGAGATGCATTCCACAAAAGTATATATGTCAGATAACCCAGATCTCCTGATACACATCCCACGAGATGTACTCCACAAAAGTATATCGGATGACGTATGGCAGATAACCCAGATCTCCTGATACCTTCGGAGAAAAGTGACGATGGAGTGAGACCCCCACCACGGGCGACTTCTTCCCCGTGGGTCCCCTTAGGCAAGGTTTATTTAAGTACTTATAGAGACCTTGCCCTTAGGGAGGCCGCCCGTCATCACGTACATTGGACTAAGGATATTTTATAACGTATTTAGCATGTGGCGATCGATGATGGAGAAGGAAGTGTTGCAGCAGTAAGAGACGATACGACAATGGTATGTCTGGTGTGGGAGGAAAGGATGAATAAACATATGAAGCAAAGAACATGCGTAAATGCATATGTACATACATACATATATATCTGTATGTGTATGTATATATATATATAATATATATATATATATATATATATATATATATATATATATATATAATATATATATATATATATATATACAACACACACACACACATATATATATATATATATATATATATATATATATATATATATATATATAATATATATATATATATATATATACTTTGTGGGATTGCAATTCTCATTCACAACTCTTAAGCCTACAAACGCATTTGGCTTTTAAATGACATGATAATAGTCTGTTACACAAGGAGATTTCCTGAAAAAATGTTGCGAAGACCATTCACCTTGAGCGTCGCACGCCCGTTGTATTTATATCATTATATTCCCCCGTTGCACGCAGCATGGCTCGATTGCGTCACCCGTCGTCTGCTAAATAAGGCGGGCTGTGACTTGCATCCGAGTGAAAAATGCATAATATAAAGACGCGAAAGATTATCGTGGCAACAGTTTCGTGTCAGCTGGTCCATGACATCCGGAAATAAAAGTGAATTTATATATATATATATATTTTTTTTTTTTTTTTCTGTACATATAGACAACAGTTTCTAGGCATAGAGGCGTTGGTTGCACCCAAATGCTTTCACCTGACATCATTTCCGCTTCTGTCAGCCCTGTCAGTCTGCCAACGCTGGATATCGGATTTTAGTATATATAAATATCTTGAAAATTCTTAATTTCCTTCCTTTATTCTTAAAGTCAACCGTCTCCTCAACGTGCAATCAGATATGCACGTACGATCCCTCTACCCAACGCCCTTAAATCTAATACACGCCCACCGTACCTTCCTAATAAAGTATTTCACAGCGAATACAACCATTTCTTACAGCTGGAGTACGCACGCAACAGATCAGCTGTTTTTGGCTCCCGACCCATCTCGCATGCATGACAGCGGCTGCACTCAAGGCTAGTACAGTACTCACACAGCCTGGCAGCACCTGGTGTGGGATGCCTGATCACCTGGTTGTCTTGACTATATGATGATGATATTGATAACTGATGATGATGATGATTGCAACTTAACATATTAAGGGGATGTAATTATGATTATGGTTATAATAGCATTAATAACAACAATGGTGATGATACCAATGAAAGTGATCATGATAATGATGATAATAGTGGTATTAATAATGATGCCAATAACATTGATAATGCAGATGATGATGATAGTGGTAGTAATGATGATAACGATAACAATGATTATGAAATATAATAATAATGATATAATAACAATGATAATGATAATAATAATAACAATAATGATAGCAATTACAAAGATGATGATAATGATAATGACAATGATAATAATAATGATAATAGTAATGACAATGATGATAATTACAACAATAATAATGATAATAATAACGATAATGATAATGATGATAATGATAATGATATTAAAGATGATAACAGTAATGATAATGATAATAATTATCATAATGATTATGAAAATAACAATTACATCAATGATGATAATAATGATAGTAGTAATAACAACTGTAATGATAATGATAATAACTATAACAATAATACAATTGATAATGGTGATTATAATGATAATAAGCAATATAAGCAATAATGATAAGAACAATGATTATTATTTGTTTTTTATTATTGTTGCTGTTATCATTTTTATCAGTATCCTCAGGATTATCAGTGTCACTGTTATCACTATTATTATTGTTATCTTCATTATTACTATAATTCTTATTATTCTTATTCTTATTATCATTATCGTTATCATTATTATCATCATTATCATCATCAGTGTTATTAATATCATTATTAACTTTGGTATTATTATCATTATCATTATCACCATTGTTTTACTATTATCATTTTTATCGAAAACATTATTATCAATATTATTATTGTCACTGTTATCATCATTATTATCGTTATCATTATCATCATCATCATCACCATTTTTAATCATCATTTCGTCATTATCACCGTCATTATCATTATCATTATCATCATTAACACAATCATTACAAAGTCTCTCTTAAGGGGTCACCTTGTTAAATGTGTAAAATGTGAAAAAGTGTGTATTTATATTCTTTAGTCCACATTATTCCACTCGCAAGTAGATAGGAGACGATTTCAGTAAAAAAAAAAAAAAAAAAAAAAAAAAAAAAAAAAAAAAAAAAAAATATATATATATATATATATATATATATATATATATATATATATATATATATATATATATATATATATATGTGTGTGTGTGTGTGTGTGTGTGTGTGTATGTGTGGTGTGTATATATATATATATATATATATATATATATAATATATATAATAGAGAGAGAGAGAGAGAGAGAGAGAGAGAGAGAGAGAGAGAGAGAGAGAGAGAGAGAGAGAGAGAGAGAGAGAGAACTACAGTCTAGAATTTATAACAAAAAAACAAGTAAATCGAGTAGATTATAGTAAATATTAATAATATTCATAAAATAATACTTGGGCTTGATTATATATATCCATATATATACATACACACACAAAAATACATACTAATGATAAATGAGGAGGAGGAGGAGGAGGAGGAGGAGGAGGAGGATAATGGAATGATGATGGTGATGAAGAAGATGATGATGATGGTGATGAAGAAGATGATGATGATGGTGATGATGATGATGAGTAGGAGGACGATAATGATGGTGATGATGATGATAATGGTGATGAAGATGATGTGAGGAGGAGGAGGAGGATAATGATGATGATGATGATGATGGTAAGGAGGAGGAGGATAATGATGGTGATGATGAATAGAAATGATACTGGGCTTGATTATATCCATATGTATACGTACACGCATATAGATACATAATAATAATAATGATAATGATGTGGAAAGGTATGAATGAGAACGAATATCTTCACAATACAAGAGATGTATTTGACCGGTTTCGATTATATCTTCGTCAGAAGATATAATCGAAACCGGTCAAATACATCTCTTGTATTGTGAAGATATTCGTTCTCATTCATACCTTTCCACATTTGTCAACATGAATACGGTTCAATGATAATGATGATGGTGACGATGATGATGAAGATGCTGCTGCTGATGTGATGATGATGATGATGGTGGTGGTGGTGGTGATGATAGTAATTATTATGATAGTGATGATGGTGATGAAGATGAGGATGATAATGATGATGACGATGATGAGGAGGATGGTGATGATAGTAATAATTATGATAATGATAATAATAACAAGTGATGATAATAATAACAATAGCTTGATAGCTGATGAGCAACTGATAGAAAAATGATGAAACACTCGCCCATTCACAATCCTTTAAACTCCCAATCCATTCCCAATATTCGCTTCACTCACACGCCCACGTGAGGCAGAGTGAGTGCCATGACGAAGCGCAAAAGCAAAATGCAAGCAGAAATATCCGTCGGAAAGTTACCAAGCATGCATGATTTGCTTTGTGCTCACAGTCACTGACACAATCATTCATTTTCGCCATAAACGACCTATATCTTTTGTTATTCGTATCATGGAATTTATGAATTAATTAGAGCCTGATTTTTTTCCTGTAAATTGACCAGAACTCGTCAAAATGTTTGTGTTGTAACGCTGGCAGTATTGTAACCTTCAGAGAATATGCAATTGGATGTTGTTATGTTGCATGGAGATACGTGTAATGAAAGGTCACAGAAGTCTAACAGCAACGTTATACTGTCACTGATTTTCATCCAGCACTTACACCGGTGTCGCTGGTGTTGAGTACGTGAAGGTATCGACATTTCTTTGTGTAAATGTGAGTTATTTTAAATGTCCATTATATCTAGTCTAACAACAGTAGATTCATCATTAATAAGGGAAATAAACCATAAAATTACACCTCGGAATGGAACAAAACAGAGACCGGTTTGATAGACAAGACACACAAGCAAAGCAAATGTTCTCTTAAAATTACATCTCGCAAGGGAACAAACAGAGATAGACAAGACACACAAGCAAAGCAAATGTTCTCTCGCATGCATTCTTAAGTGTTCCTCCGACACCCAACGCTTGTCTCTGACTGAAGCCCACACCATGCGGATGGACGGAGATAACAAAGGAAAACAGGGATAAAAATTAGAGAGAAAAGTAAAAAAAGAAAATTGGGACGGAGATAACAAAGGAAAACAAGATGAAAATAAGAGAGAAAAGTAAAAAAAAAAATATGGGACGGAGATAACAAAGGAAAACAAGATAAAAATAAGAGAGAAAAGTATATATAATATATATATATATATATATAATATATATATATATATATATATATGGAAGGACGGAGATAACAAAGGAAAACAAGATAAAAATAAGAGAGAAAAGTAAAAAAAAAAATATGGAAGGACGGAGATAACAAAGGAAACAAGGATAAAAATAAGAGAGAAAAGTAAAAAAAATATGTTATAATAACGGAGATAACAAAAGAAACAGATAAAAATAAGAGAGAAAAGTAAAAAAAAAAATATGGAAGGACGGAGATAACAAAGGAAAACAAGATAAAAAATAAGAGAGAAAGTAAAGAAAAAATATGGAAGGACGGAGATAACAAAGGAAAACACAGATAAAAATAAGAGAGAAAAGTAAAAAAAAAAAAAATGGAAGGAAGGGAGATAACAAAAGGAAAACAAGATAAGAATAAGAGAGAAAAAAGTAAAAAAAAAAAAAAATACATATATATATATATATATATATATATATATATATATATTAATAAATAATATAAATATATATATTAATATATATATGGAAGAACGGAGATAACAAAGGAAAACAAGATAAAGTAATAAGAGAGAAAAAGTAAAAAAAAAAAAAAAAAAATGGAAGGACGGAGATAACAAAGGAAAACAAGATAAAAATAAGAGAGAAAA
>NW_020868534.1:0-2500 GCF_003789085.1 Penaeus vannamei
GCCATGGCTGAATGGAAGCTATTCTGTCGGCAAATCAATATTTTGAGAAAAGAAACCACTTTTATCAATATATCAAGGTAAAGTTGTGCTATGTAGAAAAATTCAGGGGTCATGTGAGTAAACAAGTTAACAAATGTGAGTATACATGTTTAAATAAACAAAAATGTAATTTACTCTAGTGAAGATGTCAATGTAACCAGATTTCTGCTGTAAAACCTCCAAGGTCTTTCTTCACAGTTTTAAGTGGATAAACATATAAATATGTATAGTATATATATATATATATATATATATATATAATATATATATATATATATATATATATATATATATATATATATATATATATATATATATATATATATATATATACACATATCATATAAATATAAGGCAAAGGACTATAACATTCTGTTTAGTCTTTCTACCCATTTCATCAAAAATTTCTTTTATCACAATACCATCTATAAAGCTATCAAAATAATGTAAAATATCTGTCTTCTTTAACAAACAGAAGTTGAATTTCACTTCTGTGAAAGGAAATAAAGTGCCCATAAATGTAACCTGTATGCCTATATCATTTACTTTTTTTCATCCCACCAATTGCCATCAAGTAAAATGACCTAACCTGAGCAGCTGCCACCGCTGGCTAGCATTGTGCGAAAAAGGGAGCTGCTCTGCATAAGCCTACCCTGCCAGTGCATAGCACCTCCATCATCGAGGCTTCTGCTGTGTCCTCCCCGTGGCCACCTATGGAACTGGTACATTGTGGTCCTAGGCTGAACTGTAGGGGATCTCGCAGCAGCAGAAGGCCCAGAGGTACTGGGTGGCCCACCGGCGTGTGGACACGCCCTGGCCTTGTACTAACTCCTACCCCTAAGCTCCCTGGGGTCAATGGGAGGCTTGGGGGAGGTGGGCCATGGATAGGGTTCATGTATATATGTGTGTATATATATATTATATAATATAATATATATATAATAATATATTATATATATATATATATATATATATATATATATATATATACTATATTATATATATATATATATATATATATATATTTATATTATATTATTTATATTATATATATATTATATATATATATATATATTTATATATATTATAATTATGTATATTATATATATATATATATATATATATATATTATATATATATATATAATATATATATATAATATATCTATATATATATATATATATATATATTATATATTATATATATGTATATATATGTATATATAATATATTTATATATCATATATAATATCTATATATATATATACTATATATATATATATATATATATATATATATATATATACATATATACATATATACACATGTACACATACATATATACATATATACATATAAACATATATATACACATATTATATATATATATATATATATATATATATATGTATATTATTATATATAATATATATACATATATATATATATATACATATATATATACATATTATACATATATATATATATACATATATTATATAGTTATACACATATATATTATAATATAATATATATATATATATATATATATATATAATATATAATATATATATATATATATATATATATATAATAGTATATAATATATAATATATATATGTATATTGTTTGTGTGGTCTTCCCTAGCAATTTTGATTTATAATAAATAAATAGGGTAACCAGATGCTGGTTGACACACAGGCCTGAAGGTCCTGTAGTCTGGCACCCTCTCCCTGTATTCTAGAAATAGCCTGGCTCTAATCATCCATGGCACCAGAGTTGACACTAGATCAGTGCTCAGACATCTTAGCTCAGCAAGCCATTGAGTGCCCATTTAATACTGAATGAGTCCAAGCTCTACCAGAACTATTAGCCATATTTTTGGGTGGTTTAGGTGGGTCGGGAAATTCTTGCTTAAAATCTCAAGACTTTTTGGCAAGTGTCATAAGTGTACCGAAAAGGGTTCCCAAGCCTTCGAAAGCAGGTGTTTGCTAAAGACTCTCCGCTCTACATTATCCCAGAGGAATTATTTTTTACTGTTTCTGTAATTCCATAATATATATAAACCCAATTGAATTAACTGAAAACAAAGGAGATTTATAGTGAATTGAAAAAGTTTTCTTTCTTATAAATTCATTAAAGACAAGACAATTTTATTTACATTAACTTCTCTTCTCTCTAATTAGAGAAAAGAAAATAATGATACTGAAAAAAGATATTGACACACAACACACTGTTAATTGACATTGATATAATATAATAAAAAATTATGATCATTATCATTATCGTTATCTTTGTTATTAGTAATGTCATTAGTGCTTTTACATGGAAAATTTTCCTGCACAGTTCTAGAAGGCAGAAATAATTTTTCAAAATTTTAAATAACACCCTTCTGTTGATATTTTAACATATTACTTTCAACTTCATAATATTGTATATATGGAAATGGGTAGGCCTATATT
>NW_020868534.1:20000-30000 GCF_003789085.1 Penaeus vannamei
CGTAGAGTAATGAAAAGGCCTGTAAAGTAGAGTAGCAGTGGCGAAGTAAAAAAAAAAAAAAAAAAAAAAAAAGTAAAGTAAAGCAAAACAGTTGGGGAGAGAATTGTAAACTAAAGTTGCAGAAGAGAGGGCTGTTAACGAAAGAGAAGAGTAAGTTAAAGAGTAAAAGGTAAGTAAAGTGAGAGATAGGAATAGCGACGAATATGACAGAGGAAGTGACGCAGTGAAGCAGAAAACAAACAGAATAGCAAAGAAAATAAGAGAAGAGTAAAACAGAGCTTAAGAGAAGTAGCGAGAAAGAGAGAGTGAAAAAAAAATGCGAATCATTAAATAAATAAAGAAAACGAAGAGAGTTAGGGAGGGGGAGGGGGGGGAGGGATCCCAGTTATAAAGGGGGGAGAAGAAGGGAGGGGAAGGGAGGGGGGATGAGTGGGTATGAAAGGAGAGAGAGAGAGAGAGAGGAGAGGTATAAGGTTTGGAGCCTCTAGCGATTATAACTTTGATATGCAAATCGAAGCGCGGGATCAAAGGCGAGGTCAATATATGCAAAACTATCATCGTAGGAGGACCGGTGCTTGTAAATACACCGCCTGTTGTCATGCAGACTGAGGCTGGCCGCCAAATTGGACGATAATAGCACTGGGAAACGCCCCCGGGATCACCTCAAGTAGTTAGGCTCGTCGCCGGGGCATCTCTACCCCTTTGGCTGACCCCTTTGGCGTCTTGGGTCACAGGAGGATGGGATAAGAGTGATATTGTAGATATTGGGTTTGTGCTTATTATCATTTGTAGTAATATCAATATTGCAGGTAGTCCCTTATCATTATCAATATTGTTATCATTTTCACTATCATTCGTATTATTATCATCATTTTCGTTATCATTATCATTATTGTTATTTTTATCATTATCATAATCATCATTATTATTTCTATTATCATGATTATTATTATTATTACTATTATCATTATCATTTAATATTATTTAATTATTATTAATTTGTAGTCATCCATTATCATTATAATCATTATTATTATTACGGTCACTTAAATATTTATTGCCATTTTTATTATAATCATAACTATATTTACTGTAGTCACTATCACCTTCATTATCATTACCATCATTGTTATTACTATTCTTCTTTTCATCGTCATCATTATTATATTTTTATTATATTTTCATAACTATAATCACTGTTATTACTATCATTATTATTTCTATCATTGCTATTATCATTGTCATTATTCTTATTCTTAGGACTATTGTTAATTATCATTATCATTACCATCATTATCATTACTATTATTATCATTATTATTGCTATCATCATTATCATATTTCCATTACTATTACCATGATTATCATTACTATTTTTATCATTATCATTCTTTATTTACTACTACTATCATTGTTATCATTATCATTAATATTATAAATTTTTGTCCTTATTATGTTATTTAATTATCGGCTATAATTTTTATTTATCATCATGTTCCAGTCACGTATATACATAGAATATACATGCTTGAACACATGGTTGAATTAATGGATAAAAATATGATTTCGGTTATTTTGCATTTTCTTTTCCAATTGATGGCAATAACTTCAAAGAGTATTCATAATTACTTCCCAATTGATACTATAGCCTATAATCAACACACCATTAAATTTGTTATGTGGAGAGGTACTACTAACCAGTAATTTGTTATATACATTTCATGAAGAGGAATATCCTTTCACTTCTCTCAACGTTAGGTATGCGAGAGTGAGGTACATTTTTTTCATTGATGTATAGCCTCTAGATATATATCCATTAATGCAAAGAATATTTGGTTGTGACGAATATATCCACCAATATACAGACCTGATCTTTTTATTTGCAAGTAGAACAGGTTTCATATACCACTATACTAATAATCTATACTCATTTATCAATAACCGAGTAAAATTGAATCTATTTCGGGAAGTCGACTGACACAAACAGAGGCAAAACTACTTATAAAATGACCTGGAATGAGGTGCCTTGACATCATTCCACTCTTGTTGTTATACGAAAATCCTCACATACATGGCTGTGTCGTTAAGTTTCCATTATATCGAAGTCAGCTATCGATGGAACTGCTTAAAGTATCTGTTAGGAGTTAGGGTCGTTTACCTTTTCCCTTTATCCAATAGCCTTTTACGTAGGACCGCTGCTTTAATTGTTTATCCAAAACATGTCGGGAACGTGATAAAGGCACGTGAGAAGAAACCTCAGACAGGATTTGGAGGTTTGTAAAGGAAGAACTCGGTCACTTTAGACAGCCTTCATCCTTCTCTTTTCCGTTTTTTTTCTTTCTCTCTCTCTTTCTTTTCTTCTCTTTTCATTCAGAGATTCATTTTTTTTTATACATGAAATACTCTTCATATTTATTTGTGTAATGTATTATGTGTTTTGAATTTACTCTTCGTACCGTAATGGTTTTCTTTTTTCTTCTTTCTTTTTCCTTTCTTTCTTTTGTGGTGGTGGTCGGGGGGGGGGGCCTACAAAGGAGTGCATTCTCCTCGGAAACTTTGGGTGATTTAGCAAGTCTTGAAGTAATTACACGTAAATATACACTATACATTTCAATATCTGTGATTTATTTCTTTAATCATTACTCTCAAAACTTTAGATATCTAGTTATCCTATATATAGCCTTAGTGTTGATAGGTGCCACTCAGAAGATCAAAGAAACAGAAGAAATTGGATTAAACTGAAAAACAGCTAAATGTAGTGTTATCCATTGCGTCTGTTGAGGGATGAACAAGAGAAGAACAGCTTTCATTCCGACTACTGAACATATGTTACACGAGTTGCTATAATCTGGATAAGTCAGTTTTAATGTTTATATATCTAGAGAAATACTTTGCACGTACAAATTCTAACTACACATCCAAAAATGGGGAGTATTACATATACATCTGGGTTAGATTTTTTTTTTTTTTTTTTTTTACCGAAAATACATGACAAATTAGATCTCATTTCATGTTTTTTTGTTAAAATAACCTGTACGAGATCCCTAGTATAACTTAATCATAATTATAATATAACAAATATATTACGTATGTACTGTAACTACAGTTATCATTCATAAAGACGATGCTTCTTTCAGTAGTAATACACTGTGTCGATATAGCAATAGGAATATAGGGGTTTTGTGACCTTTCAAATTACAGAAAAATTATTTGCTAATGATATTCAACGCATTTTTGTGTGGAACATGTGTTCATACTGACTAATTATCATAAGACTCTGCATAATAATATATATACATATGATGAGCCTCTTGCCTCAAGCTGAAGTCAAATTCAAATGTTATCAAGCTTTCATATCCTGATAAAAGATATTTAAGGCAAAGGATTCAAAATAACTCTCCCTCACCGTCTCTTTATTTCTCTCTTCTCTCTCTCCTCTAACTCTCCCTCTGTCTCTCTCTCTGTGTATGCGTGTGTTTGTATCTGTATGTCTGTGTGTGTGTGTGTGTGTGTGTTGTGTGTGTGTGTGTGTGTGTGTGTGTGTGTGTGTGTGTGTGTGTGTGTGTGTGATATGTATATATATATATATATATATATATATATATATATATATATATATTATATATATATATATACATACACATATACATATATATTATATATATATATATATATATATATATAATATATATATATATATATATATGCATATACACATACAGATATATGTATATGTACACACACACACACACACACACACACACACACACACACACACACACACACACACACACACACACACACACACACACGCATACAATATATATATATATATATATATATATATATATATATATATATATACATATTATGCATACACCATACAATATATATATATATATATATATATATATATATATATATATATATATATATATATATATATATATATATACATATGCACACATATATAATGTGGTATATATATATATATATATATATATATATATATATATATATATATATATATAATATATATATATACATACATATATGTATTATATATATACATATATACATAGATACATATATACATATATACATATTTGCTTTGTCATGTCATCTTTTATTGATTCAAATGCTAAACATTCCGTGGAATTGACCACTCAGTTATGTACTCCTGATTAGAAAAGCGGATATGCGTGAAAATCGCAGTACTTGGCAACTGAGGAAAAATCCCGACACGGATACCTGCTTTATGAACTGGATGAACCTGAAGTGCCACTGTCGCCTGTCACCCTATATAAATGTACTGCAATAAAACAATATCTATGTATGGAGTAGTTCAATTAAGCCTACGAGGGTGCTTGGTGTTAGAATTTAATTTTGTCATTTCAGTTTGTACTTTGAGTCAATATCGATTTTTTTTTTTTTGGGGGGGGGTAGTGAATAATATACAGTAATTCCAACCATGAATTTCTTATTTGGATTAATATGTGAAGACCTTTAAAAATACACGATAAATAATATCTTTTGCTGTAAAGAAAATATGAAATAATAAGAATCTAGGTAAATTTTGTTTTTAAAATCTCAATATCTTCCAAGATCTTTCCCAAAGAATTATCCGAATATTTCTCAAAGAATAATCCAGATAATTCTTTTAATTGACATTTATCAAAGACTATCTAATTATCTTTGAAGAATAACCTATATATTTCAAAGTATATATATATATAGTATATATATATATATATATATATACAAAAAGCTGATCTAAATATTTATTTGAAAATTTATACTAAATATTTCAAACCTATTTAGGCCCACCAATCCTTAAAATATGCATAATCATGTAAGGCAGGGGTGACCATCCTTTTGTGAGATATGATCTACTTTATTCTACAGTCACCCGGATGCAATCTACCAGCCTGTTACAGACATATTCCATAAATATATAATAATATGCTGTTCAGACATGTCCATCATTATAAATATAAATATAACTTATTCCCAGAAAAAACGAGAAAAATGACAATCCAAGTATCACGAGTGCTTGGATATGCTATTGCAGCTATTTGCATAAAAGCTTCTGAACGAATTATTAATAGGTACAGTAGTGTGATCGACTTAAAACAGGCTTGTGATCGACTGTTTGGCCAACCCTGATGTGAGGAATAACAAGCCGGTTCCTTCGAAAAATCGGTCTCTGAAAATCCTCCTTAACATGAATATTGATACTCATAAAAGAATGAATGCTTTTGAGTGTAAGAATAGATTTGTACCACTTATCTAGATTGGCTTATTAATTTGCCTTTCTTCGATATTTAATTCTTTTTCTTCATTCCTCTTTCACTCGTTTCGTCTCTTGAATACCTTTGCTTCCTAAAGATTCCTCCGCTTTATTATTTTTTTTTATTATTATTTTTTTAATTAATTATTATTATTATTTTTTTTTTTTTTACCGAAGCTCAACACCCTTTGAAATTCTTCCTTGTCGACACCTCATCCACCGGCTTCCTGCACTTCTTCTTCCTTCTCCCTCCTCTTTATCCCTCCCTACTTTTTTCCTCCTCCCCCTCCTACATCGCTCCCACTCCTCTTTTCTTCCTTCACCTCCTGCACCCCCCCCTCCTTTCCTTCTCCTGCTGCACTCCCCCTCTTTTCCTTCCTCTTCTCCTGCTCCTCCTCCTTCACCTCCTGCAACCCCCCCCCCTATTTCCTTCCCTTCACCCTCCCTCTTTTCCTTCTCCTCCTCCTCCTCTTTCCCTTCTCCTACCCCTCCTGCACCTCCCTCTTTCCTTCTCCTCCATTCACCTCCTGCACCCCCCCACCTCTTTTCCTTCTCCTCTACCTCCTCCTGCACCCCCCTCTTTTCCTCCTCCTTCACCTTCACCTCCTCCCGCCCCTCTTTTTTTTTTCCTTCACCTCCCCCTCCTCCCCCCCTCTTCTCCTCCTCCCTCCCCCTCCTCCCTCCTCCTCCTCCTTCCCCCCCCTCTTCTTTTCCTTTTCCTCTCCCTCCTCCCACACCCCTGTAGCACGGCTCCAAACTCCGCGTGTATTTACATATCCCATTTCCATAATACCCGCTAACCTACTGCCTAATCAAACATGTCGGCCTCATCTCCCGACGACCCCCGCTAATACGACCTGCGACGATGCGCTGGCCGGCGAGTGCAAATTAACGGGGTTCCAAGACGAGCGAGTGTCGACCGCTTACGTCGGTTTTCAGACTACTGTCGACGTGGCGGAGGGAGCTCACGGGTGCCTGTGGATAATGATATGTTAATTAGTCTTTATAATCTGAGATGGGGTTTAGATAAAACATGGATGGGCGGAGAGGTAAAAAAAAAAAAAAAAAAAAGAGAAAAAAAAATCTAGAATCACACGGGGAAGGGGGTTGAAGTTTTACGGGAAAGATTTTGGCTTCGTGTCATGGAAGTTTGATAGTATTATTAGCAAGGATAATAAGATAAGTTCCCCCTTATTATCATGTCGCACCTTCCTTTTACTCTTTGTGCTTGCCGGATAAGAGGGAAAAATAGGAGGCGTTTGGGTTAGTTAAGCGAAAAGCAAAGATTATTGACTTAATCTTTGGCCTATATTCCAGGGTCACAAGGGGTAACTAAGGAATTTTTAGGCAGTGTAATGAGAGCAGATTTATGTCACACAATTCAAATCATATTTACCAACACTACTCTAAAATTACCCAAGAACACTGCAGTACTATAATTACATTTCCTGTGTTACTAATCAGAAATGTTTAAATATTGTTTACTAATGGAGCTTTTGTGATGATTTGGATGTATATTAACATAATGATTACGGTTCATAATAATAACAATAGTAATAGGACCATGTGGTGGCCACTGAAGAAAACTAGTAGTAGGACTAGTAGTAGCAATAGCTTTAGGAATAATGATAATACAAGTAATGATAATGTATATAAGGATAATGATAAAGAAATAAATCACATTTTTTATTAAAAAAAAAAAAAAAAGTAAAAAAATAATCATGATGGAGATTGATTATAACATAATTAACATAGTTATCATCATCATTATTTATCGATAGTATCACTGTTATTATTATGAGGATGATGACGACCTTATTTACTATCATTATGACAAAAGTAATTCTAATGATATAATGAATAACATCACTGTTAATTTGTTATCATCATTATTAACATCTACATCATTATCCTTATCTTTATTATTACTATTGTTATTGTTATTATCATAATAATCATTATCATTATCAGCCCCATAATCATTGTTGTAATCATTATCATCAACAATATCATCTATATCTATTTTCTTATTATTACTATCATCACTATTATCATTATCATCTTTAATAATATCATTAATACCATCAATATTAATGTCATTATTATAATTTTCATTATTATTATTTCATTATCATCATTTCTATTATCATTATCGTTATATCATTATTGTTACTAGCATTATTATTATCATTGTTATTATTATCATTGTCATTACCATTATCATCATCATAATAATGTATATCATTATTGTTACCACTGTTACTATTGTCATTATCATTATCCTAATTTTCCTCATAGTAATTTCTATTATTATCATTATTATCATCATTATCATAAAGATTATTATTATGATGGTGACAATGACTATCATCATTGTCATTATCATTATCATTATTTTAATGATTATCATTATCATTATTATTGTAATTATTTTCATTATTGTTTTTAGTTATTTTCTTATCATCTTTGTCACTATTACCAATATCATTATCATTGTTATCATTATTACCTTTAGTATTATTCGATTCATTATCATTGCTATTACTATTATCATTATTATTTCCACAATCATTACTTTGATCATTAATATCATTATTAATATTTTATTATCATTATAATTATCGCCTTTACTAATATTGTTATTATCATTGTTGTTGTTATGATTATCATCATGAACATAATTATCATTACTATGATTATTGTCATTATCACCATATTACTAGTAATATCATTATCACCACTATTGTAATCCTCACATTTATTATTATCATTATTATCATTATCATCAGTATTATGGTCAGTACAGTTATTACCAATATCATTATCATTGTCTATATTATCATTATTATTACCATTATTATTATTATCAGTACAATTACTTACAATATTATTATCATTGTTATCATTGTCTATATTATCATTATTATTACCATTATCATTATTATAATTATTATTACTACTATTACTATCACTATTATCATTATCATTTTTTATTGTTATTACTACTATTATTGTTATCATTATTATTCAATATCATCAATATATAATTATCATTCTTGTTACCATTTATTACTACACTATTATATCATTAGGATCCTTACTATTATTATTTCTTAAATTATTAGAATTATCATTATCCCTATTTTCATTATCAGGGTAATATTAATATATTTCAAATAATAAAAATTATATTATCATCATTAACATTATAACCCTCCTCTCATAGCAATACTACCAGTTACATTACGTTACAATTATTATTGCTATACCACCACCACACCACCACCACCACCACCACATACTACTACTTTACTATTGATAACTTCCTGCCCTTCCAGAGAAGCATTTACATTAACAGCGTTGGTACTGGCAATGCCTCATCGCGGGAAGGCCTTGGCGATGTCGTGAGAGCTCGAGACAAAAGAGCCTCGCCCATGTGATCCGCCTTATGAGTCTAGCAACCACAACGTAAGTGATAATTCCCCTCAGACTCACACTTTCCCCTTGGTCTTGTGTCTTCCTTGCGTTGTTGTTGTCGAGCGCGTGCGAGGCTAGAGACAGAGAGAGCGGGAAGGTGAGGGTGGACCCGGCACTGACTTCGGCTTGAGAGAATTTTCGGCCATTCCTATGCCTTCCTTAGCTTAGAGTAAGTGCTTCAATATAAACTTTGAAATTTTATCTGAGAAATAGGAAGACAAATGCCAATGCTCCAGCGCGGGCGTGTAAATCATTATCGAGAAGTTTCAGTGGGTTTCGCTCGCCTTTGAAAATGCCTCGCCGCCAAGAAATCCCGTCTCGTATGCAAGTTTTCTCCTGAACAATCACGAAGAATTCCGAGAATGTCTGAAGTTTTCCAGGAGCCAGAGAAATTGGGGTCGGGATTATGAACGAATACAAATGCCGGATGCGAGCTCGCTTGGGAGAGGCACAAGATTTCCCTAGACTCCCACTAATCATTAAAGAAAACGGGGATCTCAGGGGGGTGACTGCAATAATGGTCAAAACTATGCTCTTCACTCGGAGCAGTAAAAGTGACTCCACGAAAATCGGAACCCTGATATAGTAAGTTGCGGTATGTTCGTTTCTCTTTCTTTCTTGATCTTTGAATGTTCTGCGCGAAGACTGGTAAGTTTTTGCATACCGTCCACTCCCACACTGCCAAAGAGGGTACAATGCTGTTTGTTGTACTGGTTTACTTTCCAACATTTACCGAGAGACGCTTGTGCTTAATATAAAATAAATGTTATCGGGGCATTTATATTCCCACATGAAAACTGATTATCATGTAAGCAAATAGAGAGAATAGAATAATGAAAATAATGATAAACAAGCAAACATCTCATTGCCGTGTGTAGATAACGGCCTCCGGAGAGAGAGAGAGGGAGGAGAGAGGGAGAGAGGGAGGAGGGAGAGGGAGAGAGGGAGAGAGGGAAGAGGGAGAGAGGGAGAGGGGAGAGGAGAGAGAGGGGAGAGAGGGAGAGAGAGAGAGAGAGAGAGAGAGAGAGAGAGAGAGGAGAGAGAGAGAGAGAGAGAGAGGAGAGAGAGAGAGAGAGAGAGAGAGAGAGAGAGAGAGAGAGAGAAGAGAGAGAGAGAGAGAGAGAGAGAGAGAGAGAGAGAAGAGAGAGAGAGGAGAGAGAGAGATGATAGATATAACATAAATAGATAAGAGATACTAAAATAAAACTAACCTTTATGATTGTGTGTGTTGTG
>NW_020868534.1:35000-37500 GCF_003789085.1 Penaeus vannamei
TTTCCCCCTTCCCCCTCCCCCTCGCCCCTCTCCCTGCCCCTCCCCTCCCCTCAGTACCCTCCTCGCCCCTCCCCCTCCCCTCCGCCCTCCCTCAGTACCCCTCGCCTCTGTGTATCTGCGCCGAAAGCAAATATTAACCGAGAGGAGAGCGAGCGAGTGGGTCTCAAGGCACATTTAGCATTACCACGTCTCGGCAGCTGATCAGGCTTCGGGATGAATTTTGATTTGCTGTTCCATCAGCTTAATGGCGAGAGAGGAGAGGCTGTGTGGTAATTTGAGAGGGAGGTCTTGTATATGCGCTTATGGAGCTTAAGGTGATAATAAGGACTGACTGTTGTAAGGGATTTAGATATATTTTTTTGTTGATTTGTGATGTTGGGAGAAATGTGGTGAGGGATGTAGCGTGGGGCCAGGTGCTGATGGGGACTGTCTGTTGTAAAGGGGATTTAAGATATTTTGGGGATTTGTGATGTTGAGAGAAAGATGGTGAGGGATGTAGAGTGTTAATGGTATGATCTAGAGGCTCTTGCTTAAGAGTTTATTAGTAATCCTCAGCGATTTGATTCCTTGAATCTAATCGATTCTGCATTATTTATCCGAGTCGAGAAGGCGCAGTTATAAGGGGCAAGCAAGAAGCACCAGAACCTTAGCCCCTGGTCAGCTGCGGTTGCATTCTCAGGGATATTTACTAGGATATGGCAGGTACACAGAAAGGTCTTGCATGTTACGGATTTTGGAGGAAGGGTTAATTCTCTCGCGATTCCATGCCATTTTCCTGTTATTTTGTTTTATTTTTTATTCTTATCTATCTATCTGTTATCTATCATTATATCTAGATTAAAATTATTATCTATTATATTATTATTATTATTATTATTATTTGATATGGACTCGTTATCATTTGATTCTTTAATCAACGCATCTTACGATATTTGATATAATCTAATGGCTATCGAAATGATATCAAAATCGATCTTATATGAAACTACTTCATTAGCGAATGAATAGGGATGACAATTAAACGAAATTATGCGACATAAAATTACCAACATAAAAATCAAAAAACAAAACACAAACGAAATCCAAAATGATTTTAATAAATGAAGCCCACAGTCTAAGTATATATACATATTTATTTATTAACAAGTAAGATACCCATTACTACCTGCTCATACAAAAACATTGTCTCATTACAAAACAGCATATATACAATAATGCAAATATAAAACAAACACAGAATGAGTAAACAACTATAACGAACAAAAATATATTTCAAAAGTGAGTTAGATGTCATGCAGAATTTGGAAAGAACAAGTTACTCCTTTTTTTTCTTTACTTTAAATTGAAAGCTCCGGGATGCTTGTTTGTTTTACATGTTGGCAAAAAAATGTTTGTGTTTACTCCTGGGCATTATACATGAGTGTGGAGATCAGCTGCCATGGTTAAAGTAAGGAAGTCTGCACTGACGATGGCAAGGCGTAGGAAGCGGGTGGGGTCTGGTTCATATTTCTCGAAATTTAGATGGTTATTTAGGGTTTTATACGCGTATATGAGTGTTGTAAATGAATAAAAACAATACATGCACATACGCAAACACACACACACACATATATTCATATGGACTTGCTGTATGTGTCATCTATGTGTTCACGTATTTGCAAACCAACAATAACCCCCAATGTTCGTTTATGTGTTGTCTTAAAAGGCTAGTATCAAGTATCTCGTTAAACATTAAGGCAAAATAGGAATTAAGACGTCGCCAAGAGGAACAGAGAGTATTGACCAGAAAGTTATGAAACAACAACAGTCATAAAATAATGTATCAATCAAACAATCACTGCTTTATTCGTGTAGAAAGAAAACATAGGGAATGCTTTCAGAATAGCATAATGTTGGAAATGGCACAACACAATAACAACACAGAAACGCAATGAAATGCAAGCATGATTAACAAAGGGATAACTTTTAAATCAATCTGATCTTGGCAACACAGACATCTTATGAAGTTTTTCTGTAGTGAAATACATTATCACTGTCCTGTTTATGATGATAAGTACTCTTTAATTTATATCTGCCTATTTACTTCGGTCACATGACATTTGATTTTGATCTTATTTCATTGGGCACAATCATTTCATGTTGGCATTGCATATCTAAGCCAGATTTGATACTTCATCTGAATATGGGAGCAGGATCTATCTACATGGTTTGGATTTCTTTAAATAGCTTTAATCGGTCGACAATAATGCCAATAATAATGTCTTTAATAAAACACTAAATGGAAAGGCAGCCGCGAGGTAGGAGCGTATGCATGACTTGGCTCTGGGTAGGACGCCAATAATATACTTCAACCTACATGCCAAATGATAAAAGAAAGGTGGCCATGAGATCTGGGCATTAAACGATATATTTCAAGTTACATGTCCAGTGTTAAATAATTCATGGACTGTACCGTTCCCTCTCAGCTTCCCCCTTCAGAGCTGACACCGCCTGAACCGCC
>NW_020868534.1:42500-45000 GCF_003789085.1 Penaeus vannamei
AGGGTGTCCTGCACCT
Source organism: Penaeus vannamei (assembly GCF_003789085.1). Lineage (NCBI taxonomy): Eukaryota > Metazoa > Arthropoda > Malacostraca > Decapoda > Penaeidae > Penaeus > Penaeus vannamei. Next base: position 42,517 of record NW_020868534.1, read on the forward strand.
ATTTGTAAATAAAAAGGTAAAGTGAATAGATGAACAAGCATAAATGAAAACACACACACACACATATATGTATGTGCGTGAACAAGGGGGAGTGGGTAGATACATAGTGAATAGGGAGAGGGGGTATATACACAGTGAACAGGGGGGGTAGATACACTTTACCACAATCATAACCACTTCATCGTCACACACACACATACAACATACGCGCGCATAGTACACATATATATTATATATATATATATATATATATATATATATATATATATATATATATAGAGAGAGAGAGAGAGAGAGAGAGAGAGAGAGAGAGAGAGAGAGAGAGAGAGAGAGAGAGAGAGAGAGAGAGAGAGTGAAAGGGAGATAAACGTTATTTCAAAAAGCGGTCAATTAGATCACCAACTAACGTTAATGTAGATGAAGTGAACGACATCATTTATGAAAAATTAAGGGAAAGAAGTAAGTTATAGAAGCGAAGATCTATCAGTTGATGAAGAATCTATAATGGAATAAAAAAAAAAAAAACACCACTTCACGATCTTAAAGTGAAGGTTGGGTGCGTAATAATGGTCATTCGTACCATAAATCCTCCTAAGATCTGTAACGGCACTAGATTGATCGGCGCGAACCTAAAGAATAATAATATTGTGGGGAATAATCTAATGAGACGTATGTGATGGTGAGCTAGTGATCATATCAAGATCACTCATATTTACAGATACACAAGTACACTTCAACGGAGAGCATTTTCCAGTTAAACTGAGCTTTGCAATGACTATAAAGTCACAGGGGCAGACATTCGATAGATGTGGATTGTTGTTAGATACAGCAGACTCATGGACAGTTTTACGTCGCGTGTTCACGAGTGACAAAGTGGGATTCTCTGATTATCTGTACTGGAACTACTAAGGAAAACGGCTAAATATCCACGAAGCAATCACGCAATGTTGTGTATAAAGAGTTGTTTCTAGACAAAATTATTATAACAAAAGAAGTGAACCTAGAGGCAACACCGGCAACACCTGACCTCTCTGAATGAGAGATGGAGCACGGAACAATTACTATTCCTGAAAACGTCTTCAGCCTAACAGAAGAAATTAAGATGACTTTACCGGACTACGATACCGACTTCATGTCAACCAACACTGAAGATTCACTGGAGGAACTTAAAGATGACATTTTGGAAACTCTATAAGAACGAGAAACTCGAGATCTTCACCATAATTAAGAGGATGAGTGATGAAGACAACGATGAAGGTCGTAGATCTAAACGCCGATTCGACGCAGAAAAGGACTATGATGGCGAAGAGTCTAATGGAAGCGAACCTTCTAAGAAACAACATAAATATGTAGGCTCTCAGATAAATAAACCACTTTATATAACATGCCTCTTGTATTTCACATTTCATAATATTGTGCGAGCAAGCGCGGCGCAAGCAAGCGCGGTGAGGTCAAGCGGTGCAGTCGCTGTTTATAATAATAAAAAATAATAATAATGATAATGATAGTAATAATAGTAATAATAATAATAATGATAATGATAATAATAATAATAATAATAATGACAACGATGTTAATGCTAGTAATGAAACATAATGATAATAATGATAATGATAATAATAACAATAATGATAAGAATAATGTTGACAATACTGATAATGATGGTAATAAGAATGCTAATGATGATAATGATAATGATGATATTAATGATAATAATGATAATAATGATAATGCCACTAACAGTAATGATAATGATAACAGTAAAAGAGATAGTAATAATGATAATTATAACGACCATTAACAGAAGTAATGTTAAAAGGCTATGATGATAACAACAGTAGAAATAATATGAAAATACTATTACTGATGATGACAAAAATAACAGTGATAGTTGGGGTAATGGTACAAACTATCATAATGAGAGCAAGAACAACAAAAACAACAACATAAAACAATAGGATTGATAGTGATGATACTAGATATTGGTAAGTGTAGTGAAAGGGATAACACTAACACTAACAATAATGTTAATCCAATGACGGTGATAGGAACAGCAATAATGGTTATAATAACATTAACGTCGATTAGCGCTGTCTTTCGATAACTGGTGAATATTGGATAGAATAAGTAAACAATTTAAAGATGAAACCTTCAAACGGCTAAGGTAGCTTATATAAAGGGGTGAGTAGGCATAACTCAGGAACGGGTAAGCTCGTATGTACTATGACCACGTCCCTTAGTCCATAAAAGTGTCTCAAGGGGTGGGTACTTGAGAGAAAATAACATGGGAGTTTGTGCGTAAGCGGAGAGGAGACTTCAAGTACCTACAGTGTATAGGCCTGGAGTGTGGTAACTGGATACAGTGCTGTTAGTAGCTACACCTAATGATAAATGTCGAGTGATAGTTCGAGGCTGGGGGATTGAAGGGGGGTTGGCTACAGTATATGACTGGTGGTGCAGGTACTTGTCAGTATTAGTCAGTGA
>NW_020868535.1:0-2500 GCF_003789085.1 Penaeus vannamei
ATATATAAATATATATATATATAAATACATATATAAATATAAATATATATATATATATATATAAATGAATATAATATATATATATATATATAATATATATATATATAATATATATATAATATATATATATATATATATATATATATATATATATATATATAATATATATATATATATATATATATATATATATATATATATATTATATATTATATATATATATATACATATATATATATATATATATATACATATATATATATATATATATATATATATATATATATATATATATATATATATATATATATATATATATATATAGAGAGAGAGAGAGAGAGAGAGAGAGAGAGAGAGAGAGAGAGAGAGAGAGAGAGAGAGAGAATACACAAAGACATATATTAGAATGTTTGTGTATGTATGCATGTTTGTGTACCTAACTGAATGGAAGTACGTACTGGAATATTTGTGAATGCACAATAGATTGCGTTATATCGTTATATACTAGAAGTTTTGCCGGCGGATAGTGCTTAAATGCGTGTAAGATTCTGATTGTGGCTAGTTTCATTTTCATTTTTGTGTTCACGCGATTGTGTTTGTGCTTGTGTCAATCCTGGAATGTTAAAAAAACTAAGCTGTTATCAGTTGTTACCTTACAGATTCCACATGAAATGTATTACTTTACCATAAAACATAACTGTACTTAGGGTTACTGTAACCCTTCAGACAGAGAAATTCTCGAATTTTCGTTTTTTATGTGATGAATTAACTGAGTATCTTTTAAAACAGACCACTTTCGGAATTAGCCACAATTACTTGGAAATTTACGCATTTCAAGAGGAGCAATCCTGTTTCTGAAAATAAATGCTGGAATATACGTAATATACAGCACATCCTGTGCTGCTATTTTGTAAAAATAATGCTCTGTGAAGACCGCCTTTGAGCCTTATTGCTTGACAAGCGTAATCGTTTCTCCAGCATTTTTGCTTTATCTTCATAAATGCCTGCCCCCCCCCCCCAAAAAAAAAAAAAAAAAATCCATAGTACTGCCAGGTACTAAAAATAATTGTGGAACCAACAGGCCAATCAAATCGCTTGCAACTTGGCATACAGGGCTACGAAACATGTAACTACGAAACCGTGTCAGCGATTTCTGGCATATCTACTAGTCCGCTTTTTGAAAAGGTTTGTAATTAAAAAAAAGGAATTTCATACATTGTAGTGGATAATCATGAACTCCGTAGAGTAGATGTTGGTTTGGTAGCGTGTTACCCAACTACAGGCAAGATCCTTGTGGGTCTGGCGTTAACTGGCAATGACTCTTAAGTGAGTTAATGAGTGATCCCTTAGTCGCAATAAAAGACAATAAAAAGAGTGGCTGACTTAAAGGCAACATAAAAAGGAGCATCCATATTATACATTTATTTCGCACAAAACTATCAAAAAGAACAACACGCCATACACTTACTTAAAAAAGAGGCAACCCGCCACAGCCCGAGAAGTACCAGTGAACCAGCTAAAAATCCAACGGTCTGTCCCCACACAAGACAAAGAAAGCCTCTCCCCTGAGACCGCTCTGGCTTGGTCTTTTATACAGGTGGCTTCCGCGCTTATTAAGATTTTACCCATAATGCAGTTGATATTATTTGTTAAATAATGTATGGCGAGTCTTAAATAAGTGTATAAATGCATAAAATAAAAAGGATCAAATTATACAAAAATGGGCACATAAAATGGGTAAATGAGAGGAAAGTACGAAAAAGTGAAAGGAGGGATCCGTGAGAGAAAACGAGGAAATACGAAGGGAAAGAACGAGAGAAAAACAAAACTAGGGTGAATTAGTCGAAGACGAAAAGGCAAGAATAAGACAAGGTAAGTATGGAATAGAAGGTAAATAGTGTATAAGTAGCGTTATGTATAGTAGGAGCGTGTAGATGTAGATGTAGATCACGGCCCAGTGGGAAAGGTAAGTCAAAGGAGTATGAAAACACAGGTTTATTCTTATAAAAAAAGGCATAGACACACAGGAAAACAACAAAGCCACGTCATCTCGCAGGGCGGAGGAGTCCGTAGATTATGTAAGTAACGTCAGGGGAACAGGCGGCCCGAAGGCCTGCGGGATGACCCGCCTGCAGCCATGGGGAATTCACTACATACATTAAAATTGATTTGAAGTGGCATTACTTTAAGAAAGTGCTTTATACAGAAAATTGTAACCCGATTTTGCAGTCTAATTTGCTCGAAGTGGGTAAACAGAGACTTTTTCGTAAAGGTGGTCGATAAACTAATTTTGTTATTATTAAATCAACTGAGTATACTCTTGTGACATTCTGCGTCTGATCGATTTTGTGTTTAATAATTGAACTCCAAGGCAACGAAGGAAAGGCTCCTGCACAGTGACCTCAAAATAGGACTCTGCCCTCTAGTTGCTCAGGTGAGTGTCGAAGGGAGGAAGAGTATTGTATTTAGTGTGTAGAACACCGGGCCGGGCTATTTTTAG
>NW_020868535.1:17500-22500 GCF_003789085.1 Penaeus vannamei
TCTGTAAGTTTATTCACATTTCTGAATAGATCAGAAATTTCCTTGGCGTCCTACCTTGAATCAATCTCAACGTCGTGTTTTTAATTCGGTTTATTTGGGGTCATGTCCATGTCTACATGTGTCAGTCGTCTCTTTCTTTCTATCTAATTCAGCTGTTTTTTTTTTTTTCTTTTTCTGTAGAAATCGCTTATAGAGAATCTGTGGCATTCACCGGTTTACTGAACAAATCACCAACCTCGTGACATATCCCCTCTTACGCACATCATTTGTGGCACTTGCCTATTGGGACTAATAATAGGACTACCTCCTCCTCCCGCATAGCATCAATCCTCCTACTTATCTTCTATGCGCACTTCCTGCTCCCTAACAGCCCCGCACGAGCGCGCCCTGCACATAGCACACGTCATAGCCCTTTGGTCTCTCCTCACACTTCACAACAGGGCTCACTCCTCTCCATAACGCCGCACCAGACTTGCCCACAGTCTTCTTGAACGCTCACTCACTCGACACCGCGTCTCTACACTCGATCCAAGAACCCCCCAAGCCCAACCGACTTCTAGGCGCTGGGCAGGATCCTCAGGAAACACCCTCAGAGCCCAGGTGGCCCTTACACGTAAATGAGTTTCGCCGCACAAATCCACCACGACTTGTACGCGCCAGGCTAATCAACGTGCTCTCTACGGGTGCACTACGATACTGGTTCCACAACACGTGGTCCAACATACCCCTCCCCCATCCCTCCCCCCCCCACCACTTCGCACACATTGTACCGTGCACTCCGGACACATACTCTACTACCACCACAAGACGCCATAAAGACGCAGGCCCATACACTATGAGCAACCACGCGCATACAAACTACACTTACCACCGTCCAGGTCCACACATCACCACTTCCTCGTACCTCTACCCACCGACTAAAACACTGCGCATAATTACCATCAAGCACCCGCGACATACTAAAGCACAACTAATAACTTGGTCCTATCACGCGCAACAGGTACCCCCAGCGCCATCACATCACACATATACTCTGCCCCTATAACGCTATAAAGAGCTCCTGCAACTGACCACTCCTCCCTATCAGCTGCCCCCAGGTCCCTATCCAGTCTGCCTGACCCCCCCTCTCCTGGTCTTGACAGTCCCTACCCCTTGAAGTCTACTTGCAACCTATAGGTCAATCCGGTTAAGGGCTGCTGAATCGGGTAGAGAATTACTAACAGGTCGTAGTTAGACGATTTAGTACGACACGTCCTTTCGGTTTGCCGATGCAAATTGGCCAAGGACAGCGTTTGGCAGGGCAGGGAGAATGCGTGGACGGCCTCTCACCCCTGTATTGCTATTGTCTTCTATTTTTTTTTTTCTGTGTATTAGTTTTTTCTTCCATAATGCTGGCATTTGCTTCACGCATGTTGGTGCTGTTGGTCTATTGTGTTAATTGTACTCCTCTAGGTCCATAGCGCTTTGCGCTATGCATTACTACTATTTGCTTTATTTCCTAGTTTTAACTTTTATCTGTTGGTAAATTAGGTTCACGCAATTTTTGTACTTTTCGAGTCAATTATGCTAACTATCGAGCTACCAGTCATAGTTCCACGTTAACCGCTTTATACTTAGCCTGAGTCTATCTCTTTGGTCTAGAGCTACTTTGAACAGCAATTCTATTCCCAGCATCTAGTCCTATTTGCAATTTTTGGTTTTAATTATAGTTGTTTGGTGCAGGACACACCCTTGCCTTCATCCCCTGAACAAAAAGGAATGATTAGTCTCATCAGCCTCCCCTTTGATCCTCTCACTTGTTTCAGTACAACCTATGTATTTATAATATGTGTTGTTCTTATTTATGTTCTAAAAATAATTCTTGGTGGAATTCCTTTTTTCTGTTGATTTCCCGATGCATATGGGCTTTTCTCCATTTCAAACTAACCTTAGCAATTTCGCTCTGATGTCATTCCAGGCTGCATGCAGTTTTTTCCAATGCCTGGATATCTAACTGACGGCATTCTACATATGACTCGAAGTTTCGCATAGCACATTTTAACATTGTTTCGGGATATGTGCCATTTGGGCACCCCCTTTCCTTCCAGAGAGAGATGACACGATCTCTCAACAGGTCAGGGGGAATCCGTACTGTGAGGCTCAAGAATGGCAGCCAGGACTATGTTCATGTAACCACGTTCTATCTTTCCCTTTAGTCTCTCTATAGGGTTCATACATCCTCCCAACCACCTTTAACTAGTTCAGTTGGGATTCCTCTCTCATTTTACCTGCTTTTTATTGTCTTTATTTATCCTACCTTCTCTTTCAGCTTAGAGGTCGTCTTCGGGGAAATCCAACTTCAGTTTAGTGTGTGAGGGTGGTGGATGTCTCAACTGAAATGGGTGGTGCCTAGGCCACGGAATCTCTGGCACAAACCCGCATCAAAGTTATCTGTTGGTGGGCCCAACCTGGTGCTATTATCTGCTCAAAATTTAACTGTTCACAGCCCAACAGCTCCCACATCTCACAAACACGCGTTATAGCCGAGACGAATCTTTGGTCTCATCCTCTTCTAAGCTATATATTCTGCTGGCTCTCTGGGTATTCCTATGAAGAGGGCTTGTCGAGTTCACGTTCTTTTTTTCAGTGACTCTAGGTACAATGACAGTACGTAAAGTCTATTTACTTAGAAAATTCGACGTGGCTCGTACCTCCTCTCTAATTCCAGAATTTCCTCACATATAACTTTCTCGTTCCTCTGTCCTCGGTTCTAACAGTGACTGAGTTCTGTGCAAATCTAATTTTCTCCACCTCCTCAGTTCAGATGAATCCCTCTCCTTTCTGTGAGATAAAACTCGTTCATCTCTTTCACGCCAATCAATATTCTTCGAGCTGCCATCAAGTAATTTTTAGCTGTGGGCTTTTTGAAATTGTGTCGTCCTCACAGAAGGTACATTCGCGTTACTTCTCTATTGTCACGATTATTGGTCGAGGTCATTTTTGTGCACTGAGGCTGACCTTCTAGTTCAGATTCTTTTTTTCTCGGCCCCCCTTTTTCCAGTCATAATCCGATCCTCATCTTCCGGGCACACTCCCCCCTTTCCCTCAGTCCTGTCCTATGATGAAATACTTACTAAGGGTGATTTCTAATTTTTGGAATTGCTGGGTTTGTGTCTTTGAAAGTGGACTCCGGAAAGGTTATGGTCAACATCCAGTCTACACATTGGTCAGTACACTATAGAAGTTTTTGATACCGGTCATTCCTTAATCACATCTCCGTGCTGCCAGTTCTGTGAGGATCCATCCAACAAGTTGCTGCTTGACGAATATTGTGTGTCGATTTCTTCCTCTTGTCCGCATTGGCGTGTATCACTGTATACCCTATGTCCTATGATTGTGGGTGCTGAACAATTTTGGTACTCTTGTATTAAGGTTATGCCCAGATAATCCGGCATTGGTTCTGCAATCCATTGCAAAGTCCCCCTGGATAATGAGGATTCGCGTCTAGTTCTCCTGCTTTGGTGCTGGCATCTTTTAAGCCCCTTAGTTAGGTAATCTCTATAGCCAGAATCGAGGGTCCACTATGTTCCAGATATCTCTACAACGGCAATTGATATGGTATACCAGAACTATATTACATTAATAATTTCATCTTCTGGGGACAATACCTGTATCTGACAACATAAGATATACAAGTTATGAACCAATAACTTTCACGTGAGTTTATTTATTCTATGCTGGGCTTTTCTGTGGCGGTTTTCCCTCTTAGTGGCGGTTTGGATTCCGTTACCATTAGCTTCACTTGTTTTCCTGGGTGCTTGGTTCGATTCTAGAACGCAGGTGGGCATTGAATATTTCCCGTTTCAATTTATTGGGGATGTATCATGAAGCCCCGTCAGTCGCTCTTTGGGCTCCGCAACAGGGCCGCAACAGGTCCTTCTCTCTCTTGCTGGGGTGGGAGGGTGTTCATTGTCCCCTCCATCTTTATTTTTTTTCCGAGTCATTTATTTTTTGTGGCACTTTGTGCGAATTGAGGGTTTTGGTCTGGGGGTGTAGGTCGGACTGGCAAGTTGCCCACTACCTATGAGGCTCCTTTCATTTACCCCAGGGTGTGGTGCCTTTATTGGGGTGCAGGTTGGGTTGTAGTGTGTTAATCAGTTTTTTTGTTTAATTATTTGTCGGCTCAGGTGCGTGTCGGACCTACGCCGGTGGGTGGGTTTTCCATGATCCTTTACTGCCTTGGGGCCTTTCTGTGCTGGCTTTTTTGGTTCTGCGTATGATCTCTCTCACCTATTTTAAGTGTTCATGTAGCCGCAAGGTACTAAAGGTTTCCGTATATGTGATGCCACGTGATGGTGGAGGTGGGTGAACTGGCAAGGGAGGCTTATGCATGAGCTGATCCTTTTTTCCGTCACTTAGGTTTTATTGCCAGCGGTGGTCAGCTGCAAGGGGGATAGGCATGCAAGCACATTTGTTCTTTTGTTTTGACCATTGCTTCACTCACCTTTTCTGCGTCATTGAGTATCCTTTCAACCTTCACAGAATAGATGTATATTATAATCTATATTATAATTTTGTTGACTGATTTGGGTTCTTGTTAGTTTTAATCAATTAATGAACTGCAATATTGTAATTGATTTTCAGATTTATTAGTTTATTACATGGTTGACTTTTATTATTATTAATTCTAATTTGTAATTCTGTTAATTATTAAGCTCTCTCACTTTCTGGGTTTTTCTGAAATATCCTAATTTGTCAATTTTGGTCATTGAAGTCTTTAGACCTTATTTTTTGCATAGGTGAGTTTGGGTTTTTGCAGGGCGATAGTTATTATTAACTTTGTTTCTTCCTCGGATTTAAAAACATGTTTAGGTTTTTTTTTTATTTTGTTTTTATTTTTTTTTTTTTGTATTTTTTATGTTGTTTGTTGGGGTTTTTTATGTTGGTGGTGTTTGAGGTATGTTGGTTGCTTGCGATGTTTGTCAATATAGTTATTGGTAGGTCGTCTATGGGTGACTTTT
>NW_020868536.1:9166-11666 GCF_003789085.1 Penaeus vannamei
GTGGGCAGGTGTTGTTGGGGAGTTTGGGGGGGGGAGATGTGTTGGTGGTGGTGGTGGGGAGAGAGAGTGAGAAATGGTGATTTTTTTATATTTTTTATATTTTTTTTTGTGGGGGGTTGGTGTGGAGGTTGGGGGGTATGGAAGGGGGTTGGGGTGAGGGGGGAGGGGTATATTTTTTGGGTATACTTGCTTTGTTCTTGCTTCTGTGTGTTTGTTTAGTTATTCTTTGTGGTAGTGGGGGGTGTTCCTTTTGTCTTTCTGTATGTTCTCTATTTTCTTCCTTTTTCTTCTTTTCTCCCTTCCTCTCTTCCTCCCTCATTCCTTCCTTTCTCTCGCCTCTCCCTCAATCCCTCTCTCCCTCTCTCTTCTACCTCCTTCCTCCATTTCTCTATCTCCCTCCCTCCCTCAGTCCCTCTCTCCCTCATTCTCTCCCTCTCTCTCTACTTCCTCCCTCCCTATTCCCTCCTCTCTTCCATCCCTCCTTCCCTCTCTCCCTCCCTCCTTCCCTCCTTCCCTCCCTCTTCCTTCCTCCCTCCTCTCTTTCTCTCCCTCTCTAACGTTCCGTTCTCGCTTCCTCCTCTTTCGCACACCTCATCAAAATGCTGAACAAAATGCTCCGGATTGCAAGCAACGGCAGATGTTGCTGTGGCGGTGGGATGATGATGATGATGCTTGTCGATGCTGGAAGTGATGGGGATGGAGGGGGAGAAGGGGAGGTGGAGAAGGGGAGGAGGTGGAGGAGTGGATGTGGAGAAGGGGGAGAAATGGAGGGGAGGAGGGAGGAGGGGGAGGTGGAAGGTGGAGAAGGGGAGAAGGTGGAGGAAGGAGGTGAAGGTGTGTGAGGTGGGGGAGAAGGTGGATGAGGTGGAGGGGAGGAGAGGTGGAGGGTGGATGGGGACGAGGTGGAGGTGGAGGCGGAGTTGAAGTTGAGGAGGAGGAGAAATGGAGGGGACGAGGGGACGACGAGGAGGTGAAGATAGAGGTGTGGAGAAAGTGAGGAGGTGGAGGGAGAGAAGGGGAGGCGGGTGGAGGTGGAGAAGGGGGAGGAGGTGCAGGTGGTGGAGGAAAGTGGAGGGGGAGGGGACGTGGTGGAGGAGGTGGTGGAGAAGGTGGATGAGGTGGAGGGGAGAGAATGTGGAGGTGGAGGGGAGAAGGTGGAGGTGGAGAGAGAAAGGGAGGACGTGGAGGGGGAGGAAATGAAGGGGGGGGGAGTTGGAGGTGGAGGTGGAGGAGAGAAAGGGAGAACGTGGAGGGGGAGGAAACTGGAGGGGGAAGTTGGAGGCTGGCGAGGAGTGAGATGCTGGAGGTGGAAAAGTGGCGATGGAGAAGGGGAGGAGGTGGAGGCGGAGGGGGGTGGCGTGAGGTGGAGAAGGGGGAGGAGGTGCGAGAAAGATGGAGGAGGCTGAAGAAGGTAGAGGGAAGTGGAGTGAGAAGTGTTAGAGGAGGAGGCAAAAAATGGAGGAGGTGGAGATGGAGAAGGTGGAGGGGGTGAGGTGGAAGAGGTGAAGGTGGAGGAAGTGAAGGCTGGAGGAGATGCGAGTCAAGAGTGAAGATGGAAAAGCGGAAAATATGGGGAATTGCGAGGAAATAGGAGAGAGAGAGAGAGAGCGAGAGAGAGAGAGAGAGAGAGAGAGAGAGAGCGAGAGAGAGAAAGAGAGAGAGAGAGAGAGAGAGAGGAGAAGAGAGTAGAGAGAGAGAGAGAGAGAGAGGAGAGAGGGGGGGAAGAGAGAGCAGAGAGAGAGAGAGAGATGGAGAATGAATAAGACGGAGAAGAAGAGGTGGAAAATTTGATAAAAGTGGAGAAGGTGTAGATGGAGAAGAAGATCAAAGAGATGGAGAAGGATGAAGAAAGGGATATGATAATGGAGAAGAAGGGAAAAGACGAAGAAGGTGGAGGAGGAGCACAAGAAGGCGACGAGGGTGGAAGTGGAAATGAAGAAAATGGCAGAAGAAAATGTGGAAAAGGTTGAGATGGAGAAGGATGAGGAGGAAAGAAAATAGAGAGAAAGAAAACGTGGTGAAGATGGAGAGAATGGTGGAGATAATAGAAATGGTGGAAATAGAGGAGGAGGGGAAGATGGAGATGATGGAGGAGAAGGAAGATGAAGAAGGGGAAAATAGATAAAGATGATAGAGAGAGTGGAAGATAGAAAGAATTAAGAAGAAAGAAAAAGAAGGGAATACGAAGAAAGAGAAAGTTTACAGAAAGAACAAAATAAATGACAAAAAAAAGCAAGAAACAAAAAAACAAAATAACAACGACAACTCCCCTTCCCCCCCCCCCAAAAAAAAACACACATAAAAACACGAAAATATTTAAAAAGTGTAGATAAGAAAGGAACGATCAGCTATAGCGGCTCCTCATCAATACGTAGATATTTATTGAAGAGAGAGGGCAAAGGTGACACGCCGAACCCTTATTGGAAACGCGGGTTCTTGAAGACACCGAGTAGATTGCGGAAAAAAATCCCTGGAGAAAATGGAGAACGAAAATGAAACC
>NW_020868536.1:16666-18071 GCF_003789085.1 Penaeus vannamei
GCGTTTGTGTGTGACATAGGTGAGCAGGGACGGTGCGCGTACAGGGAAGGGCTGAGTGGCATTATGGGTGACTCCTCTGTTATTATAATAATATATATTAGTCGTATAATATATTAGTATATATATATATATATATCAGTATATATACAATAAATATAAATATGTATATGTATATGTATATTATATGCATGATATATTATACTCTCATCTCCTATGTGTGTGTAATATAGGATGCGCCTAGTTAGAGTCTCGATATATATATCCCAGAAAGTAGTGCCTGTAAACTATTATTGGCCTCACATTCGATTGGTGCACTTATATCGTGGTAGCTATCCTCGCAATACTCGGATATAATTCGATGGCTCTCTAATCTCTCCTAAGTGAGTCCTGATAATGCTAAATAGCAATCTCGTATATCTGCTTCTCATAATAGTACTCTCCACTCAGGGGATTCTCTCGTGAACTTTATAGGTTATAGTAGATACATAATAATTGTGTTATTTCTCGGAATGCCTTTCTTAATATATCCCCTGTAACCATGTAACCGTACCTGTGAGTTCGTAATGATATACCTCCACCTCTCAGCTGGTATGGGTCATATTGCCGTGGTGTGGGTAGGCTGTGTCGAGCTTCCCGTGGATGGGCTGTGTGCTCTCGTGTGTGCTCAGATATAGATATGCGCTGACGTCCGCATACTTTGGTATATTCCGTTTTACATATAGCGTCTTTGTCTGTGCGTGTGTGAGCGAGAGGTGTAGTCTGTACCGTGATTACGCGTCGCGTGCGCTCGTTCACTTGCTTCTCTCTTGAGTGCTCCGGCATTAAGTATGAATGCCTTATCTCTCTTAATATCTATCTATCTCGTATCATCATCTATACAACCTTCCTCTATCCCTCTCTCCCACATAGTCTACATCCTCTCTTACGCGCGTAACAGTTTTCGATTATACCGTGTGTGTGCGAATCTTCTTACCTCAGTGTTTTGATATTTCTTGGCTCTCATATCGAATAGTGAGTCTAACAGTTAACAATTATAATACAAATAAAGTTGTCGATATTGTCTACAGACATAGCTTATGACGAAGACGGTAGAAATCTAACAATGTTGCACTTAATTAAGAAATAAATAGAACTACGTATATTTGAATCTCCTTGCTTAATAACTCCTTTATAGAGTGCTGAACCTCCCTGTCGTGCCGAGTCTTGCGACGAAGAAGCGAGAGCTCCTGTGGACTCTTGGAGTATTCTCGATAGAGCTCCGGTCTCTCTATACTCATTCATTATACAGCGAGCCTCATGTTTGGTTTACAGCCCGGGCTAAAACCCGAATGAGAATTTTTGCAACACATGTCGGACCCTCCATCCGTACTAAACACAGACCATCTGCATTAACATACATACACGG
>NW_020868536.1:38198-53198 GCF_003789085.1 Penaeus vannamei
ATATATAATATATAATATATAAGAAGAGAGGAGAGAGAGAGAGAGAGAGAGAGAGAGGAGAGAGAGAGATGAGAGAGAGAGAGAGAGGAGAGAGAAGGAGAGAGAGAGAGAAAAAAGAAAGAGGAGAAGAAGAAAGAGAGAGAGAGAGAGACGAGCAAACGCAGACAGAAAGGTGGATTAACAAGCTTCATAAGAAAACTACGAAAACCAATAGGAGCACAGGCCAAAAAACAAAAAAACAAAACAACCAATAAAAATAATAACAGACAACCCCCCCCCAAAAGAAAAAACAGGCCAAAAAATAAACTACACAAAAATAAAAAACACATAACAAAAAAAAAACAAAACAAAAGTAAATTTAACAAAACAACGAAGAAAAGATAAGTAACAAACAAAGCAACTAAACAGCAGAAACATAAGAAAAACAAACAAGCAAACAAACAAAAGCAAAAAAGGCCCCTGCAGCAGATGCCATTCCCGCGAGACCAATCCTGCCAATGTCTGCTCGGAAAGATTTTAAATTAATGATGATGCTTTAATGAACACCAGATTAGTACGTTATAGATGAACGTGTCGCCGCGGAAAAAAAGGTAAACAAATGAACAGATTAATAGATAAGTAGATAGATAAGGACGGAGATGGGGGAGGAATATTAATCGATCAATAGATAGATTGGTGTATTGCCGAAAGAACTGTTGAGTGATTTAATTGCAATGATTGATATTGATATGCTGTAAGAAAAGTGATATTATAAATGAATAGACAAATTAATATATTCTTAGCTGAGAGATTAGATGATGAATAAACAATGGGTGATCAATGAATCAGAATAATATTGAATAAACCGTATTTAGACTTCTCCTCTCTCTCTCTCTCTCTCTCTCTCTGTCTCTCTCTCTCTCTTCTCTCTCTCTCTCTCTCTCTCGTCTCTCTCTTCTCTCTCTCTTCTCTCTCTCTCTCTCTCTCTCTCTCTCTCTCTCTCCTCTCTCTCTCTCTCTCTCTCTCTCTCTCTCTCTCTCTCTCTCTCTCTCTCTCTCTCTCTGTTAATTATTCTCGGTTTCCGTCACTTACTCTCATGGCAGTTGACGAGGTTTTCAGTTTATCATTTAATCTCTAGAATAATTTGACTCTAATTTAATAGTATATTTGAAATTCATAATATGCATGGGGGTTATTTTCATCAAGAAGGATTTTTTTTTTTTTGTCGATAAAAAATTCAAAGAGAAATTTGTTTTCTTGCCTGTTATTTTTCTTTATCTGATTCCTGAACTTGTATTGAAATTTGATATTCAAATTATTTCTTTTCATATCTCATCGACTTCGGGAAAAATAGAATGGTATTATCTCTCTCTCTCTCTCTCTCTCTCTCTCTCTCTCTCTCTCTCTCTCTCTCTCCTCTCTCTCTCTCTCTCTCTCTCTCTCTCTCTCTCTCTCTCTCTCTCTCTCTTGTCTTAATCATTTGTGTTTATTTATTTCTTTGCGAATGCGAATTATGATTCCACTCATGAATGCTGTCCTTTCGAGAAGAGGAGGGGGAGGAAGAGAAGAAGAAGGAGGATAAGGAGGATAGAAACACGGAAAAATAATAATGATAATAAGAAAAAAAAAGAGGAAAAGAAGAAAGAAAAGAAAGACAGATGTAGAAGAATTAAAAAAAAAAGAAAAAAAAGACAAGAAAGAAAGAATAGCAGAAAAGACGATTAAGAATAAGAAAAAGAGAGGGATAAAAGAAGAAAGAGAAAATATCACGGTAACTTAATTTCTCACGGGTCATTAAGCAGCGAATCGACAGCCCATATCTCATTCTCGAATTAAATGTGGAATTCTAATGAGATTCGATAATGATCACATAGACATAAAATTATATGAAACGTAGTCGTAAAAATCAGGAAGACACTGATAATGTCGGTAATAATACGAAAGATGGAAAGATAGACATGATAGGTATTATTAAAATAGTGTGACATATCAGCAAAGGCGATAATGAGTAAGATAAACGTGGGAATGATAAATAATGTGATAGTGATAGTGATAAATGACAGAGGAAAGACTCCTTATAAAACCGTTATTACTAATATCAATGATGATAATAATGATGATGACAATAATGATCATCATAATTGTAAGGATAACAATAACAACAATAAAAATAACGATTATGACAAAAACAAAGATGATAATGGTAATGATAATAATGATAATAATTATCATTATTATTTTTTATAATAATAATAATAATATAATACTACTACTAATAATAATGAAATAAATAATAATAATGATATGATAACAATAATAATATTATAATAATAATAATAATAATAATAATAATAATAATAAAAATAATAATAATAATAATAATTAATAATAAAATAATAATAATAATAATAATAATAAAATAATAATAATATAATAATGATAATATAATAATAATTGATAATAATAATGAACATAATGAATAATGAATTTTGATGATAACAGTAATGAGTATCATAACGATGATAATTACTATATAACAATAGCAATAATAATGAAGATGATGATAACATCAAAACAGCAAAAACAAGAATAAAATTGTAATAATGATAATGGTGATGATAATGATGGCAACAGTAACGATGATGATAATGATAATATTGATAAGAATAACATCAGCAATCATTTTATTCTATCAGCGCTACTAATGACACTAAAAGACTAATAACAATAACAATAACAATAACCTTCCCTAGCAAAGTTGCAATAAATACAGAGATGAACAAATAAGAAAAAAAAACAAATAAATAAATAAATAAAAAATAAGCAACCGCGCCATACCACCCCACTTCTGATAATCAACAAAATTCACTTCTTCACAATCAGATCAAGTAAATCACAACAAATCAACCTGACTCTTTCGTCTCGGATTCGGGGCACGACTCCTAATCAGGAAAAAAAAATCACGAGAAATGAAAGGGAGAAAAAACATAATTGGAATAGGCCTAACTTAATGGCGCTGGCACTTAATGGCACTTCCTGGACAGGTCTCGGGGGAGTTGCGTGCGAGCAGAGAAGGGGAAGGAGGGAAGGAGATGAGAGTGGATATATAACTACAACTATAACTATATACTATATATATATAATATATATATAATATATATATATATTACATATATGCGTGTGTGTGTGTGTGTGTGTGTGTGTGTGTGTGTGTGTGTGTGTGTGTGTGTGTGTGTGTGTGTTGTGTGTGTGTGTGTGTGTGTGTGTGTGTGTGTGTTGTGTGTTTGTGTGTGTGTGTGCGTGTGTGTGTGTGTGCGTGAGTGTGTGTGTGTGAGAGTGTATATGTGTGTGTGTTTGTGTGTGTATGTGGTTGTGTGTGTGTATATGTGTTTGTGTGTGCGTGTGTATGTGTGTGTGTGTGTGTGTGTGTGTGCGTGGGTATACATATAACCTTCAAGAGACTTAAATGAAGCCCTTTAGTGAGCAGCAAAAGAGTAGTTAATAATAACTGGAAATAAAATGTCAGCACCAGCGTTGGCGGCGAAAGAACAAAGGTGAGAACAGAACCAAACAGAATAGCAAAAAATAAACAAATGCACCCTAGCAAAGCAGAGGAACTAACAGAGAATTTGAAATAACTATAAGATAATCTATAACTATAAGACAGTGTATAAAAGCTACATCAAACAAACAAACAAACAAACAAATGTGAATGAACCCTCAATCGGACTCAGAAAAGAACAAGTAAAACTGATAAATAAATAAAGAAAGAAAATGAGAATGATAATAACTGATAAGGAAAGTATATTCCTTATTCAGCCTTTCAGTGACAAAAGTGTATATGTGAATAAATATCTAAATAGATAGATAGTAGGAAAGGAAATGGAGAACTAGATAAACCTCAAATAAACAAGTAAACAAATAGATAAATAAGTAAGTGAGTGCAAAATAAATCATCAGAAAAAAATAAATCAAATGAACAGACAGACCTCTAATATATAAAAGATCATTTGATTATCGAAAGCTAATTCGTCACAATTCCTTCGTTTTTTTTCCAAAATCGTTTACAATAGAAATAAATTTAAAACACATCGTATGAAAAATACACTTTAGAGAATTGAAAGAAATGGAAACATGAAAGTAAAATAACAAAAAGATGCTAGATCAGGAAAGTAAAGGAGGAAACATATTTTAAAAGGAAGTAAGTGAGCGAAATTATATGAATAGAAAAGTGCAAAAAGTAAACGCAAATATAAGCAAACAGAAAGTGATATAAGCAAATGAATGCGAACGCATAAGTAAATAGAAAAGAAATGAATTAACACATAATGAAAAGAAAAGAAAAAAGTAAAAAAAAGTGAGGTACAAAACGAGACAAGCAAAAAATGCGGAATTACATAAGCAAATAAGTGCGAAACTATAACATAAATCTTACGGTTACATAACACACAAAGAACAAGGGAAAAAAACACAAAAATACACACACACAAAGGAAATAAATGAACGCAGAAAACATCTTTTCAAACGAAACAATTAGAACACTTTCCAGCCGCTTAATGAACATGAGATTTAGTTAAACATCCACGTAAAAGAGAAAAAAATAAAAAGTAAAACAAACACAGCTGGCTCGTGTGTTCCTAACGGTGAATGACCCCACATGACCTCAACAAGAACAAGCGCAGCATGATGATGAGCGAACTCCGATCTCCTGGAGTAAGGAGAGTGAGCATGAGCGAGAGAGAGGAAAGATCGGAGAGGTGTTGGTGCAAAGCAAGTGGAGAGGAGACAGAGAAGAAGAGAGAGAAGACTTCAACTGAGGAGACGGTCCGAGAAAGCAGCGCGGAGGAGAACAGGAAAGAGAGAGAGAGGAGGAGCAATGGACGACCTGAGATCGGCGACCGCGACTCCACCTCGGAGGACCGAGGAGAGATGGGACGAGAGGAGAGGAGAGAGACACGAGTAGATGAATGCATTGAGAGATGGACAGAGCATGAGAGAGAGGCGAAGGGATGAGCACGACAAGAGAGAGAGAAGAGACAGAGCACAGGAGAGAGAGCAGATGAGCAGAGAGCGAGAAAGAGACGAGAGCAGAGAGAGAGAGAGAGAGAGAGAGCAAGAGATGGCAGAGAGGAGAGCAAGAGATGAGAGAATGCATAGATACAAAAAGAAAAGAAATATAAAACAAAATTCTCAATTAAATAAATTAAATAAATGAATACTTATGAATAAATGTATATAATAGAATATAAAACAAACTAAATAAATAAAAACAAATTGAGTCAATAAAAAAAATGAATTACATAAATAAAAACAAGAATAAAAAAGATTAAAAAAATGCACCAAAAACTATCACCAGAACCACTTCCATGCTTCACACGAATCACGACAACGAAGAAACAAATTTGCACACGGAAAGTCAAATACTGCAGGCGATAGATATTTCCATGGTGCTTACGTAAGAATAATCAATAGATATTGATGAGCAAAGGCCAAACACGGCTGTGTCCACCTAAGAAGTATTGTTTAATTCCTCTCTCCGTCCTCTTCCAAGCCTGAAGTTGATTTCAAATGTTGACTCTTCTGTCAATTAAAACGTATTCTTCTGTTTTTGTTAGAGTAATTCTATTGTTAATTGTTTTTATCTTTTATCTGCCGGTACTTGTTTACTTGTTGGTTTATTTATTATAATCTTTGTTGTAAGCTTTATGGTAATGTTATTTTTGTTCATGATTATTATTGGTACTATACTAGTATCATTGTATCATATTATTGCAAATTGTATATCTACAACGATATTATATATTTGTCTAATCGAAAGGGCGTGGAGTGTTAGATATTTATATAATAGTATGATTATATATTATATATATAATAACTATTATTATATATATAATATATATATGATTAATATCGCATGGTGAGTATGTATATATATATAAATATATAATTATAATACTACTATTTAATTATATATTATATTATATATATATCATATAATATTCATATTATATATGAATTTCCTAAACAATGGCTCTGATCCTTATGATATGAGCTTATATCTTCTTGAGGGGGATGTCTGTAACAACTCCTTCTAACATCGGTTTCGGAGTACAATCATTGTGATCTGCGAGATCATTCTGCCGATATTCCCACCGAGGATGTAGTATTACTTGTTGACTTCCTGGACATGGTCAATCATAAAGAGCTCCTCTCTACGAGTCTACCCATAAACTCTCTTCTGTGTTGTGTTGTCGTGTTCTTAGCGCTGTCTTTCGTGTCTGGGTCCTTCACAATCGTCAGCTTATAAGTGCGATTTCTTCTTCTTCTCGTGTCTTCTCTTCTCTCTTCTTGTCTCTCTCCCTCCTTCGCTCTCACGTGCTCGGCCTCATTCACTTACTCTCTCTCTCTCTCTCTCCTCTCTCTCTCTCTCCTCTCTCTCTCTTCTCCTCTCCTTTCTCTCCTCTCTCATCTCTCTCCCGCTCGTTCTCTTCTCCTCTTCATGCCGTCTCTTCTCTCTCTCTCTCTCTCTCTCTCTCTCTCTCTCTTACTCTCTTCTCTCTCTACGCTTCTCATCTCTCCTCTCTCTCTCGTCTCTCTCTTCTCTCTCTCTCCTCTCTCTTCTCTCTCTCCTCGTCTCTCTCTCCATATATCATATATATATTATATATTGTATATTATAATATAGCTAGTACGTATATATATATTATTTGATATTATAGTATTTGATAGATTAGATAGATAGATTAGAATAGCATAGATAAGTAGACCACACACACACACCCTACACACACGACAACACACACTATAGATTATTATATCCTAGGTTATATATATATATATATATATATATATAATATATATATATTATATAATATACAGTATATATTATATATATATATGTGTTTGTGTGGTGTGTGTGTGTGTGATGTGTGTTGTGTGTGTGTGTTATTCTACTAAAAGCTTTGCGTTCTGGTCGTGTGTGTGTTGGCTGTGTGTGTGTGTGTGCGGGAGGAACTGCGAGGATACATAGAGCCATTCGTCACTAAACCTATAGGACGTCTTGTCCTCAACTCCTCCCTTCGCCCTCGTCTCCTCTCGTCTCCCCCCTCTCAACTTCTCTTTCCTCCTCCACTCACTTCTCTTTTCCTCCTCTCTCTCTCTTCTCCTCTCCTCCTCCCTTCAACTTCTCTTCTCCTCTCTCTTTCCTTTTCTCCTCTCTTTCCTCCTCTGTTTCTCCTCTCTCTCTCCTCCCGCTTACTTTCTCTTCTTCCTCTCTCTCCTCTCTCTCCTCTCCCTCCTCTCTCTTCTCCTCCCCATCTTTCTCTCTTCCCTGTCCCTATCCTCTCCTTCTTCTTCCCTCTTCCCTTCTCCTCTCCTTCTCCCCTTCTCTTCTTCTCTTTCCCTTTTCCGCTCTATTTGCTCCCCATGTCTTTCCTATTTTCTTTTCCAATGGCTCCCCCTTTCCTGATCTTTAGCCGTTTGTCCTCGCATTTCTTTTTCTTTTCTTTCTTTCCTTCCCTCTCCCTCCTTGTTCGCCCTCTCTCTCTCTGCCATTTCATTCCACTTCTCCCATTCCCTTCTTTCTCCTTACCCGTTTTCCTTTCGCCTCTTCTTTCTCCTTTCCCTTTACCTTCGTTTGCCTTTTTTTCCCTCTCTCCTCATTACCATCTTTACTGTTTTTCCTCCTCTCTCTCTCCTCATCCGATCCCCTCCTAATACCCCTTCCACCCTTCCGCTTCAATTGCATTTTATTTCACTCTCCTTTTCTCCTCCTCCTCCTCCTCTTCCCCTTTTCATTCTTCCTTGCCCCTACCCTTCCACCTCCCCCTCCCCACTCAGTGCCAGAGCCACTCCTCGCTCCTCCTCCTCCCCCTCCTTCCATTCTCCTTACCCTTCCACCCTCCCAGCCTCCCCCTCAGTGTCACCCCCTCCCCCATCGATTTATCACCTCTCCTTTCTCCTCCTCCTTCCCCCTCGCTGTCCATTTCTTCCTTAGCCCTTTCCACCTCCCCCACCTCCACCAGTTGCCATGAGAAGCCCAAAGAGGCCCGCCCGAGGGAAGGTGGACAAGGAGGAGGAGTGCGCCAGGAGTGCGCGCTGTGCCAGGTGGTGAGGACGTGCAGGAAGGTGAACGGGGTGCAGCATCGGGTGTGGGTTAGAATAAAGGATGAGGAGTGGAGCACAGACTGGGATTTACCAGCGTGCCTCAGAGGGGTTTGTGCAGTCAGTGAGATATGCTAGTGGATATTTTCCTCGTGTTTATGATGAGTGGTTGCCCCCAGGAGGTGAGGTGTGTATTTCTGCATGAAGATCGGTAATCGATTTAGACCCACACGGGGTCAAGACGAGCCCGTGACGCATCTCTGAGTGTGTGTGCCCAGGAGGCTGTCAGTTTCGTGGATATCCACGTCTCATTCATACGCTTTTCTACACTTTGTGCACCATGGATACCGTTTTCATAATATATTATATATTATATATATACATATATATATATATTATATTGAGTATGTCCAGGAAAGGATAGTAATGAGTGCAGGATAGGTGCTAGTAGTTGCATCAAGTATAGAGGCTGTGAGGACGTATATATATATCTATGTGCTCCAGGAGGTAGTAAGGCGTACTGTGCCTCTAAGTAGATAGGTTGTAGTATGTGAGTAATATAGGTATACATATGTTGTGTTGTGGTGTGTTCGCTGCCAGGGGGTTAGATGTGTTGTGTGTGTGTGCGTAGTGTGCCAGGAGCGTGCGGCGTCAAGCTGCCAGGATGGTGAGGTGAGGGTGCCAGCGAGGTGAGGGTGCCCAGGCAGGTCGCGGCCGGTGCCAGGAGAGTGAGGGTGTTTGTGTGTGAAGGAGATGGTGAGGTTAAGAGATGACCAGGAGAGATGAATCGTGCAGGAAGGTGCGCCAGGCTGCTAGGAGGATGGGTGAGGGTGCCCAGGAGCGTGAGGTGAGGGTCGCCAGCGAGGTTGAGGGTTGTGCCAAGCGAGGTGAGGGCGTTGCCAGGAGCGTTGCGAACCGTGCAGGAGGTGCGCGTGCCCAGCGAGGTGAGCGCCTGTGGTGCGGCTCGCACGGAACTGGTGAGGGTGTGCCAAGGAACCGGTTGAGGTCCTCGTGTGTTCGCGCAGTGAGGTAAGTGTATTATAACATATGAGCTCACAGGAGGTAGATATATAAGGAAGAGGTGACTATGCCAGGTAATAGGTGTAGTAGTGAGTGAGTATATGCCTAAGTGATAGAGGTGAGATATGAGTCATGCTAAGGATGGTGAAGGTCTATTATCCAAGATGAATATTCTGGAGTATATATTATGAGAGAAAACAAGGTGAGGGTTATTTGCCGGAGGGCGGAGCAGTATATATATATAGAAGATAGACCCTATAGAGAGATAATGACCGTGCGAGTATAGTGTTATGAGTGAGATTAGTTTGACGTCTGTATATATGAACTACTATATATATATATATTGATTAGGATGCCAGGAGCTGATATTAAGATATATACGTGTATATATAATATATATATACTAGTAGTATGCCACGGATATAGCGGTAGATATAGGTTGAGTAGGTCTATAGTTATATATATGTATATTTGCACAGGAGTGGAGGTGAAGGTATGCCCCAGTGAGAGTTATAATATAGGGCATATAGGATAGTTTATATATATTAAAGGGTAAAAATCACCCAGCCGTTGTTGGGAACAACACAACAAAATTAATAAAGAGAGCACAAACAGAACAGTCATTTTTCAGATAAGTTTAACCACACACACACCACACCACAAATAATAATAATTTAATCAAAAATAAGAATAACAAGAAATAAAGTGAATATAGACCCCCTAGAAATAAGTAAAAATGTAATGAAGTCTAAATAAATAACAATATAACAAAACATCGTGTTCCCAGAAACGCCGGGTGGAGGAGGGCTGTGCCAGGCAGCGTGAGTCGAGTGCAGAATTTGAAAGCACGTCTGCCCAGCTGAGCGCTACTAAAGGACAGCAATCGCTCGATATATGCGCGTTTCGGCGAGTCGGTCGCTACAGTGAGCCCGAGCCGTTCAGACGAAAGGCGTGCGAGACTCTGCGTCAGTCTACATTGCCTCTGGTTGCCAGCGTGACGGGCGTGAGGTGGAACAGGTGCCAGGAGGTGAGGTCGCGTGCCAGGAGGTCCAGGTGTTAATTAAGTGTAAACCTAATTACATTTCCATCAGAAGGGGTGTGCCATGTATATTCCTCGACAGGAGCTTTATTTTTCATGTTGATGATGGAAACAGGTGTGCCAGGAAGTTCACGGTAATCGGGACGAGACGTGTGGAGTATACTGTGATTAGTGGGACTCCTCTTCGTTCTGGACGGCGGTATGTGGCGGTCAGATAAGTGGACAGTGTGAGGTGTAGGGAAGTGTGGTGCGAGGCTGGCGCGGAGCAAACGAGGGGGAAGTTTGAGTGGCAGGTGAGCTCGTGCCCCAGGTGAAGGAGCCCAGGCATTACCCACACGATACACACCAGCACGACCTGGATGTGCCCATGAAGATAAACCGGACGTCTAGCAGCGAGCCACCACACATAAATAGCGCCTGCAGTCTGCACAAAACACACACGAACACACATCACCACACACAAACACAAGTAACACGCACGTATCTCCAAGAAACACAGCACACACACACAAACCACACTCACGCATGCTCACATATACAAAACACGCACGCGATGCATACACCACACACACACACAACACACACACTGACAGCCCCACAGCAGACCACACACCACGCCACGCCCACGGGGTCAAGGACGAGACGCCGACTTGCGCCGCAACGAGCGAAGCACGACACGCGAAGGGCGCACCCAGGAAGAGACACACACATAATGACATGCATGACCCATTTACACAAGAGTATTCCCCGAGGGCGACGATTAACCAGCATAGAAAGAGCGGGATAAAGATATAAACTAACATTATATAGAAAGATATAACAGTGTATTACACCAGGCGCGGCAGTACATATAATAGGAAGTGAGAGTGCCAGTGAGGTTGAGGTGACTGGTATACAAAACAAGTAGCATACAGAAGTACAGACTATATACGTGTGCTGCGAGACGCAATTCTATAGACTAACCGATAGACAGACAGATAGATAACATTCACACACACACATACGTGGCTCGGGTTGAAATGGACACAGCAACAAAGCATCTGATAATTGGCTATGCTGTTAATTAAACTGCTAGTCACGCTGCATCAAAATTATGTATATCATAACCATCGCTGAATAAAATGATAGTAATCATATTGGGTATATTGAAGCACTTATGTAGTACACGCGCACTCGGGCAATAATATGCATGCAAATCCTGTAAGCTTCATAAAAATTCTGTATACAATACGTGATATTATGATACAACAATACAAGGTAATCTATTCGCACAATACCCAGCGGTATCTTATACGAGAGACGACAGAGTAACAATGGTGTTCGAGAGAAGAAATAAAAAAAAAAGAAAAAAAAAAAAAAAAAAGGAAGAATGCAAAAAAAAAAAAGAAAAAAAAGATGATGCAGTAATATATTTACGTTTTTTGCAGCAATCTAGTTAGTTTATACTAAAGTCTAGCTAGAGAATTCCAGATTGTATTCTCGCCCCCTCCTCTCCCCCCCCACTCACACACGCGCATACACTTCACGTCCACACGTATGCACACACATATACACGTCCACTGCACACACCACAACACACAATGACACGCACAGCAACACACGTGGCCGACAACGCATGCACAGCTGCCTATGAGACGTCAGACGCGGGGCACATCGTGCAGGGACAGCGCACACACACACACACAACACACACGTCCACAGACGTCCCACGACACACACCACACACCACAAAGTGTGAGAGTATTTAACCCAGTTGATATGGTAAAAAAAAAAAAAAAAAAAATGTCCAAAATCAGGTAAATAGAAAAATAAATAAATAAAATAATAAATAAATGTCCAGAAATTTGCATCAGCAGAGACGTGTACCCGGAGTGACATTGCCGCATGTAGTGACGTGAGGATGCATTTATCCGATCCAGTTTCCCGGAAGACAAGAGAAATCCGTTGCTTTTCGCACATGGACCTTTTTGCAAGTTGTCCCGGGAATTGCGCGCGTGTGCAAAAAGAGAGGGTCGGAAGGTGTTAAAAGAACGGGTGGGGCCTAGAATAGTTTTTTTTTTTTCTTTTTCTTTTCTTTCTACTGGGTAATGTAATGTCTTTTTTGCCTGTCTGTCGATTCGTCGTCTGTATGTCTGTATGTTGTTTGTCTTCTCTGTCTATCTCTGTCTGTCTGTCTTGTCTTGTCTGTCTCTCTCTCTCCTCTCTCCTCTCTCTCTCTCTCTCTCTCTCTTACTCTCTCTCCTCTCTCCTCGGTGCTCTCCTCTTCGCCCAAGCGTACTCNCTCTTCCCCTTCTCCCCTCTCCCTCTCCCTCTGCACAGCAGCCAGGATGAAAGGGGATCCGCGAGGCATGGCCGCGGGAAACCAAGAATACATACTTTCTACAGCCTTGGATGGCGCCTGAGGTATGCGCTGGAAGCTACAATGTGGGTCGAACAGGTGGTGCGAGGGAGGGGGGGAGGAGGGAGGAGGAGGTGGAGACGAAGGAGAGAAGAGTGGTAGGTGGAGATTTGTGGTTGAGGAGAGGAGGAGGGGTTAGAGGAGAGGAAGGGTAGAGGTAGAGGGGAGTAAGGAGTAGGAGTAGGAGGAGAGGTTGAGGGAGGTGGGATGGTGGAGAGTGGAGGATTGAGGTGAGTGAGACGCCAAGGGGGGTAGACCTTCACGCGAGGTAGAGGAGGTGGTGGAGAGGGAGGGTGAGTAGGAGGGTGGAGGTGGAGGTGGAAAGTTAGAGGAGGAGGCAGGTGGAGTAAGGGTACGGGGCGGGTGGGAGAGGTGGGGTGCGCGCGTGAGGGTGGAGAGGCGAGGGGGTCAGAGGAAGAGGAGGAGGAGAGAGGAGAGGTGGGAGAATTCGAGGTAGAGGAGGAAGGGGTAGAGGTAGAGAGGCGGAGGAGGAGATGATGGAGGAGGATGCAGAAGGAAGAGGAAGAGGAAGAGACGAAAGACGAAGACGAAGACGGAGAGAGAGGAGGGAGAGGGAGAGAACAGAAGAAAGGTGGATGAAAGAGAGAGGAAAAATAAAGCGAGAGTGAGGCTGAGTGTGAGAGTGAGAGGAGTAAGAGCAGAAAGTGAGAGCGAGTCGAAGAAGTGTGTTTGTAAGAAGAGAGAGAGGGGAGAGGAGAGAGGAGAGAGAGAGAGAATTCTGTTTAGGCCTAATTATATAAATGCATGTGTAATTAAGAGAGGAAATTGTGTCCAGGCCTGTTTATATATTTACGCAAGATTGGGCGTAGTCTACGTGTGTAGACGCCATGTGCACCTTATGTGTATATGCATGTGTGTGAAGGCAGTATGACACTATGTGTGTACGTATGTGTGAACGCGATGTGGGTGGTGTATATGTGTGTGTGTGTGTTGTTGTGTGTGTGTGTGTGTGTTGTGTGTGTGTGTGTGTGTGTGTGTGTGTGTGTGTGTGTGTGTGTGTGTTGTGTTGTGTGTGTGTGTGGTGTGTGTGTGTGTGTTGTGTGTGTGTGTGTGTGTGTGTGTGTGTGTGTTGTGTGTTGTGTGTTGTTGTTGTGTGTGTGTGTGTGTGTGCTGTGTGTTGTGTGTGTGTGTGTGTGTGTGTGTGTGTGTGTGTGTGTGTGTGTGTGTGTGTGTGTGTGTGTGTGTGTGTGTGTGAACGCGATATGCACCGCATGTGTGACTGTGTGTACGTACGTAAGCGCCGTCGAATCCGCGGGGAGCGCAGCCGGCCATCTGGCGCTCAACGGCCGGGCGCTTTCTCGTCACCGGATAGATCCCGACTGCGGAGTCCGATCGGAGGCTCCCCGATGAACATCCTGAACATTTTGAACAATCTGAACGGCCCGAACGCACTCGCCGGTCGCGAACGGCCGATGGAAAAAGCGCCTCTACTCTCTCTTTTTCCGTCCGTGTGAATTCGCGAGGAGTGGGTTGTTGCTGTCTTGCGCCGGACGGTCGTAAGTATATAGAGCAGATTGCGTGTGAATTCAGTGTACTTCGTGGTGGGAGAATGGGTTAGTAAGTATATATAGCAGTGTAGCAGTTTGCGTCGTATCATGCTGGGAAATTCTCCATTTTTTTCAGTGTTTATATATATATATATAATATATATATATATATATATATATATATATATATATATATATATTTTAGGGCCCAAATTAGTTTGAACACTTAATAGAGTTCCCATGGGAAAAATCGGTCGGGTTTCACACTTACTGAACATGACGTTGCAGAGTCGGCAGGTGGGAGCAAGGAAAGTAAGGAGAGATAAGGAGCGAGTGATTCGAGTGCATGACATCTTGGCGGCGAATGAATGGCGCTGCTCATGACACGCCTGCTTGTCTGTGCTCGCTTGGGGGCCCCTGTCGGTGGTTGGCTCGCTCTGTGCCGCCGTCGCTTTGGCGGGGTTCTCCTCTTTGTTGGGTCTGTGTGTCTTCTCTCTTTCGTTCTCGCTCGCTTTGTCTCCTCTCTCCGTCTCTATGTATATATTTTTTCTCTCTTTCTCTCTCTTTATCTCTCTCCCTCCTTCCCCTCTCCCCTTATATTTCCCTGCTCTCCCTCTCTCTCCTCCCCCTCTCATTTCCCTCTCCCTCTCCCTCTTTATTTCCCTCTCTCCTCTCCCTCCTTCCCTCCTTCCTTCTCCCTCTCCCTATCCTACACCCTTTCTTTCTCTCTCCCTCTCCCTCTCCGTATCCCCGTCCCTCCCCCTCTCTTTCACCCTTTCTTTCTCTCTCCCTCTCCTTCTCCCCCGTCTCCCCCTCCCTCTCTCCCTCTCCCTCTCCCTCTCTTCCTTATTTCCGCGTTTCGAAACAAGCGATCGAGAAGATAAGACGGCGCCACCAACTGCCTTTTGTGCCGAGAACAGAATTTTACAATGCGAGATGATTCTGAAGTATGG
>NW_020868536.1:58198-74131 GCF_003789085.1 Penaeus vannamei
GATGCAAACAGTGAAGAAAAGACAATCAATATAGGCCTCTCTAGTATATGTATGTTTTATGTCATCACAGGATATCGTTTCTTTCAACATGAAGATGCAAATAGTGAAGAGAGAATCAGTATAGGCCTATCACACAGAAACGCGCGCGCACACACACACACACACCACACACACACACACACACACACACACACACACACACACACACACACACACACACACACACACACACACACACACACACACACACACACACACACACACACACACACACATATAACATACATATATACAATATACATACATATATATATACATATATATATATATATATATATATATATATATATATATATATATATATATATATATATATTTCATTTCATAACAGGATATCTTACCTTGAATTCGAAAACGAGGTATATTTAATCCGATAACAGTTATCATGAATTCTTTACTCTACGGATTTCAGTCAGCTATCGAAATTGCACGGTCAGCATATATATCTCTATGTTGTCTGAAATAGCTAAAAAATATATTTTCCGGAACTTTCATTTTTTTCATTTATTGCGCGTCACGTGGATGGCCATGGATCTTAATTACGTAATTCTCGAGTTCAGATTTGTTTGTTTGTTTGTTTGTTTTAGAAATTACTTTTGTCTTTGTTTATTGTGAGTTGAAGGCTTCGTTTTTTTAATACCGAAACCAGTGTTGAAAGATATTGTAATATGTATTAAATTTGCTCTGCTCTCTGTTCTCTCTCTCATCTCTCTCTCCTCTCTCTCTCTCTCTCTCTTCTCTTCTCTCTCTCTCTCTCTCTCTCTCTCTCTCTCTCTCTCTCCTCTCTCTCTCTCTCTCTCTCTCTTTCGCTCGCTCTCATTTTTATTGTGTCATTGTTTGTGACTCGGGTTTGGTCTCCTGCCTATCTCACTGTCATTTCTCCCCCCCCCCTCCCTCTCTCTCTCTCTCTCTCTCTCTCTCTCTCTCTCTCTCTCTCTCTCTCTCTCTCTCTCTTCTCTCTCTCTCTCTCTCTCTCTCTCTCTCTCTCTCTCTCTCTCTCTCTCTCTCTCTCTCTCTCTCTCTCTCTCTCTCTATCTCTCTCTCTCTCTCTCTCTCTCTCCTCTCTCTCCCTCTCCCTTCCTCCCTCTCCCCTCCCTCCCTCCCTCCCTCCCTCTCTCTCTCTCTCTCCCTCCTTCTTTCTCTCCCTCTCTTAACTCTCTCCCTCTCTACTCTCTCCTTCTCTTACTCTCTTCCCTTCCTCTCTTCCTCTCTCTCTCCCGCTCCCTCTCCTCAACGATCTAAACCTCCCCCTCCCTTCTCTCTTCTCTCTCTCCCCTTTCCTTCTCGACACGACATCCCTATACCCCTCTTCACCGCGCGTCGCCTTCTCCTTCTTCTCTTCTCTCCTCCTCCGCCTCATAAATCGCCCTCCTATCTCTTACGTTGTGATCAACTGTCCGTCCTGATCTCCCCTTCTCTCTCTCTCTCTTCTCTCCTCTCTCTTCTCCTTCTTTTCTCCTCTCTTCTTCTCTCTCTCCTTCTTCTCCCTTCTCTCTCTCTTCTTCTCTTCATCATTCTCTTCCTCTACTTATTTTTACTCTCTCCCTTATTATCATCACTCAACAAATCTATTATGACACTTTTATTACTCTATTTTTATTATGATCTAATTACTTATTATGCCTCATTTATCTGTAACTTTTTATTCATTATTTATTTACTTTTCACTATCAATTCATCTCATTCTATCAACAGAATCCACCTATTTACTGAACCATTTAATTATTTCACCCTCATTACCCAACTCTATCATTTATTATCCCCTCTTCATCCCTTAACATTTTATTATTGCTTCCTTATCACCTTCTCATTCATTGACTATTATTATCATTCTTCATCATTATTGTCTTTATCGTTATTGTTCTTTTCTCATTGATCTTTCTCTTTATAACGTTTTCTATTTATCTCACTTACTCAATTTCTAATTCATTCATCATTATTCATTTCATCACTTATTTATCTTTTCTCTTCTTATTCAGTAATCAACTCCTCATTTACGTCCATCTCTTTCATTCTTCTCTTCTCATCTCTACTTATTATTCTCTCTTATTCTTCACTCTCATTATCTATCTATCTGCTTAGTTTGTTCTCTTCCTTTCCATCATCTCTTTCTATTCCATTCCTCCACTGCTCTATCTCCTAGTCTCCCTATCCTTTATCTTCACCTTCATTCCTCACTTCTCACTTCGTCTCTCTCCTACTAGCTTCATACTGTCATTATCAATCTCCATTCATTCTATTTTACATCGTGTCTCTTCTTTCTCCTCTCTTCACTTCCCTTTTACCTTCTCCTCTGTATCGCGCAATCTTAGATTTATTATATCATCCCTCTGACTGGTATAAACGCACATTACATATTAATTAGCTGGAACACTTCCTCCTTACCTTTCGGCGCGTCCTATGGTAACCAATACTATATAAACTATTATATGTTTGTTATCAACACCTTTAACCGCATAACGATAATAATAACAGACGCAATTATCTGTAGTAATGTGCTTAGCAGAAGAAAATTCAAAAGGTCCAGATTTACGAAAAGGAGGGAGATACGGGACGTCGGTGCGAATTATTGTAGATAAAGGGCGGGGCTTTGATGCTCGACATTAAAACCTCCTTTAAATGAAGGGGAAAATTCACCGATATTATATAAACGCACCGTAGGAAGAACAGAGTACACGAAAAAGAGAAGAGCAAGAAGCGAAGGGAATAGGAGCAGATAAACGGGGGGAATAGTAAGTAGTTGGAGTAGTAGGTGGGGAGGGGAGTAAAGGAAAATAGTCAGAAAGGGAGGAAGAGAAAAAAAACAAAAAAAAGGAATAAGAGAGAAGAGAGAATAAAATATTGGAGGGCGGGATGAAAGGGGGATAGAGGAGAAGGAGAATTTATCAAAAAAACGAAAGAAGATGTTGAAAGAGGAAATACTGGAAAGTAAAACAGTGAAGGTTTAGGAGTAAGGTATAAAAGATCGTTAAAGTAACTCTTGTAACTACGGGAGCGAAGAGGTAGTGTAAAAAATTAGAATTTATGTACTTAGATTGAGCTGAGAGAGTATGAGAGTGAGGAAAATTTATAGGGCAAAAAAGGAACGAAAGAAAAGGCAACTTGTAACTCGAGCAGTGTATGGAGCACAAATATAAGAGGCGTTAATGGCATTTTCTATGCACGAGAGTGAGGCGCAGACCGGAGGGCAGGGGACGGGCAGGGAGAACGGGCAGTGGTAGGATGTTGGGTGGTCTAGGTGAGGAAAAGTGGGGGCAGTCTCCGTCTCTGAGTAGAAGAAGTAAACAGGGCTAGTAGGAAGAAAGTAAGATAGAAGTAAGAAGGAGATGTGAGCACAGGATTAGGGAGAAAAAGAGGATGGGGGCATGGGGGGGAAGGTTTGGAAAATGGTGAGCTTTGGCATGGTTAGGAAAAGTGGGTGGGCATTGGTTAGGAGCGGGAGTTAGATAAGACGGTATAGTATAACAGGATTTACGATGTCGGTGTATCCTCACTCAGCGTATCTTTCCTGTGCACACACGGACGATACTATTTTCCCTAAAGCAGCTTAAGTACAAGGAACCAACTTTACCTCTCCGATTGAATCCGTATTACTAACCGCAGGGGCAATTAAAAAGCGCGTGTATTGTCATAAATTTGTGGCCATATTTAATGTGATGTACCTGGGACGCAACTTGATATGGAGGGTTGGAGCTGTGCGAGGATAACGGCGAAGGGGAGGGGCAGGTGGTCTTATGATAGTGC
Source organism: Penaeus vannamei (assembly GCF_003789085.1). Lineage (NCBI taxonomy): Eukaryota > Metazoa > Arthropoda > Malacostraca > Decapoda > Penaeidae > Penaeus > Penaeus vannamei. Next base: position 62,003 of record NW_020868536.1, read on the forward strand.
AAGGCATGGGAGGTGTAATTGAGAGTAGATAGATCTATGATCGTCTTTTATGTAGTTGAAGGAGGCTTTCGGTCTCTGGTCTATCATGCGTTTGTTGCGTCTTCGGAAGTTCTTAGTGTTTGTTTTTATTGATGTAAGATATCTAGTATTTGTGTAACTGTCCTGTGATTTACTGCCACTACTTTGTTTATGTGTATTAGGTGAAAAGAGAGGAAGGGCGATAAGGAAATAAAAGGAGTAATAGGAGTGAAAGGTACAGCGCCTATCCACTCTCTCCATCCACGCTTATTCATGAGTGCATACATGCATTCGTTACTACATGAATGTACATGGCGCTGTACACACGAGGCAAGGAGATGGAGCTGGGTGACGACACATGAGCGGTGGACGGGGTAACCACCTTATTGGGGAAGACGACCTTGTTGAGGGGTCGTCGCGGTCTGCCCTCGGTGGCCAGTTTTGTGGTCGCAAACAGCTTGTTGCGTCGTGCGGAGATGAGAGACGTGGAGACACACACTAAACGCAAGTAGGCTTTGGTATTAGATGACGGACAGAGGGCTAGAGTCTAGACCTAAATGCACATCCATAGCGGTCACAGCTAGAGACAGGCACACGCAAATGCACACACGGAACCACAGTCATGCAGAAACATTGTCACGAACCTAGGTAAATGTACAGACGTTTAGGGATGGCTAGGGTAATGGATACCCGTTATTTATCAAACTAGGGGAATTATTTGTGAGAGGTTGAATAAGAATTATTGTGAGAAGTTGAATAGAAATAGAATAGACATAGATAGGAAGCGACGGAAAGAAAGGTTCGGGCCATATTAAGTAAATAAAAGAAAGAAAACGACAGAGTCAAGAGAATGGTTAGATGAAACAACAGATCTAGAGATATAAAGTACATGACAGAGAATAGGCGACAAGAAGAGAGAGGGAGAGTTGTATGCATAAATGTGGATCCGTATATGTGTATGTCGTGTATGTGTTTATATTTGGGTCTTTGTCCGTCCGAGTATGCGTGCATATATGTTTGGATTTGCTTGTATATGCGCTTATTCCCAAGACCTCATGCAAATAGAGGAGAAAGTATCATGGGAAGAGGAATTAGGTTGGTCAGTTACCCCCTCCCCTTAAAAGAAAAAAAAAAATCGTATCACGAAGTTGAAACCTTAAAAAAAAAAAAAATCGAAGAATGGATGTCCGCCAAGTCACGATCCCGCGCCTGATAAAGCTGCCGTCTCACCATACATGAGGAAAGTGGACGGGGTGGGGTGGGGTGGGGGGGGTGCACGCGGTGTGTCGGTGCTGTCGGAGAGGGAGTCGGTCGCTGTTGTTGGTCGATCGCATCGTTTTGGGTCGTTTGGTTATGTTATGATGATGGTAACTTATTTAATTTATAATGATGGGGATGATAAGTTGCATAGATTGGTAATGGTGGTTTGTACAAATGGTAATGATAATGATGATGTTATATAAATGAAGATGAAAGCCAAAAGGATTTCGAAACTGTCGTCTCATTTTCAGTAAATCTAGTCCATTTTCAGTAAAATCTAGTTTATCCGTTGTGGGGGTTTTCTCATAAATATAAATGATAATTTATATAAAAATAACGATAATGATGGTGTTATATAAATCATAATGACAATCATAATAAGTTGTATAAATCACAGTGATGATAATTTATATATCAATCTTAATGATCGGAAAAATTACGATAACAATAGTTTGACAAAGAATGATAATAACACGTCTGTCAACGGTAATGTCTCGCTTTCATATTGATTCTCAGTTGCAATTATCACCCTCTCCCCCTTCTTCTTTCCACCTCTTTCTGATAATAATTACTATCACCCTCTCTTCCCTTTTCCTCTTTCTGATATATATTTTACTATCACCCTCTCTTCCCTTCTTCTTCCCCCTCTTCTGATAATAATTACATCACCCTCATAATAATTACTATCACCCTCTCTCCCCTCCTTCTTTCCCACCCTCTTTCTGATAACAATTACTTTCGCCCTCTCTCCCCTCTTCTTCTTCATCTTTCTGATAATAATTACTATCACCCTCTCCCCCTTCTTCTTCTTCCTCTTTCTGATAATAATTACTATCACCCTCTCCTGTCTTCTTCTTTCCACCTCTTTCTGATAATAATTACTATCGCCCTCTCCCCCTTCTTCTTTCCACCTCTTTCCACCTCTTCTTCTTTCCATCTCTTCTTCCTTTTCCATCTCCTTCTTCTTTCCACTCCTCTCTCTTTCCACCTCCTTCTTCTTTCCACCTCTTTCAGATAATAATTACCCAGGTGATTATTTCTCGCCCCCCCCCCGCTCACCTCCCCCTCCCCCCGTGCAACAGGTGCGCTGGGTGTGGACGAGCCAGAGTCAGCGCTCCCATTGTCACGTGGTAACCTTTTGTTTGTGGTCGTGGCGCTGACGGCAATGGCGGGAGTTTTTTCGTTATTTTCCGTTTTTTTTTTTGTGTTTTGGCGTTAGGATCTCTTTTTTTTTTTTTTTTTACTTGGTTGTTTAGGATCTCTATTTTTTTTTCTTTTACTTGGTTGTTTAGGATTCTCTATTTTTTTTCACTTGGTTGTTTAGGATCTCTATTTTTTTTTGGTTAGGATTCTCTATTTTTTTTCATTGGTTGTTTAGGATCTCTATTTTTTTTCTTGGTTGTTTTAGGATCTCTATTTTTTTTCACTTGGTTGTTTAGGATCTCATTTTTTTTCACTTGGCGGATTGGTTGTTTAGGATCTCTATTTTTTTCACTTGGTTGTTTTGATCTCTATTTTTTCACTGGTTGTTTAGATCTCTTTTTTTCACTGGTTGTTTAGGATCTCTATTTTTTTTTCACTTGGTTGTTTAGGATCTCTATTTTTTTTTTACTTGGTTGGTTTAGGATCTCTATTTTTTTTCACTTGGTTGTTTAGGATCTCTATTTTTTTTTCACTTGGTTGTTTAGGATATCTATTCTTTTTTTTTGGTTTTTTCTCTATTTTTCACTTGGTTGTTTAGGATCTCTATTTTTTTCACTTGGTTGTTTAGGATCTCTATTTTTTTCACTTGGTTGTTTAGGATCTCTATTTTTTTTCACTTGGTTGTTTAGGATCTCTATTTTTTTTCACTTGGTTGTTTAGGATCTCTATTTTTTTTCACTGGTTGTTGTTCTCTATTTTTTAACTTGGTTTAGGATCTCTATTTTTTTTTACATTGGTTGTTTAGGATCTCTATTTTTTTTCAACTTGGTTGTTTAGGAATCTCTATTTTTTTTTACTTGTTGTTTTAGGATCTCTTTTTTTTTTCACTGGTTGTTTAGGATCTCTATTTTTTTTCACTTGGTTGTTTTAGGATCTCTATTTTTTTTTTCACTTGGTTGTTTTAGGAATCTCTATTCTTTTTTTCACTTGGTTGTTTAGGATCTCTATTTTTTTTCACTTGGTTGTTTAGGATCTCCTATTTTTTTTACTTGGTTGTTTAGGATCTCTATTTTTTTTTTCACTTGGTTGTTAGGATCTCTATTTTTTTTCCACTTGGTTTGTTTAGGATCTCTATTTTTTTTTCACTTGGTTGTTTAGGATCTCTATTTTTTTTCACTTGGTTGTTTAGGATCTCTATTTTTTTTCACTTGGTTGTTTAGGATCTCTATTTTTTTTTCATTGGTTGTTTAGGATCTCTATTTTTTTTCACTTGGTTTTTAGGATCTCTATTTTTTTTCACTTGGTTGTTTAGGATCTCTATTTTTTTTCACTGGTTGTTTAGGATCTCTATTTTTTTTCACTTGGTTGTTTAGGATCTCTATTTTTTCACTTGGTTGTTTAGGATTCTATTTTTTTTCACTGGTTGTTTAGGATCTTAATTTTTTTTCACTTTGTTTAGGATCTCTATTTTTTTTTTGGTTTTTAGGATCTCTATTTTTTTTCACTTGGTTGTTTAGGATCTCTATTTTTTCACTTGGGTTGTTTAGGATCTCTATTTTTTTCACTTGGTTGTTTAGGATCTCTATTTTTTTTCACTTGGTTGTTAGGATCTCTATTTTTTTTTCACTTGGTTGTTTAGGATCTCTATTTTTTTTTTGGTTGTTTTTGTCTTTTTTTTTTACTTGGTTGTTTAGGATCTCTATTTTTTTTCACTGGTTGTTTAGGATCTCTATTTTTTTTCACTTGGTTGTTAGGATCTCTTGGTGTTTAGGATTCTATTTTTTTATTTTTTTTTTTTACTTGGTTGTTTTTATTTCTTAGGTGTTGATTTGTTTTACTTGCGTTTCATCTGTTTATTTTGCTATTTGTATATTTATTTTTTGTATGTTTGATTGTTTATTTATTTCAAATATTTATTTGCTTAGGTCTATTTTTGTTTGTTTGTTTATTTGTTATTTTTTTTTTACTTGTTTATGGTTTTATTCCTTATTTGTTAATTGATTTACTTTTATATTAATCTGTTTATTTGTTAAGGTGTTGGTATATTTATTTATTTATTTATTTGTATGTTTTGTATGTTTAATTGATTATTTAATTATTTCACCTATTTATTTGCATGTTTATTAGGTTATTTATTTATTTGTTTATTTATTTTTGTTTGTGGCTAATTTTTTTCTGGTTTATTTCAGGAGTTGTGGAGAGTGCCAAAGGAGGGTCAAGGAGTGCCATCTGTTTTCTTTTTCGTTTAAGTAAGTACTGCTGTTAGATGTTATGTTGCGATTACGTCGTTAAAAAAAGTAATTGCTATTTGTGTTTTTGTTGTTCATGTTTTATGTTCGTTTTTTATCTCTTACGTGATTTCATTTTTTTTTTTTTTTTTAACCGAGGCATTTTGACGAGATTCGGAAAATAATTGGATTCCTATTTACGGTCGCGTGCATTTTCTCTCTCTCTCTTCTCTCTCTCTCTCTTTTTTTTTGGGGGGAAGGGGTGGATTTTGGGTGTTGTCTTATTTTCTCCTCTCTCTCTCTCTCCTCTCCTCTCTTCTCCTCTCCTCTCCTCTCCTCTCTCTCTCTCTCTCTCTCTCTCTCTCTCTCTCTCTCTCTCTCTCTCTCTCTCCTCTCTCTCTCTCTCTCTCTCTCCCTCTCTCTCTCTCTCTCTCTCTCTCTCTCTCTCTCTCTCTCTCTCTCTCTCTCTCTCTCTCTCTCTCTCTCTCTCTCTCTCTCTCTCTCCTCCCTCCCTCTCCTCCCTCCTCCTCTCTCTCCCTCTCTCTCTCTCCCTCTCCCTTCCCCTCCCCTTCCCCTCCCCTTCCTTCTCCAACCCTCCTTCCCTCCCCCTCTTCTCCCCTCCCTCCTCCCCTCCTCCCCTTCCTTCCCCTTCCCCTTCCCTCCGTGCCGCCGTAAATGTCTGCCAGGTTTTGCCTTAATGTTAAAGGCCTCATTTCCAGGTCAGGCAGAGGGCGACTCCCAGACCCTCTCCGGCGAGCCAAGAGTTCAGAGGAGGGAAAAACCTCTGCTGCCGGACGTTGGCACAGTGCCACGGGGCGCTAGGCCATGCTTTTAGTCTCCTTGCTGCTGCTTTGTTTTGTTTTTTTGTTTCTTTCTCTTCTCTCTTTTTTTCTTTTTCTTTCTTTCTTTCCTTTCTTCTTTTTTTTTCTTTTTCTTCCCATCTCTTCTTTTTTTTTTCTTCTTCAGCCGTCCGTCTTTCTTTCCTTCTTTCTCCATTTTTCTTTTTCTTTTTTTGTTTTTTTCGCCTTAAAAACCTCCTTTCTCCCTCCACCTCTCCTCTCCTCCTCCTCCTTCCTCCAACTCCTTCCTCCCTTCTCCTCCCCTCTCCTCTTTCTTCCTCCCTCCTCCTCCTTCCTGTCTTTCTCTTCCCCACTGTACCTCCCATCTCGCTGCCTCTCGCATTTTGGGCGGTTTTGGGCGGGCTCGTGGGCGTGTCTTTAAACGAGGGACCGAGGCCAGTCAAAGGGTTGTGATGATGATAATGAAAGTCTCCTTTAATCATCAATGTTGTTATTCTCGACGGAAATTCGCAATGTCGTTAATGATCCCCGTGGTTTGTGGTTTTGCATCTTGCTCGGGAATTTTATTGTTAACGTATGTGTGTCGCGAGGTGGAGGGGTGTTTTTTTGTTTTTTTTTTATATAGGTAACGATTGTGGTGTGTTTTCTCTCTGTCTCTGTCTGTCTCTGTCTGTCTCTTGGCTCTCTCTCCTCTCTCTCTGTCTCCTACTCTCTCTGGTCGTTCTTCCATCTTCTCTCTCCTCTCTCGTCTTCTCTTGTCTCTCTGTTCTCTTCTCTTCTCTCTTCTTTGTCTCTCTCCCCCTTCTCTCTTCTGGCTCTTCTTCTCTTGTCTGATCTTTTCTTCTCTCCTCGTTCTTCTCTTCTCTTTCTCCTTCTCTCTNAGGGGAAGAGGGGGGAAAGGAAAGATATTAGAGGAGGCGAAAGGAAGCGAGGGATGGGTAGAGAAGTGTGGGGGAGCAAAGGGGAGAATGCAGAAAGAGGGGAAAGAAAGGGAAGTAAGGGTCCGAGGGGAGACGAAGGGGAGCGAAAGAGACACGAGGGGAGGGGAGGGGAGAGGAGGAGACACGAGGGGAGGGAGAGGGGAGGCGAGGAGAGGAGACAAGAGGAAGCTGCGGCGGGTATACTCTAGGGTGTGGGTGGGTGGACAACCGCGTGCAAAGGGGACAGAAAAACCGTCGATGCGTTTGGCAATAATATATTTTTCTTTGTGAGGGGCACGAGACTGATCTCAACCTGCATCTTGGCCATTTTAGGACGGTTGCAAGGCGGTGGCGGACTAAGTGCGGAGTAAGGTCTTCTCTCTCTCTCCCTCCCTCCTTCTTCCCTCCCTCTCTCTCCTCTCTCTCACACACACATTCCCCTTTCTCTTCTCTCCTCTTTTCTCTCTCTCTCTCTCCCTCCCTCGGCTCTCTCGTCTCTCTCTCTCTCCTCTCTCCCTCCTCCCTCCTTTCTTCTCTTCTCTCCTCTCTCCTCCTCTCCTCTCTCTCTCTCTCCCTCTCTCTCTGCTCTTCTCTCTCGTCTCTCCCTCCTCCTTCCGTTCCTCTTCTCTCTCTTCCTCTCTCTCTCTCTCTCTGGGTGTTTCACTCTGTCTGTAATGGTCTATGTCTTTCTCCATATGTCTGTTCCCTCTCTCTCTCTGTCTGTCTCACTCTGTGGTCTTTCAATTCTCTCTCTAATCTCTCTCTCTCTCTCTCATTCTGTCTGTCTGTCTATCTCTGTCTCCCTGTTTGTCTGTCTGTCTGTCTCTCTCTGTCTCTCTCATATCTCTTTCTCTCCTATTACCGCCCAATACGTTTCGACCAGATAGCAACGCTGTAGAAGATAAAAAAGAACATAAGTAAACCAGAAACCAAACAGACCGAATGCTACTTCCGCATCCAAAATTTAAGGCTATTTATGTATGTTTCTTCATCCGTTTTATTTAGAAAACCAATACAGGACGTTTTTCGCCCACCGAGCCCTGTCTGGAGGCCCGCTGTTGGCAGACGACTCGCATCCTTCTCTCATCCCGCACTCGCGACGCTTTCAAAATTTTCAAAACTTTCACGTCCCTGCCAACTTCTCGCCTTCTTTGTCCTCGGGTTTTCCTCCAAAAAGAAATGTTACTGGTTTGTCATCTTCCTCGCTGTTTTCTCCACATTCATTCGTTCGGGTGATAGTGTTTGTTTGTGTCTGTTTGTTTGTCTGTTTGTCTGTCTGTCTCACTCGCTCTCTGTCTCTGTTTGTCTAAATTCTCTCTCTCTCTTTTCTCTCTTTTCCTCCCCCCCACTCTCCCTCTCTCTCCCTTTCATTTCTTTCTTCTCTCTCTCCCTCCTCTCTCTCTCTCTCTCTCTCTCTCTCTCTCTCTCTCTCTCTCTCTCTCTCTCTCTCTTCTTCTGTCTGTCTCTCTCCCTCCATCTCTCTTCCTTTCTCATTCTCTCTCTCTCATGCAATATTCTACAGAACCTCCTCGTAAAAACAACTTTCCATCTAATCCTCGACGTCGACACTTCACCCGAAGAACAACAGCGAAATCATTACCAATTCAACGCATGATGTTGCCAAAGCGATTCCTTCACCGGTTTTCGGCATTTCTTTGGGTCACGAGGCCAGTGCCTGAGGCAGGCGCGCATGAATATATATATATATATATATATATATATATATATATATATATATATAATATATATATATATTATATATATATATATATATATATATATATAATAATATTTATATATATATATATATATATATATATATATATATATATATATATATATATATATATATATATATATATATATTCATCTAATGACACTGACCACCCTAAATGGATACTGGCTATCCCACTAAACCCTAAAACGGAGGAGGCAGTGATAACTTTAGGACGCCAAAGAACAAACAACAACAAAACAACAGCAGGCAAAAAAAAAAAAAAAAGAAAAAAAAATGCATATAGATTAAATAGATAAAAATAGGTAAATCACAAGCTATCACAACTTTAATTAATTTCTAAATAATTCACAGAGGTTCTGGCGCTAATGAAGTGAGAGAAATTGTATTCTTGGAACGGAATATGATGACTTTGACCTATTATTATTTTTTTTAATTCGTCTTTAGTGTCACTTTATCGCCCTCTCTCTCTGTCTCTGCTTCTGTCTGTCTCTCTCTCTCTTTTCTGTCTCCTCTCTCTCTGTTTCTCTCTTCTCTCTCTCTTTCTTCTCTCTTTCTGTTTCTCTCTCTCTCTGTATCTTTCTCCATCATTCTGTCCTCTTTCTCTCTTTCTCTCTGTCTCTGTTTCTTTCTGTCTGTCTGTCTCTCTCTCTCTCACTCCCTCCCTTTTTTCCTTGCCTCTTTTTTCCTCTTGTGTTTTTATCTCTCCCTATTATTTTTTTTTTCTCATAATCAACTTACTAATCAATATCATCATAAATAGTCTTTTTCATTAATTCCTCACATTAATCATAATTGTCTTCATAATTCCTATAAGAATCACAATAAGAATAAACAATAAGAATAAACAATAAGAATAAACAATAAGAATAAACAATAAGAATAAACAATAAGAATAAACAATAAGAATAAACAATAAGAATAAACAATAAGAATAAAAACAATAAAGAATAACAAAAAAGATAAACAATAAGAATAAACAAAGATCATATTCACTGTTGGCATTTCTTTTATCATAAAGGCCAAAGGTTATTTATTTGATTATTTTTCTTATTAATACATTTATTTTCATTCCTTCAATTTCATGATCGTAATGCTTCTTAATGTCATTCTCAGTGTCATTCCGCGACAGAATATTCGCTCATAATATTGCATTGTTACCATTTCTGCGAATAAAAAAAAACTATCGTATGAAAGTTTTATATCATCTTAAAGTTGTTAATGATCTTATCTCTTTTGCTTTATATATACTTTCACACACATACATACACATACACATCACACACACACACACACACACACACACACACCCACACACACACACAAACACAACCACACAAAACACACACACACACACACACACACACACTCACACACACACACACACACACACACACACACACACACACACACACACACACACACACATATATATATATATATTATATATATATATATATATATATATATATAATAACATATCGAAATAAAAAAAAGATTTAGTAATCTTAAGTCAATAAGTTCGTCTATATATCTAATTACACACACACAAACACACACCACACATACATTACACACACACACACACACACACACACACACACAGAGAATCACACACACACATGTACGTATGTTTTATTTTCTTTTTTTCTTTTCATTTCTTTTAGACAAACGTCTACCGTTATTCTTCAACAATGGCAAAGTATGTGAGTGTTGTGGCACGCGCTCAAGTACCACCTGTGGATGTCGTTACCACCTGCAACATTCGTGACGCCTACTTGGAGCGCCGCCAGATGGTGCCGATGTATGTAAGGATTACGGAAGATAGATGGCGTTGGTTGGCATGGCTGCTCTGAAGGATTCCCGTTTTCTTTGATCTACAATGAGGGTTAGTTTGCGTTGTTATTCTTATGTATCTATATCTAGATCTATGTATGTATGTGTATGTGTGTGTGTGTATGCATGTAAGTATGTACGCACACACACACACACACACACACACACACACACACACACACACACACACACACACACACACACACACACACACACACACACACACACACACACACACACACTACACACACACACTACACCCACACACCCTCACACACATCTATATCTATCTCTCCGCATGTATATATGTATCCACACATAAGCATATTTCCGCATGTAAAGTCATAAGCAACTCCTACAAGTCCTCCTTTTAAAGCTATTTTCCTTTTCTCTGGCTGTTGGCGTCAGATTATTAACGAACAGCTCTTGCTCCTCTTGGTTCGCTTCCCCAGCCCCTTCCTTGCGCAGTCAGCACCTCTTGTTCCGTAAGCTTTCGGTCTTACGGTGTTAGCAAGCGATCTAACTTCGAACATGGCTATCATGTCGTATTAACAAAAAGAAGAAGAAAAAGAAATAGAAAGATAAAAAGAAAGGAAGGAGGAAAGAAAGAAAGAAAAGAGAAGAAAGAAAGGAAAAGAAAGAAGAAGAAAAAAAGAAAGGAAGAAAGAAGAAAGGAAAAGAAGAAAGAAAGGAAGAAGAAAGAAAGAAAAGGAAGAAGAGAGAGAGAAGAAAGAAAGATAGAAGAAAGAAAGGAAGAGAGAAAGAAAGAAAGAAAGTAAGGAAAAGCGTCATCAAACATTCTATTTTCAACACTTCTTATTCTGCTCTCGAATCTTAGTGAAACTTTACAAAGCATATGTGAGAATGATTAGTATTAATATCATCTACTGTCGTGATAAGCAAAATAAAGGTATTGGTAAAGTTTCATATACGTATTCAGTAGATAATAATTCCCCAGAATCCATTACCAAAGAATTATAAAGTTTATTCATGTGTTACTTGTGAAGTACACATAAGAAGTGGAATTAATATCAATAAAATATCAATAAATCATCTAAGAATAGCAACAATAAACTATATTCATTTTCGAGGGTTCGATCTTCAGCTTGGATTCGAAAAGAAAAATGGACACTGTGACATATGTGAATAAGGGAGTGCGATCCGTAGACAAGTAAGATGGGTTCGAAAATGATTTTTTCTATACCACCACCAAAGTGTATTGAGGGTCAAGATACAGTTAAGAAAGAATGAAAGAACGTAAGAAAAACATGCTAGCTGATCTTTTAAACTTGTCAAGATTCGGAGAAGTTACAATCACTGAACGCAATCTATTCCAAAGTCTACAAACAGCAGTAAAAAAGCATCTAGAAAACTGACTCGTAAACGATCGACTTACACCAAATATCATTGAACAGAGGAACATAGAACCTTTGATAACTCTTGCAGGTAAAAACTTATTGATGGGATGTGAATTATCGGTTACAACTTTGCATAAGACTGAAAGAGCCCCAATAACCCTACGATGTCCTATGTCCACATTTAAATCAGGCAGGAGACATTTAATGGAATATATAGAACGATCAAGCAGTCATAAGTGTGAGTCTGCAGCAGATAACCACACAGGAGAACAATACTCAAAATGAGTAAGAATAAAAGAATTGAATTTGAATTCATAGATCTTCTTGCACTTGCGAATGATGCCTAACTAGATATATATATATATATATATATATATATAATATATATATATATAATATATATATATATATGTATATATGTATGTATGTGTGTGTTGTGTGTGTGTGTGTGTGTGTGTGTGTGTGTGTGTGTGTGTGTGTGTGTGTGTGTGTGTGTGTGTGTGTGTGTACACATACATATACATACATACATACATACATACATACATACATACAACATACATATACACAGACACACACACACACACACACACACACACACACACACACACACACACACACATATATATATATATATATATATATATATATATATATATATATATATATATATATATATATAGGCATCATTCGCAAGTGCAAGAAGATCTATGAATTCAAATTCAATTCTTTTATTCTTACTCATTTTGAGCATTGTTCTCCTGTGTGGTTATCTGCTGCACAGACTCACACTTATGACTGCTTGATCGTTCTTTAAAAGGTTGTTAGGTT
>NW_020868536.1:94209-104209 GCF_003789085.1 Penaeus vannamei
CACTTGTACCAAGAATCAATTTACACAATACTGAATTTCCACTTACGCAAGGGAGGTTTTGCGCTGCCACCTCTCGTGCTTCTGTTTCGAAAGCTGTTTTGAATATTTCATTTGCTCGCCTGGCTTTTCTTACGCGTTTTGCTCAATCTTCAGATATATAAGTCTGTATATTTCCTATTGTGTTATTCTGCTTTTTTGTGCTTCTTTTCTTATTTGTTTATCTACTTTCCCTTTTTTATTTACGTTTTGCGTTTGTTTTCCTTTTGTGTTATCTAGTTTTCTGATACTATATAGAATTATCGATTTATGTATCTATTTACTCTTTCTCCACTTTTTCTGTTCCTCATTTTTACAGTTCTTCAATTTTCCTATTATTTTATTTCATTTGTTTTATTATTGCTATTATATTTGTTTTGTAGTATCCATATATTTGTTTCAATAATTTTTCTCTTCCATTTCTCTATCTTATATAAAAAAACACCCGCAAACACACCCACACAAACAAAACAAACCACTCACACATACCACACACACAACCCCCCCCCCCCACACACGCCCACCCCCCTAAAAAAAAAGAAAGAAAGAAAGAAAAAAAAAACGAAAACCCAGATCTCAAAATAAGTCCTGGTAACTCGGATCAGATTACGTTCGCCGATTCGATTACGGCTCGACATCCAGTGGTTAAAATCGACTCCGCTCTATTTTTCGCTCACCCTTTCGGACGATCACAAATAGCCTGTGCATATGTGACGATAATAGCTTATATATGAATGCATATATATATATATATATATATATATATATATATATATATATATATATATATTATATATATATATACACACACACACACACACACACACACACACACACACACACACACACACACACACACACACCACACACACACACACACACACATATATATATATTATATATATATATATATATATATATATATATATATATATTTATATACATATACAGTATAAATGCACACACACATGTGTGTGTGCACTCACGCATTGGCCCATAATTTGTGTGTACGTATGTGCGTGTGTGTTTGTATACATTTAGCGAGGCTGGCTAAAGGTCGGTAAACTCCCCTCTTTAGGGCGCAAAAACCCGCGTCGATCCTCGGAACGGAAGCCCAAGGGCGGCCGGCGAAGGGACGCGGGATGTGGGGTTACCAGGTCCCTATCCCCTGGCGAGGCGAGGGGGGGGGGGAGGGGAGGGGTAAGGGGTAGACATTTGCTTAGGAGAGAAACAAAAGGCACGGTAATGTTACCGAATGAGATGTTTTTGCCAAGACGATAAGAATGAAGGGGAAATTGACAATAAAAACATTGGATTTCTTGATTAAATGATTCCGTGAAATGAGCCGGCGTTAATTCATCCAGGGGTCATTGGGTACAGAACCCTAGAAGATTCACAGATCACTTTGAATATCTATCGAGCATCGTGTTCTGTGTTGTTCTCTTTTTTATTTTCGTTAAACACATCTCAAACGTATATGCGTTTTCTAGCCATCAAAAAATACATACCAAGATATGAAGTTTTGGTCGACGTTTTGTATGCTGAATGTCGTGTTATGCATGTGTGCGTATGTTTATGTGTGTGCATTAATGTATGCAATAATTCTGTGATCGTTTTTTTCCCTCGTTTGAGTGTACACGTGTATCAGCATGTGTGTAAGAATTCTATATTCGATTCTTCCCGTGTTTATTTACATGTGTGTGTGTGTGTGTACGTACGTATGTGATGTACATATATGTGAGGGATAATTTGGTCCTGAGTTCTCCCGTGTCTCTGGGTGTCTCGAGTGGGATCGCCGGGCACAAAAACACCCGTCTGGAAGAAGGTTCCTGCTTTACCTTGAGCAGGGCTGTAGAAAACGCTGTCCCTGGGCGTTATCATGGGCGGGCTGCGTGCTGGACGTCTCCCGGCTGTTCCGTTGGCTTGGCGGGCGCTGCGTCGATTGAATATAACTTCTAGATTTACGTTAATTGTGTCTCTCTTCAAGGGAGTGGCTGGCTGGTTGGTATTTTGAAGGGAAACCGAGGGAGAAAAGAGGCGGTTCGAACACGAGCTCCATCCGGGTGTTCAAGGTCACGCCATAAGTGCTCGGTATTAGAATCTACCCTTCCATTGCTTCATATGTAAGTCCTTATCTTATTGATACTAAATATCCTTTTAATCTTATAAATGCTAATATCCTTGGGTTGTGGATGGTTTAACCCTGAATACGGGTGTTAAATATGATAAAAAAAAAATCTACCCTTTTTTTCTTTCCATTTTTTAATTCTATTTTTATAGGGCCAACCACAGGCCTACCTTGAGAACAAGTGTAACCTGACTTAGAGCCCATGACATAGGCCTATTTGAAGCCTTATTTTTGTGTTGTGTAACGTCTATTTAAAGACTGAAAATGATAACTTTTTATCTATTTAAGGAATTTTATAGATAATATAAGAGAGGTAATAAGGTCCACAGTTGAGTTCAGGTAAAGTCGACCTGATTTAATGTAGATTTAAGGTCAAGTTAAGGTCCTGAATGGGAAAGTTCGATTTTTTTACTAAGGCAAAATGCAAAGTCATTTGCTGTAGATAAGTCACACACACGGCCGAAACATTATGGCAATGATGAAAAATATTATTAATGATAGTTGCAAATTGACGAACAATGAAAGTGATAGTAATGGCAAGAGCAATGAGGAAAACGATGATGATGGCGACGCAGATGGTGATAAAGGTGATATAGACGATAAAGATAATAGTGATGATAATAATAATGATGGTGATAATGATAGTAATGCCAATAATAATAATGATATTAACAGTAATGAAATTACTATAACTACGTTTACTACTACTACTGCTTCTTCTGTTACTAATACTATTCCTACTAATAGTAATAACAACAATAATGATAGTAATGAAAAATAATGACCATCATCATAATGATAATGATAACAACAACAATAGTAATGATAACGAAAATAGTAATGATAATAAATAATGATAAATAATGATAAAATAATAAATAATAATAATAATAATATAATATATAATATATGACTATATTCATAACGAATGATGAAGATAATAAATAATAATGAATGCTGATATTAAATACAACTTTTATTCTTATAATAAAAAAATACTAACTACACCACCTACTTTAACTACTAACTAACTACTGGCTACTGGTTGTATAAACTATAATACTACTGCTACTAATCTATAATGCTACTAAATATAATATGCTATACTATTCTAACATCTACTTAAACTTCTACTAATACTACCTAAAATAATTACAAACTAAACTGCTACTATACTACTTCTAGATCACTACTACTGCAACTACTGTACTACATGCTGAATAACTATAAACTATATTAATTACTGTTACCTACTATTGTAAATTATGTAATAATAGCTAGAAACAACAGGAACACCTGCTATTTACTAATTACTACACGTTGCTATTAGTACTACCAACACGAAACGCCACAGCAAGACACTCATACAACATCAAAACAAATGCTCAACCCAACATTAAGACAAACTAAATAACACCACAAAACAAACTAGCCAGACAACAGCAAACAACAACAACAACAGCAAACAAAGTAACAGCACACAAACAGAAAAAAATAACAACAACACACAAAAAATAACAACAATAACAGCAAATACACAACAGCACAACAACAACAAAGCAACAAATAACACAAAACAGCAACAAAATAACAACAACAGCAAAGCAACAATAATAACAACAAAACAACAACAACAAAAACGAAAGCTTACAACCCAAAACTGCTTAGAATGCAAATGAAGATTCCAAAGAGAAAATTCCCAGCACGGCTTAGGCAGCGTTTGAATTTTTATCTTGTTTATTGCGTGAGTCGTTACGTAACCACCGCTCGCTGGGGACTTCCTGGTGATGCAATCTGGCTCGGGCCATTGCAAGACTGAAGTGCTTAGGGCGTGTGAGGCGGGGAGGGTGGGGTGGGGTGGGGTGGGTTGGGGTGGGGTGGGTTGGGGTAGGTTGGGATGGGGTGGGGTGGGTGGGGTGAGTTGGGGTGGGTTGGTATTGGGTGGTTGGGTGGGTTGGGTTTTGGGTTGGGTTGGGTTCTGGTTGGGGTAGGTTGGGGTTGGGTTGGGTTGGTTGGGTGGGGTATGGGGTGGGTGGGGTGGGTTGGGTTGGGTTGGGGGTTGGGTGGGTGGGTGGGTTGGGGTGGGGTGGGGTGGGGTTGGGTTGGGGTGGGAATGGGTGGGGTGGGATGGGGTTGGGGTGGGGTGGGGTGGGGTGGTGTGAGGGTGGAGGAGTGGGGTGGGGTGGGGTGGAGGTGGGAAGGTGGGTGGGGGGTGGGGTTGGGTGGTGGGTTGGGGTGGTTCGGGTTAGGTTGGGTTTGGGGTGGGGTGGGTTGGGGGTGGTGGAGGTGGGTTGGGGTGGGGTGGGGTGGGGTGAGAGTGGGGTGGTTGGGTTGGGTTGGGTTTGTTGGGTCGGGTGAAGGTTGGGGTTGGGTTGGGTGGGTTGGGTTGGGTTGGGAGTGATGGGTTGGGGGGGGTGGGGGGGTGGGGTGGGTTGGTGTGGATGGGGTGGGGTTGGGTTGGGTTGGAGTGGGGTGGGGTAGGTTGGGGTGGGTTGGGGTTGGGTTGGGTGGGGGTTGGGGTGGGGTTGGGGTGGGGTGGGGGTTGGGTTGGGTGGGTTGGGGTGGGGTGGGTGGGGTGGGGGTGTGGGTGGGGTGGGTTGGGTTTGGGTGGGGTGGGGTGGGTTGGTGGTGGGGTGTCAGTGTCCTCTGTCTATCTGTCTGTCTTGTCTGTCTTGCTCTGCCTACCTATGATCTTTTTCTATTGTCTGCACTTTCTGTCTGTCTATGTATGTATGTATGTATGTATCTGTTTATCTATCTATCTAGCAATCTAGCTATTCATGTATCCCTCTATCTATCTATGTCCAACTCTCTCTTTCGTAACATAAGGGTTGTGGGGGTCAGTTAGTATCAGATAGCAATCTGACAATGCCTCTGTCTCTTTTTCTGTCTCTGTCTATTTTACTATCTATCTTCCTATCTATTTTACTATCTATCTACCTATCTATTTTACTGTTTATCACCAATCTATTTTACTATCTATCATCTTTCTACATATTTATCTATGTGTGGGTGGGGTGTTTCTGCCCATCTCTTCTCTTCTCTTTCTCTTTTCTCTCTCTCTCTCTCTTTTCTTTCTCTTCTCTTTCTCTCCTCTCAAAGATAGAAAAGAGAGGCAGCATATGTAATGCCAAAAATATACACTTTTCCACGGAAAGCATATAAGGAAAAACATTGCGAGAGAGATCCCAGTGCCAAGAAGATCGTTTACAAACTGCCTTCAGCTCGGGTGCCAGCCTTGCATACACGTGTCATTAGTTTCGGTGTCAAGAACGTGATAAAAACTCACCTTAGAAAGTTTTTTTCCCCGGTTACTTTTGTTGGAAGAGGAAAACACGAGAATTATTATTTTGTCCTTTTAGAATTTGAGTTCTCTCTTTCTGGGTCTGCTTTTTTTTCGCTCTCTCTCTCTCGTCCTCTCTCTCTCTCTCTCTTCTCTCTTCTCTCTCTCTCTCTCTCTCTTCTCCTCTCTCTCTCTCTCTCTCTTCTCTCTCTCTCTCTCTCTCTCTCTCTCTCTCTCTCTCTCTCTCTCTCTCTCTCTCACACACACCCTTTGTCTTTGCTTGAATCTGACACGTTCTCACATTCTCTTTGTATATTTATCTTCTTTTCCCCTTCTCCTCTCTCCTTTTCTTTCTCTTTCTTTGTCTCACTATCCGTAAGTATGTTTCATTATGAACTATAATCGCGTACATGATCATTCTAACCCGCGCATCTTCTTAAGAGAGAAGAGAAAGAGGAAGAAAAACAAAGACATAAAGAGCCGAAATGCGTGACACACACACACATCGATAATGCGATAATTAAGTGGCATTTCCACCCAAGTGAACTTCGACGAGAGGAAGAGTCATGAAGCTCGTCTGAGGTGGAAGTGACTTTGCTTCGGCGCTTCAAAGGGAGTCGCCCGTTTTTAGCCCTTAAAGAAACAGGTGCAGTGTGTGTCGCGGGGTAGGGCAGGGCAGGGAAGGTGGGGGGGGGGTTCGAGGGGGGAGAGGGAGGGAGGGGGTGGTGGGACGGGAGGAAGGAGGTGGGAGGACGGGAGGGAAGGAGGGACGGAAGGGTAGAGAGGGGGAACGGAGAGGGGGGAGGGAGGGTGGGAGGAGAGACGGAAGAGGGGGTAGGGGGACGGAGATGGAGGGAGGGGGTGGTGGGACGGGAGGAGGAGGTGTGTGACGGGAGGGTAGGGGTGGGGTTCAAGAGGGGGAGAGGGAGGGAGGGGGTGGTGGGACAGGAGGGATAGGAGGTGGGAGGACGGGAGGGAAGGAGGGACGGAAGGGTAAGAGAGGGGGACGGAGAGGGAGGGAGGGGGTGGTGGGACGGGAGGGAAGGAGGTGGTTGACGGGAGGGAGGAGGGACGGAAGGGTAGAGAGGGAGACGGATAGGGAGGGAGGGAGGAGAGACAGAGGGGAAGGTGACGGGACGGTGAGGGAGGGGGGAGGAGGAGAGACGAGGGAGGTGAGGGAAAGGTCGGGAGGGAGGGAGGAGGAGGAGAGACGGAGGGGAAGGTGAGGGACGGAGGGAGGGAGGGGGAGGTGAAGGCGGGAGAGGAGGAGGGAGGAAGGAGGGAAGCGGAGCAGGGGAGGTTCGGAGAGAGGAGGGGAAGGTAGAGGACGGAGAGGGAGGGAAATGTGGGGACGGGAGGGAGGGGGATGGGGGGAAGGGAGGAGAGTTACAGAAGGGAAGGCGTGGGGTTATTGGCGGATGGAGGAACAGAGGCAGCAGGGTATCTGAAGAGGCAGAGTGGATTAAGGGACTGGTGACAGGAAAATCGCGGAAGGAGAGGGACAGGATTGTTTTAGAAAGGAGGAAGGGAAGCAACAGGAAAAGGATTTGAGGAATAGGAAGAAGAATTAAAGATTGGAGCAGGATGGAGGTGGATAGAAGCGGAAATGAGGGAGAGAAAGAAGGAGAGAAAGGATGAAGGAGAGAATAGGGCGCAGTGGGGAATGTTCGAGGCCATCCTACTCTGATCTTCCTCATTGTAACATCGAGCAAAAAGTGCAGAAAAATGCGAGTTGACACTCACCTAAAACCCCATTTCTATTTTTGTAATGGCCCTTATACTGTGTAGCAGGTAGGCGGGTGGGCTCCTCCTCCCTGATACCGTTTTCCCTCCCTCCCACCTCCTCTTGCATGAATCCCTCCTCTTCCTGCTACTCCTTCCTCCTTGGACTACTCCTCCTCTCCTGCGCTGAGCACTCCTCTCTCCCTCTTCCCACCCTCCTCCCACTCCTGACTACTTATTCTCCTCCCTGCCTGACTACATCCCTCCCTCCTGAATGACTCTCCCTCCTCCCTATACGCTTTCCTCCACTCCTCTTCCTCCTCCTCTTGATACCTCCCTCTTTCTCCCTCCTTCCCTCCTCCTTGACTACCTCCTCTTTCCCTCTCTCCTGACTACCTCCTTCCTCCGCTCCCTCCCTGACTACCTCCTCCTCCCTTCCTTCCTTCTCCCTCCCTCAATTGTTTTCTGTATTTTCTTGTAGTGCGGCGGAAACATTGCCTCCTTCCTTCTTCTCTTTTGTTTCTTCCTCATAAGTGTTATGAGGCTCTTCTTTCTCATTCCATCCTAATTTGCCTTGTTTGAAGAACTGTGAATTGATGAAGAGAGAGAGAGAGAGAGAGAGGAGAGAGAGAGAGATGAGAGAGAGAGAGCGAGAGAGAAGAGAGAGAAGAGAGAGAGGGGAGGGAGGGAAGGGAGAGAGAGAGTGAGAGAGAGAGAGAGAAGAGAGAGAGAGAGAAAGAGAGAGAAAGAGAGAGGAGAGAGAGAGAGGGAGAGAGAGAACCCAAGGAAGGCGAGAGCGACGAGACTGATGATAGAATAGATAGATAGATCAGATAAGATAGATAGAATAGATAGATAGATAGCATAATAGATAGAGAGAGAGAGAGAGAGAGAGAGGAGAGAGAGAGAGAGATAGAGAGAGAAGATAGATAGAGAGATAGATAGATAGATAGAGAGAGAGAAACAGAAGGAGAGGAGGAAGAGAGGAGAGAGAGCGGGAGAGAGAGGAGAGAGCCAGAGAGAGAGAGAGAGAGAGAAGAGAGAGAGAGGACGAGAGAGAGAACGAGAGAGAGAGAGAGGCCGAGAGATGAGAGAGAGAGAGATGAGAGAGGAGAGAGAGAGAGAGATATGAGATAGATAATAGGAGAGTGAGAGAGCGAGAGAAGAGAGAGAGAGAGAAGAGAGAGAAGAGAGATGAGAGAGAGAGAAGGAGAGAGAGAGAGAAAGAGAGAGAGAGAGAGAAGAGGAAGGAGGAGCGAGAGCGAGAGTAGAATAGATAGGATGATAGGATAGATGATAGATAGAGGTAGATAGATAGATTAGGATAGATAGAGAGAGAGAAGAGCGAGAGAGAGAGGAGGAGAGAGAGAGATAGAGAGAGACAGATAGATAGAGAAGATAGATAGATAGATTAGAGAGAGCGAACAGCAGAAGAGAGAGAGAGAGAGAGGAGAGAGAGAGAGAGAGAGGAGAGAGAAGAGAGAGAGAGAGACGAGAGGAGAGAGGATGAGAGAGAGAGAGAGAGATAGAGATAGATAAGATAGAGAGGAGAGAGAGAGAGGAGAGAGAGAGAGAGAGAGAGAGAGAGAGAGGAAGAGAGAGAGGAGAGAGAGAAGAAGAGAGAGAAGAGAGAGAGAGAGAGAGAGATGGTTAGAATAGAGATAGATAGAGTAGATAGATAACGAGAGGACAGAGAGATAGATGATAGATAATGATGATAGATAGAAGAGAGGAGAGAGAGAGAGACAGATAGATGATAGATAAGGAGAGAGGAGAGAGAGAGACGAGAGAGAGAGAAGACAGATAGATAGATAGTAAAGGAAGAGGAGAGAGAGAGAGAGAGNCGAGCGTGTATCAGATTATAAGGCCCACCCCTTCCTTAATCTCCATCCGGTCTGAAACCAAAAAATTTGACAAAGACCCTGACCCAGATGGGGGGGAAATAAAAGGGAAACTTTACGCCAAGTTCCCCCCTTTGCACGGAGGAAGGAAACCATTAACGCAAACGAACAAGCTTTCCATGAAAATAAGACCCCAACGGACCCTTATATCACCGAAGGCCACAAAGGAACTCAAAAAAATCGTCTCAACGGGAAAATCCCAACCTTGGTTTGCCAAATGCCAGCGTAAAAGTTAACTAATTACTCTGGAGGGCGGGTGGTCCTTTGTTTCTACCCCTTGGGAATCTGTGTTGTCGTTTGTGTGTCGGTGTGTGTGGTGCTTTTTTCTTGCGTTTTGGTTCCCGGTCAAATGTGTGTATTGGTGGGTCAATTTGTGTATGTATGTGGTGTGTGGCGTCTTCGTGTGTGGTACTGTGACGTGGTGTGGCATGTACGCCGTGTGTGTGTGTGTGTGTCGCGCCGCGGTTTTCTTGCGTTGTTTCGTATGCTGGGTGGGTATTCGGTGGGTGATTTCTGGTAATGTGTGTTGTGTGTGGCAGTTGTGTTTGGTGAATGTGTGTTGTGTGTGTGTGTGTTGCTCGTGTGTGTTAATGTGTGGTCGTGTTGATGTGTGTGTGTGTCGTGTGTTGTCGTGGCGGTGTGGTGTGTGTCGCGGTGTGGTGTGTGTGTGTGTGTTGTGTGCGTGGTGCTGTGGCGTGTGTGTTCCTGTCGTGTGTGTGCTGGTTGTGTGCTGTGTGGGTGTGTTGTGTGTGGTATGAGTAGATGGTTGTGTGTGTGGTGGTGGCATGGTGTATCATCACACGGTAAGTATCATTTTGGTACAAGAACAAACCACAAGAGCACACTCTTAAATCAAACTGTATACGAGTTTGACTGTCTCGTATACTTTTTCGCAGCAATGTATGATTTAAAACAAGTAAACACCTGTCA
>NW_020868536.1:106709-129209 GCF_003789085.1 Penaeus vannamei
AGAGACGAGAGCGACACACCAAGACACCGAGACGAGAGAGAAGGAGAGAGAGAGAGAGAGAGAGAGAGAGAGAGAGACGAGAGAGAAGAGAGAGGGAGCAGGGGAGGGGGGAGGGCGGAGGGAGGGAGGAGGAGGGAGCAAGAGCAGAGAGAGGAAGACGAGGAGAGAGAGGAGAGATGAGAGAGAGAGAGAGAAAGAGAGAGAGGAGAGAGGAGAGTATGGAGAGAGATGAGAGAAGATGGGAGAGAGAGGGAGAGGGAGAGAGAGAGAGAGAGAGAAGAGAGCAGAGGAGAGAGAGAGACGAGAGAGAGGAGAGAGAGAGAGAGAGAGAGAGAGAGAGAGAGAGAGAGAGAGAAGATGAGAGAGAGAGAGATGAGAGAGAGAGGCAGAGAGAGAAGAGAGAGAGAACGATGAGCGAGACGCAGAAGAGAGAGAGAGAGAGAGAGAGAAGAGAGGAGAGAGAGAGAGAGAGAGAGAGAAGAGAGAGAGAAGAGAGGAGAGAGAGAGAGGAGAGGAGAGAGGAAAGAGAGAAGAAGCAAGAGACACACGAGAGCTAGAGATCAGATCACGAGAGAGCAGAGAGAGAGAGAGAGAGAGGAGAGAGAAGAGAGAGAACAAGAGAGAGAGAGAGAGCGACGAGAGAGAGAGAGAGAGAGAAAGAGAGAAGACGAGAGAGAGCAGAGAGAAGCAGAGAGGAGAGGAGAGAGAGAGAGAGAGAGAGAAGAGAGAGAGAGAGAGAGAAAAATATAAAAGAGACGACCGAGAGATAGAGGATAGATGGATAGATACGATAGATGAAGAGAGAGAGAGGGGAAGGAGAAAGAGGAGAGAGAGAGAGAGAGAAGAGAGAGAGAGAAGAGAGAGAGAGAAGAGAGAGACGAGAGCGACAGAGGAGAGGAGAGAGGAGAGAGAGAGGACGAAAGAGAGGAAGAGAGAGAGAAGGCAAAAAGAGAGAGCGAGTAGAGAGAAGAAGAGAGCGAGAGAGAAGCAAGAGAGAGAGATGTTAGAGAGAGAGAGAGAGAGAGAGAGGAGAGCAACGAGAGAGAGAGAGAGAGAGAGGGGAGAGAAGGAGAGGAGAGAGAGAGAGAGAGAGGAGTTGAGAGAGAGAAGAGATGAGAGAGAGAGAGAGAGGGAGAGAAGAGCACGCAGAGAACCTACCACTCGAACGCCAGGAGAGAGAGAGAGAGAAGAGAAGAAAAGGAGAAAGACGAGTAGAGAGGAGAGCGAAGAGAAGAGAACGAGAACGAGACCGTAGAAGAGAGAGAGAAACGAGGGATTTGAGAGAAGAGAGAGAGAGAGAGAGAGGAGAGAGAGGAGGATAGAGAGCAGAGGAGAGGACGAAGAGAGAGGGAGAGAGGAGAGAGAAGAGAGAGAGAGAGAGAGAGGGAGAGAGAAGAGAGAGAGAGTGAGAGAGAGGAGAGAGAGGGGAGAGAGAGAGAGCGAGAGAACCGAGAACCAGACCGATGAGGAGAGAGAGCAGAAGAGGAGAGGAGAGAGAGAAGAGAGATGAGAGAAGAGAGAGAGGAGAGAGAGAGAGCGACGAGAAGAAAACAAAGAACCGGAGAGAGAGAAGGGCGAAGAGAGAGGAGAGAGCAGAAGACGAGAGACGAGAGGAGAGAGAGAAGAGGAGAGAGAAGAAGAGAGGAGAGAGAAGAGAGAAGAGATGACCAGAGAGAGAGAGAGAGAAAAGAGAAGAGAAGACCCGGAACAGGGCGAGACAAGAGAGAGATACTAATGATAACACCTTTTCGGTAATATTACTTCTAATGTCCATAATCTATAACCCCCACTCTTTTTTTTTCAATTCTTAAAAAAAATAAGTATAATCAAACTACAAAACAGACGCCTTATTCTATCCCAATTTAAGGATTAATGGATAGTGCTAATAGAATAACTTCAAAAAACATGATGGTAAGGAGTGATTGTTCAACTGGATTAAAAATGAGGGATTATATTTTCTTAATCGCTTTTCTTTCTCTTCCTTGATTAATCGGGATGGTCGATATTCTTGCGTTCACGTGTGAGGTGATGTGGTGGCATTTAAGATTCAAATTTTAAGTGTCTGTCTTTCCTTTTTTTTCTAATTAATTTTATTTCTGGTTTCATTTATGTATTTCTGTTTTTTATTTATTATAATATTATGCATATATATATATATGATATATATATATATATATATATTATATATATATAATATATTATATAATATATATATATACTATATAATACCTGTGTTGTGGGTTTTTTTGGGGGGGAGTTGAACGAGTATAAGCATAAAAAGGAATATTTAATGGAATTGTCATCACTTTTTAGAAATATGAAATGGCGAAAGATGACATATCAAAAAGATGTGTATCATGATTCCCTTAAACTATACATTTTATTTTATCAGCAACTATCTTATAATTCATATCCTTATAACAAAACCAAAACGGGCAATTAAATCGTTCTATACACAAATCAAACACATTAGATATATCAGAATTAAGCGTATGAGTCTCTAAACCCTTTTATCTATCTTATACCATTTTCTTCAGAGATAATTCATTCATTCATACCATTTCTTCAGGGATAATTGATTTAATTCCTACCATTTTTTTTTTTCAGGGATAATGTACCATTTCTTCAGGGATAATTCATTCATTCTATACACAAATGTCACCAATTACATTTATCAGTATCAAATATACCAGCACTGATACCATTCTTGTAATATATCAGATTTTTCTCCGTCTCATACAAACTCTACGCCTCTATATAATCTGTAGAAGTTCTACAATAATTTCTATCGTGTCTGTAGAAAGCTCTATAACACATTTCTATCGTGTCTGTAGAAGTCCTATACTAATTCTCTCGTGTCTGTAGAAGTCTCATATAATTTCCTATCGTGTCTGAGAAGTCTCTTAATTTTCTATCGTGTCTGTAGAAGACTATACGAATATGTGTCTGTAGAAGTCTAAATCAATTTCTATCGTGCGTAAGAAGTCTATATAATTTCTAATCGTGGTTGTAGTAAGTAATAATTTCTAATCGTGTCTGTAGAAGTCTATAGCAATTCTATCGTCTGTCTGTAGAAGTCTATATAGAATTTCTATCGTGTCTTTTTTAGAAGTAGAAGTCTATACAATTTTCTATCTGTTCTGTAGAAGTCTACTTAAATTTTATCGTGTCCTGTAAGAAGTCTATACAATTTTATCGTGGTCTCTGTAGAAGTCCTATGCAATTTCTATCGTGTCTGTAGAAGTCTAGTACAATTTCTATCTGTCTAGAAAGTCTATACAATTTCTATCGTGTCTGTAGAAGTCTACTTAATTTCTATCGTGTCTGTAGAAGTTGCTAATATAATTTCTCATCGTGTCTCGTAGAAGTCTATACAATTTCTATCGTGTCTGGTAGAAGTCTTACTTAATTTCTATCGTGTCTGTAGAAGTTAATATAATTTTCCCTATCGGTGTCTGTAGAAGTCTATACAGCATTTTTCCCCTATCAGTTCTGTAGAAGTCTAATATAATTTCTATCGTGTCTGTAGATCCTACTTAATTTCCTATCGTGTCTGTCAAGAAGTCTAAACAATTTCTATAGTGTCTTGTAAGAAGTCTATATTAATCTTCTATCGTGTCTGTAGAAGTTACATAATTTCCTATGTGTCCTGTAAGGAAAGTCTATATTTTCTATCGTGTCTGTAGAAGTCTAAGC
Source organism: Penaeus vannamei (assembly GCF_003789085.1). Taxonomy (NCBI): domain Eukaryota; kingdom Metazoa; phylum Arthropoda; class Malacostraca; order Decapoda; family Penaeidae; genus Penaeus; species Penaeus vannamei. The sequence goes on from NW_020868536.1 coordinate 110,406, forward strand.
AATTTCTATCGTGTCTGTCAGAAGTCTATATAATTTCTATTCGTGTACTGTAGAAGTCTATACTAATTTCTAATACGTGTCTGTAGAAGTCTATATTAATTTCTATCGTGTCTCGTAAACGTCCATACAATTATATGATTTATCTGTAGAAGTCTCTATAATTTTCTCACATCCCGTGTCTGTAGAAGTCTAATATAAATTTCTATTGATGTCCTGTAGAAGTCTATATAATTTTCTATCCGTGTCTGTAGAAGTCCTATATACTTTCTATCGTGTCTGTAGAAGTCTATATAGATTTTCTATCGTGTCTGTAGAAGTCTATTATAATTTCTAATCGGTGTCTGTAGAAGTCTATATAATTTTCTATCGTGTCTGTAGAAGTCTATATAATTTCTATCGTGTCTGTAGAAGTCTATACAATTCTATCCGTGTCTGTAGAAGTCTATATAATTTCTATCGTGTCTGTTAGTAAGTCTGTGTCTCTATTATAATTTCGTTATCGTGTCTGTAGAAGTCTAGTGTCTGTGAAAGTTCTATCGTGTCTGTAGAAGTCTATATAATTTCTATCGTGTGTCTGTAGAAGTCTATATAATTTCTATCGTGTCTGTAGAAGTCTATACAATTTCTATCGTGTCTGTTAGAAGTCTATATTCTAATTTCTATCGTGTCTGTAGAAGTCTATATAATTTCTATCGTGTCTGTAGAAGTCTATATAATTTCTATCGTTCTGTAGAAGTCTATATAAATCTTCTAATTTCTAATCGTGTCCTTGTTAGAAGTCTATAATAATTTCTACGTGTCTGTAGAAGTCTATATAATTTCTATGTGTCTGTAGAAGTCTAATATAGAAGTCTTCTAAATTTTTCTCATCGTGTCTGTAGAAGTCCTATACAATTTCTATGTGTTGTAGAAGTCTAATACACTTCATCGTGTCTGTTAGAAAGTCTATATAATTTCTTATCGTGTCTGTAGAAGTCTATAACAATTTCTTATCGTGTCCTGTATGACAGTCTATTTAATTTCTATCGTGTCTGTAGAAAGTCTATTCAATTTCCTATCGTGTCTGTTAGAAGTCTTATAATTTTCTTCGTGTCTGTAGAAGTCTCTATAATTTCTATCGTGTTCTGTAGAAGTCTATATAATTTCTAATGCGTGTCTGTAGAAGTCTATTACAATTTCTATTCGTGTCTGTAGAAGTCTAAACAATTTCTATCGTGTTTCTCGCTCCAGAGTCTACGTATAATTTCTAATCGTGTCTCTGTTAGATAGTCATATTACCACTCAATTCTATCGTGATCTGTAGAAGTCTCTAAACAATTTCATATACGTGTTCTGTAGAAGTCTATTACAATTCTATTCGTTGTCTCGTAGAAGTCTATATATTTCTTATCGTGTCTGTTAGAAGTCTATATCAATTTCCTATAGTGTCTTGTAGAAGTCTAAACAATTCTATCGTGTCTGTAGAAGTTCTATATCTCTCATCACTCGTTCTGTGTAGAAGGTCTTATACAATTTCTATGTCGTGTCTGTAGGAAGTCTAATATAATTTCTCATATTCGTGTAAGTCTGGTAGTAAGTCTAACAATCTATCTGTGTCTGTAGATATGGTCTTTATACAATTTTCATATCTGTGTCTGTTAAGATTAAGTCATATACAATTTCTATCCGCATGTCATCGTAGAAGTTCTATTATAATTCTATCGTGCTGTGTAGACAGTTCTACCTCATAATTTCTACTCTCTGTCTGTTTAGAAGTCCCTTATATAAATTGCTTTCGATGCGTATAGAATATAGTTCTTATTACATATTCTATCGTTCGCAGTAAGTCTATATCATACATTGTCCTTATCGTGTCGAGACAATACTATACTAATTCTATTCGTGTCTGTTAGAAAGTGTCATCAATAATAATTTCTCTATCGGTCTTAGTGAAGTCCTACATAATTTCTAATAGTAGTTCTGTCAGAAGCTCTAAAGTTACTATTATATATATCTATCGTGATCTAACGAAGTCTATCATAATTTCTATCGATGAGTTCTGTTAGAAAGTCATTATCTATAATTTCTATCGTGTCTGTAGAGTCTATATAATTTCTGATCGTGAGAGTTCTGTAGAATGTCTATCATATACTCTCTCATCATCGTGTCTGCCTAGCAAGCCTCTATATAATTCTATTCGATAGAGCCTAGAAGTCATATATATTTCTATCTTGTCTTGTAAGAAAGTTCCTATACAATTTTCTATCTGTGTCTGTAGAAAGTCTATACAATTTCTATTCGTGGTCTGGTAGAAGTCTATACAATTTCGTATTCGTGTCTGTAGAAGTCTATATAATTTCTATCGTGTCTGTAGAAGTCTATATAATTTCTATGCGTTGCTCTGTAAGATAGTCTCCTTATATAATATATAATATCAGTCCGTCTTGTAGATAAGTCTATATAATTATTTCTTATTCGTTGTCTGTAAGAAGTGTCTAATTATTAATTTCTATCAGTGTCTGTAGAGTTCTATATAATTATCTATCGTGTCTAGAAGTCTATACAGATGTCTTATCGTGATCGTTAGAAAGGTCTAACATTTCTTATCGTGTCTGTAAGAATGTCATATACATTCTATCCTGTGTCTGTTAGATCAAGTCTATACATTTCATATGTGTCTGTAGAAGTCTATACTATTTTCTATCGTATACAATCGTTCTGTTAGAAGTCTATACAATTTCTAATCGTGGTCTGTATAAGTCTATAATAAATCTATCGTGTCTGTAGAAGTTATACTATTTTACTCTGCATTCGTTCGTCGTAGAAAAGTCTATATGAAATTTCTATCGTGAGTCTGGTTAGAAGTTCTATATCAATTTCTATCGATGTCTAGTAGAAAATACTATTACAATTTCTATCGTGTCTGAGAAGTTCATCCTATACAATTTCTATACGTAGTCTGTAGACTAGTCTCTATATAATTTCTTTATCGTTGTCTGAGTAGTAAGTCTCATACAATTTCTTCGTGTCTGTAGAATGCCTTATACAATTTCTATCAGTGTCTGTTAGAAGTCTATACAATTTCTATCTAGTAGTCTGGGTCACGAAGTCTATATAATTTCTATCGGTGTCTGTAGAAGTCTAATATACAATTTCACTATCGATTGTCTTATGAAGCTATACATTATTTCTATCGTGTCTGGTAGAATTACTATTACAAATATTCTCTATAGTCTGTGTATGAAGTCTACATTAATTCATGTATTCGTATTGTCTGTAGAAGTCTCACATAATCTTCTATCGTACATCTGTCTTGTTAGAAGCTCTATACATGTTCGTATCGCGTCTGATAGATAGTCTATATAATTTCTAATGCTCTGTAGAAGTCATATTAATTTCTATCAATAAGTAAATGGATAAAATCTACCGTGCCAACTCACGCTCGATTACCCCAACTGTTTGTCTGTAGAAGTTCTACATAAATTTCTATCTGTGGTCTGATTAAGACGCTCCTATACAATATTCTTATTCTGCGTCTGTAGAAGTCATATAGAATTACTCCTATCGTGATCTGAGGAATGCTCAATATCACCTCAAATTTCTATGTCGATGTCTATGAAGTTCTATACAATTCTATCGATGTCTGTAGAAGTTCTACTATAATTTCTATCGTGTCTGTAGAAGTCTATACAATTTCTATCGTGTCTGTAGAAGTCTATACAATTTCTATCGTGTCTGTAGAAGTCTATTACAATTTCTATTCGTTCGTCTGGTAGTAAGTCTATCATAAATTTCTTTATCGTGTCCCTGTAGCAAGTACTATTATCAATTTTCTATCGTGTCCTGTAGAAGTCCATATACCAATTTCGTATCTGTGTCTGTTTAGAGGAAGTCTATGCAATTTTTCTATGCAGTAGTCATGATAGCTCAAGTCTTATTATATTTCTTATGGTGTCTGTTAGAATGTTATATAAATTTCTTATCGGATGTCTGTAGACAGGTCTATACAATTTCTATCGCTGCTCTGTTAGAGTCTATCGATGATTTCTATCGTGTCTTGTAGAAGTCTATAGTAATTCATATCTCGTTTCTTGCAGAAGTCTACTATAATTTCTATCGTGTTCTGTAGAAGTCTATTATAATTTTCTATCGTGTCTGTAGAAGTCTACATAATTTCTATCGTGTCTGTAGAAGTCTATACAATTTTCTATCGATAGTCTGTAGACAGTCTATATATATTTCTTATCGTGTCTGTAGAAGTCATATATAAATTTCTAATCGGCTGTGCTGTAGAAGTCTATATTAATTTCTTATTGTGTCTGTAGAGTCTATTATAATTTCTTATCGTGTACTGAGATAGAACACGCTCTATATAATTTCTTCGTGTCTGCTAGAAAGTGTCATTATATAAATTTCTCACTCTGTGTAAGTGTGATAGAAAGAAGGTCTACATGAAATTTCTAATTCGTAGTCTTGTAGAAGTCTATATTCTTAATTTCTATCGTGTCTGTAGAAGTCTATAATAATTCATATCAGATGTCTGTAAGATAGATCTACACCTAAATTGTCTACTCCGTGTCTGAATAGAAGTCTACATCAACCATTTCTATCGTGTCATGTAGAAGTCTATATTAATTTCTATCGTGTCTGTAGAAGTCTTATATAATTCTATTCGTGTCTGTAGAAGTCTATATAATTTCTAACGTGTCTGTAGAAGTCTATATAATNGGGTCCCGCGAAGGATAGAGCGGCGGAGAGGTAGCCACGCCACGAACTAAGCACTACGTCAGGAGCTACAGCAGTCCGCCACTTTAAAAAGTTTGCCCACAGAGAGATCAGACAGATAGGAAGGAGAAGAGATCAAAGAACATAGGAGAAGACGGATATCAACCAGGAGCACAGACAGGCAGCGTAGCATGGTACGAGTAAACAGAATGACGAGCCAGAAGCTTTGACGTGTAAGGGAGCGAGCCGAGAGTGGCGAGAGCAGATCGCAGAGAAGGAGGGAACTAGTATGGGCAGACGACCATAAGAGAGCACAAGAGAAGGCCATAGAGACTAGAAGAAGAGGAGTCAACTAGATAGTGAGGCTGTGGCATAGGGAAAAAGAATGGCATATGCTCCAATGGCCAGGGAAAGGTTCAATAAACGGAAGTGTGAGTTAATAGACGCAGTGACAGAGTTAATGGCTTGGGAGAAGTAATTGAATGTAGATTTTAAGAAATGGTAGAGAGAAGGTAGGCGTGTAGTTATAAAGGGGAACATAAGAGAAATGAAAGACATCGGCCGTGTACAGAAATTTAGCAAGCTGAAGTATTCAGTGACATAGTATGTATAAGAAGATGAGGCGCATTATTGTAAATTCCGGTAGTGTTGATGAGTTATATCTCTGAATCTAACTGGCACCCAGGATTATCCAACGTAAAATACGAAAAGAATTTAGGCCAAAACAGTATTTCTACGGGTTCATGGGTGGATTGTCCCGTTAATCGGAAAAAACCTGGGTACAATAAAAACTGTTCGTACCCAGCCAAAGAGTAAAATTTAAAAATGGAAAAAGAAACCAAGAAGGAAAACACTGATAAAAGAGAAGCAAAAGAAAAGAAATGTCAAAATTAAAAGAAAGAAAAACAGGTAACAGCAAAAGAATAAAAAATTTAAAGAAAGAAAGAAAGAAAATGGAGTAAAGAAAAGAGAATTCAAAGTAAAAGAAGACAAAAAAACTGTAGCAAGAAAAGAAATAAAAACGTAAAGAAAAACTAAAAACTAATCGCAAAAAAAGGTCAAAGAAAAAAAAAAAAAAAAAAGTAGCAACAAAATAAACTAAAGAAAGATGAAAACTAATCGAAAAAGAAGGGGGTGGGGGGCATTCACCTGGGACCGAACCCACGTCGGGAAGTACTCGTTGGCCAGAATATGAGGAACGGGATTCACGCCGAGACACGACCCGACGAGGACCACATGGCCCCCAGTGGGACCCACCCGTGGGGCTGGGGGCCTCCCCCGCCGCTCCATACTCCCTTCCGCAGGACACGTTCGCCGCCCTGCCGGCCCTCGCCTCGCCCATGCCAGGGGGAGGGAAAGAGAGGGAGAGGGAGAGGGAGAGAGAGGGGGAGGAAGGGAGGAGGGGACTGGGAGAGAAGAAAGAACAAAAAACAGATAGAAAGAACAGAAAGAAAGAAAAAAGAGCGGAGGGTGAAAATTGTACAGATAACACTTACATAGAGCAGGAAGACAGAAACATACACAACTGCCTCAGTCACAAGAACAATGAGCACGATATTTTCACAATGAGAATGAACTGAATCGACGTTCGAACTCAAACTTGATCTCCCTATCAGGCGAACACATAGCCGAAGAGGAAAACCTGGGGGGCCCATTCGCATAGGAGATAGCCAGTAAGGAATAGGGTCCCCTTATCATCGGGGAGTACAGTGTCTGACGGAAGGAAACTTCACCCGACTCGAGCCTATATAGAATTTTCTTTGTCCTGTTAGAAGGGCGTACGGATATAATTCTTATCGTGTACCCATGGCCTGTAGAAGTCTATCACCTAATTCCTTGAGCGTATGTGTACTATGACACGTAGCTAATTATAATTTCTATCGTGTCTGTAGAAGTCTATACAATTTCTATCGTGTCTGTAGAAGTCTATATAATTTCTATCGTGTCTGTAGAAGGTACCTCAATATATATTTTCTATACGGTTGTCTGTAGAAGAAGTCTATATAATTTCTTGTGTCTGATAAGAAGTCTATGATATAATTTCCTATCGTCGTCTGTAGAAGTCTAAACAATTTCTATCGGTCTGTAGAGTCTGATACAAATCTATCGTGCGAGAGAGAGTCTATACAATTTTCTAGTCGTTCTGAGGAAGTCTATCATAAAGATTCTATGCGTGTCTGTAGAAGTCTAGACAATTCTATCCGTGTCTGTAAGAAGTCCTATAATAATTTCCTATCGTGTCTGTAGAAGTCCTTATACAATTTCTATCGTGTCTATCGAAAGTCTATATAATTTCTATCGTGGTCCTGGTAGAAGTCTATATAATTTCTATCGTTGTCTGTAAAGTCGTATATAATTTCTATCGTGTTCCTGTAGAGTCTATACAGATATTCTATCGTGTCTGCTGTAGGAATGTCTATATAATTTCTTATCACATTTCTCGGTCTGTAGAAGTCAATTTAATTTCTATCGTGTCGTGTAGAAAGCGATATAATTTCTATGTGTCTGAGAAGGTCTTATACAATTTCTATCGTGTCTGTAGAAGTCTATATAATTTCTATCGTGTCTTAGAGAGTCTATATACATTTCTAATGGTCTGTAGAAGTCTATACAAATTCTATCGTGTCCTGATAGAAGTCATATAATTTCAATCGTGTCTTAGAGTCTATACAATTTCTATCCGTAGAATCTATGAGAATGTTTCTTATCGCTCTGCTAAGAAGGTCTAATGATAATTTCTATCGTGTCTGTAGATATCTATATCAATTTCTATCGTGTCTGTAGAAGTCTATATAATTGTCCTCATCAGTGTCTGTCAAGAAGTCATTTAATTTCATACGTGTCTGTAGAAGTCATAATACAATTTCCATCGTGTCTGTAGAAGTCATAACAATTCTATCGGTGTCTGTAGAAGTCTATACAAATTTCTATCGTGTCTGTAGAAGTCTACATAATTGATATTCAGTGTCTGTAGAAAGTCCTATATAATTTCTAATCGGTGATTGTAGAGTCTATTTAATTTCTATCGTTCTGTAGACTTATCCGAGGATTCGTAAGATTAGCTCTAGATCAGCAATAGTTTCTTACTTCCGTGTCCTGCCCTAACGACACCGCTCCCTCCACCCCTTATGAGATTGTGTCTTTAAAATAAACAGATAGAGATCTCTGATATCAGAGAATTTCCTTGTATCGTGCTGATTACCGTAGAAATCTATTTTTAATCTATGCTTCCTGTATCGGTGTCTTGTCAGTAGATAGGAATCTATCTATATATTATATCCATAAGTCTGTTGTTCTCTCGTATAGAAGTCTCATTGTATAGTTTTCTGTTATACGAGAGTTGCTCCTAGATAAGTCTATATATTATATTTCTATCCTTCGAGTTGCTTGTAGATAGGTCTATCTGTTGGTAAATTTCTTATTCTGTCTATGTTATCTTGAGTATATATGTCTTCTTATATATATATCATTATCTGTATCGTGTCTCTGTTAGGATGAAGTCGTAAATACAAATTCCTATCTGGTTCTAAAGGTCAACTATTTAATAATTCTATCGTTTGTCTCATTAGAGACGTCTGTAATATAGAAATTTTCTATCGTCTGTCTTAGATAGAAGTCCTAAGAATTGAAAATTTTATCTATCGAGTGGTCATGTAGTAGTTCCTATAATTCAGATTTTCGTATTCGGTGTCCTGTCTAGGATAGGGTCAATATTCTTACATAATCCATATCGGTGTTCTGTAGAATAGATTCCTATAATATATCTTTCTGATTCGTGTCTCTGTTAGAGAAGAACGTCATAGAACCACTAGTCTTTATGCATGACGTAGAAGTCCTCTGAATATTGAAATTATCGTTCATTAACGTAAATCTCAAGTTTAGAGAGTCTATACATAAAATTTCTATCGGGGTTCTATAAGTCACTTATAATTTCATCTTAATGGGTGTCCTCGTGTGCTTGTAGAGAGATCAATAACGATTTCCTAAATCTGTGTCTGATCAAAAGTCTAAATATATTTCTATTATTCTATTGCGTGTTCCTTAGAGGAGTATCTGACATGATTTCTATCTGTAGACTCTCGTTAGAAATTCCTAAAGTAATCAAATATATTTCTTATCTGGTCTGTAGAAGTCTTACTACAATTGCTCGAGTATGCACCTTCGTGTTCGTAGTGAGTCTTATAATCCTAAAACTAGTCACTAGCGGAGAAACTTTGTTAGGTGCGCAAGCGGCCTCCATATAAGGATTTGTCTATCTGTGTCTGTATGAAGTCTCTGCAGAGTACCTATTATGTAGGATCATATTTTTTATAATCTCGTTGTTCTGTAGAAGTCTAACATATAATTTCTTATGCGTGTCTATGTTAAGTCTTATGAATTGTCTATGCGGTTGCCCCGCGTGATGAGGAAAAAGTCAAAGTCTAACATACCCAATTTTTCCAGGTGGCTATCAGTGTCCTGTAAGAAATAGTTCTATCTAATATAATTTCTTATTGTCCTGCTAATTCTGGTAGGAAGTCTATATAACTATTTAACTAGTTCTCGTCATCGTGTCTGTAGACAGGTCTACATCAATGCTGTCAAGGCGTAAGTGAAAATGTCCTATATAGAAAGTGACTTTAGTTCTAAATTAATCTCCTCGTAATCGCGTGCTGTCGTGGTACCATGTTGAAGATCTATAGTCAATTTATGTATCTAATGCGTGTCCTGGTAAAGAGGACTAATATAATTTCTATATCTCGATTTCCTGCAAGAACAGGTCTAATATAGAGTCCTATCGTGTCTGGGTGGGAAAGTGGCTATATAATTTCTATCGTGTCTGTAGAAGTCTATAATGAGATTTGTCCTGTCACGAATAAATTCCTGATGTGATTCTATGGAAGTTTCTTAATTAAAAATAAATTATCTATCGATTGTCTGTTAGAGTGGTGTCTGTAGAAAAGTACAATTCTCTATTTACGTATTAGTACTTGTTTAGATCTAGACATTAACCTATAATCTCTCGTGGGGTCTGGTAGAAACATATACATTTCTTAACTCGGGCTGTAGAAGTTCTATACAATTCTATCGGGTGTCCTGTAGAAGTCTATATATATTTCTATCGTGTCTGTAGAAGTCTATACAATTTCTATCGGGCGAGAAGCTAGTTAATTCTACGTCGTCTGTGGAAGTTAAGTGAATTAATCGTATCGTGTTCTGTAACTAAGTCTCCTATAAATATCTAATCGTGTCTGTGGAAGTCTATTGTATCATTTCTATCGTGTCTGAGAAGTCAATATTATCAATTTCATCCGTTTCTGTAGAAGCTATACAAATTCTATCGTGTCTGTAGAAGTCTATACAATTTCTAATCGTGTCTGTAAGAAGTCCTAAACATATTTCTATCGTGTCTGTAAGAAGTCTATATAATTCTCTATTCGTGTCTGTAGAAGTCCTAAAACAAATTTCTATCGTGTCTGGTAAAGAAATCCTAAAACAATTTTCTATCGTTCTGGAGATAGTCTAAACCGAGATTTAAGTAATCGATCTGTGAGATCAGTCATTAACATTATCTAATATCGTTGTCTGTTAGAAGTTCTACAACAATTTCTATCGTGTCTTGTAGAAGTCTTAACAACTTTTCTGATCGTGTCTGTAGAAGCTATACAATTTCTATCGTGTCTGTAGAAGTCTATACAATTTCTATCGTGTCTGTAGAAGTCTATACAATTTCTATCGTGTCTGTAGAAGTTTATACAATTTCTATCGTGTCCTGTAAAGTCTCATACAATTCTAAATCGTGTCTAGAAGTCTAATACAATTTCTATCTGTCTGCGTAAGAACGTCATATATACGGATCTATCGTGTCTGTAGAAGTCTATACAATTTCTATCGTGTCTAGAAAGTCTAATGAGCGATAGCACTAAGCGCGAGAGAGAGTCTATACAAATTTCTATCGGTCTGTAAAGTCTATACCATTACTCTCACTATAAGTCTATATAATTCTAGCGATGTACCAGCGAAGAACAGGCGACTCCACCAATCTTCTATCTGAAGTCGTAAAGAATCACCATAATTACTATCGTGTCTGTAGAAATCTATACATCTAATTGCTATCGTGTCTGTAGAAGTAAATATCATAACTTTCTATCGTGTCCTGTAGAAGTCTATACAATTCTATCGTGTCTGTAGAAAGTCTAAACATTTCTATCGTGTCTGTAGAAGTCAGTATACAATCTTCTATCGTGTCTGTTATGAAGTTATACAATTCTCTATCTCGGTTGTAGAAAGTCTATAACCAATTTCTATCGTGTGTCTGTAGAAGTCCTATACAATTTCTATCGTTCCGTAGAAGTCTTACATAATTTCTATCGTGTGTCTCTATGAAAGATCTATACGAAAAGTAAGTCTATTGATCCTGTAGATAGTACTACATACTATATTCTATATCGTGTCTGTTAGAATGTCATATCTGACACAGTTTAACTATCGTGATCTTGTCAGAAGTCTACATAATTTCTCTATCGTTTCCCTGTAAGTCTATACAATTCTATCGGGTGTCTGTAGAAGCTAGCTACATATTTCTAACTCGGTCGTTGATAGAAAGAGTTCTATCTACAATTTCAATCCAGTGTCTGTAGAAGTCTAATTAACACCTTGGCCTATCGTGTTCCTGTAGAAAAACAGAGTCACATAAACAATTATCTATCGTGTCTGTAAGAAGATCTATCTCACCAAATTTCTATCGTGTCTGTAGTAAGTCTATACAATTCTATCGTGTCTGTAGAATTCTATACAATTTCATCGTGTCTGATAGAAGTCTACATAATTTCTATCGTTGTCTTGTAGACAGTCTATACAATTTCTATCGGTCTGTAAGTCTAAACTAATTCTATCAGTGTCTGTAGAAGTCCTATTACAATTTCTATCGTGTCCGTGTAGAAGTCTACAATATTCTATCGAGAGAGAGCCGTAACACAATTGTTAGCGCGGTTAGGAAAGTCTATAACAACTTTCTGTATCTGTGTCTAGAGAAAGTCTACAGCAAATTATCTTATCGAATGATCTGCATAGAAGTTAAATAATACTACATTTCTATCTAGTCTAGAAAGTTCTACCACAAGTTTCTATCGTTGTCTGTAAAGTCTATACAATTTCTATCCGTCGTCTGTAGACAGTCTATACAATTTCTATCGTGTCTGTAGAAGTCTATCACGATAGTTTTCTATCGGTGTCTGTTATGAGTAGTCATATAAGACAATAAGTCTATTTTCACCAATACGTGTCTTGTAGAAGTTTCTATCACAATTTTCATATCGGTCTGTAGAACCTCTACAATAAATTTCTATCGTGTCTGTAGTAAAGTCTATACAATTGAATCTATCGTGTCTGTAATCCAGTGTTCCTAGAAAACAATTTTTCTATCGTGTTCTGTAGAAGTCTAGTACAATTTTTCTATCGTGTCTTGTAGAAAGTCTATACAATTTCTATCGTGTCCTGTAGAGTCTATACAATTATCGTATTCGTATCTAAGTACCGAAAGTACTAATACTAATTTTCTCACTCTCGTGTGTACTTGTAGAAGCCCTCTAATACAGTAGTTCTTTCGAATCGGTCTTAGAAATCGTATAACCACACAATATTCTCTACTCCTAGTGTCCCTGTAAGAAGTCTAAAAAACAATTTCCCTATCGTGTATCTTGGGTAGAACTTCTTAATACAATTCTATCGTGTCTCATGTAGATATCTATGCACAATTCTATCGTGGTCTGTAGAATTCCTATAGTAGCTAAAATTATGCTATCGGCTAATTGTCTGTAGAAGTCTTTAAACAATAATTCACTAAAAATCGTTGTCTGGTAGTACGTGATCCTCGCTTATACAATGTTTCCTACACAATCTCCGTAAGAGAAGCGGTCTATACAATTTGTGAATATCTCGCTGTTCGTTAGGAAGATGATCCAGGAAGTCACACAGTTTATTTCCATCAATTTCTTACTTCTATTCGTGTCTTGAGAAGTCTATACAATTTCTTAATCCGGTGTCGTTGTGCTGTAGTATGAAAGTAGTAAATCTATACATATAAATCTTACAGCTATCTTCCGTGTTTCTGTAGGAGAGTCTCAATACAGATGAAATAACGAAAGTTACTATACGGGATTTTTTGTATCTGCGTGTCTGTGAAAGTCCTATACATTTCTATCGAGAAGTCATAACAATTTCTTATCGTAGTCTGTGAACGTCTATTACAGACGTTTCTAATCGTATCTGGTGTCCTTGTAAGAAAGTCTAATATAGGAAGTTTTCTATCCCAACAATACTCTATCGTGTCTTAGAACGAGTCTATATCGAATTTCGCTGATTCGCGTTTCAACAGATCAAGCTGAGGTAGCATCTAACGTGTCTCGTAGAGAGTCTGACCCATACTAATTACCTAGTTCGGTTCTTTGGTATGAAAGCTTGTTTCACCATAAAACCAAATTTCGTATCTCCTAGCCCGTCCTGTTAAATACAAAACCAGAAAAAATTTATCGTTTATTCGAGGTGTGTGTTAAACTGTGGTAGACGTAACTGAGGAAGGCTATAATTTACGAAATTCTATGATTTGAAAAAAATTAGTATTTCTGACCCCAGGTTGACTGGAGATGGATATGTACTGATTAATTAATTAAATAGCAAAAATTTAATTTTCGTCTAAAAGGGTGCGGGAGTGGTATCTTGTTGAAAGCGGAATTCGTTATCACTTGTGAATAGAATACGACAATGATTGCAAAAAAAGGTTTCTATTTCAAGGAAGTTTCATAGAAAAAAATACGAGGGATTCTATGAAGCACCAGTTTTTTATCCAATGAACTCAATAGATGAATAGGGCGGTATTATTTACGCATAAAAAATACCGATTTTTTTTGTTCTTTTTTGCTTTCGGGATAGGTTTCGTCGAACTCATGCGAATGCGAAACTAACGTATTATAGCCATATGAGGTGGTGAATAAGAAAGTCTACATATTCCATGTTCGTTATTGTGTTTAAAATTATTGGTGTTTGTTACTGCGCTCCTTTTCTTCCTTTTTTGCTTGGATTATTTTTAATTTTTCTGTTTTCGGCCATCTATCTCGGGGAAAAAACAAGATGGTAATTTAAAATGATAAAATGAATAACCAAGATTTTGTATATTGAAATGTTAATCAGGTTCTTTGAGAAGAAAACAGATGATGTAAGACTAAAGTACACAAACACCAGGAAGTGATCAGACATTCCAGGAAACAGTCCTTGTGTTACCGAATAGTTTCTATTTTAAAACTAGTATGGAAACTGGCCAAAGAGATGAAGTGTAACACTTTGAAAATGGTACTACGAGGGATTGTTTTGATGTATTGGCTGGGTATGGGTTATCTCCTATACCGAAGATTACACCAACCAGGTTATAAGTGTATGAATAAATCGTTTCAATGACAAAGTGTCTTTGCGCTGTTTCAAAGCGTAGTAAACGTTTGGAAAGTCTATACAATTACACACACAGACCACGCAGGGCACACACACACATACAACACACACACACACACACACACACACACACCACACACACAACACCACACACACAGGACAACACACCACAACACAAGCCACACACACACCAACAACCATATATGATAGTTTAATCGTGATATATTACTAGTATAATATTGACGTTACTTGATGTATAAGAAGTAGTATCTTAAAATATATAATACAATTTACTACTCTAATGTGGTATGTAATCCTGCTTTAGTAACAAATTAATGACCAAAAATGAGAGAAATATTCTACGTATTCGTTGTCTACGGAGGTAAGTCGATAGCGCTTGGTGATTTTTAATGGTTTAAGTTCAAAGGAATTGAAAATTGATTTGAGAATTGAGATTTGAAAAAAATTGATTGAAGATTGAAAGAAAAATTTGAAAAATGATTGGAAAGAAATGAGAAGATTGGCTAAAAAGTCTATACAAAAATTTCTTCGGGTGTCTGTAGATAGTCTAATAATACAATTTCTATGCGTGTCTGTAGAAGTCCTATATAATTTCCTATCGTGTACATGTAGAAGTCTAATATATTTCTATCCGTGTCTTGTGGGAAGTCTATATAATTTCTATCACGTGTCTGTAAGAAGTCTAATCAATTATCTATCGTGTCTGTAGAGTCTTATAAACAAATTTCTATCGTGTCATGTAGAGTTCTATAACATTCTATCGTGTCCTGTAGAAGTCTATAAATTTTTCTAAGAGTGTCCGTGGAAGTCTAATACAATTTCTCATCGTGTCCTTTAGAAGTCTATACAATTTCTAATCGGGGTCTGTAGAAAGTCCTATATACCATTTCCTACTCGTGGTCTGGTGGGGAATCATATACAAATTTCTATCAGGTGTTGTAGAAATTCTATACAGATTTCTAATCGTGTCTGTAGAAGTCTATATAATATTCCTATCGCGCTGTGGAAGTCAGTACAATTTTCTGATCTGTGTCTGTAGAGTCTATACAATTTCTATCGTGTCTGTAGAAGTCTATACAATTTCTATCGTGTCTGTGGATAGTCTATAACAATTTCTATCGTGTCTGTAGAAAGTCTATACAATTTCTATCGTGTCTGTAGAAGTCTATACAATTTTATTTGTCTGACAGAAGTCTATGTAATTTCTATCGTGTCTGTAGAAGTCTATACAATTTCTATCGTGTCTGTAGAAGTCTTCTATACATTTCTATCGTGTCTGTTAAGTCTATACCAATTCATCATCGTCTGTAGAAGTCTATATAATTTCTATTGGTGTCTGTAGAGTCTATATAATTTCTATCGTGTCTGTAGAAGTCTATACAATTTCTATCGTGTCTGTAGAAGTCTATATAATTCTATCGTGTCTGTAGAAGTCTGATAACAATTCTAATCCGTGTCCGGTAGAAAGTCTATTACAGCATTTCTATCGTGTCTGGTAGAGAGTCTTATACAATGTTCTATCGTGTCTGTCGAAAGTCTTAGCAATTTCTATCGTGTCTGTAAGAAGTCCTATAACAATTTTCTAATCGTGTCTGTAGAGCTACATAATTCCTATGCGTGTCTGTAGAAGTCTATATCAATTTCTATCGTGTCCTGTAGAAGTCTATACAAATTCTATCGTGTCTGTAGAAGTCCCTATATCAATTTCTATCCGTGTGGTAGAAGTCTAATACAATTTCTATCGTGTCTGTAAGAAGTCTATACGAATTCTATCGGTGTCTGTAGAATCTAAACATTTCTATCGTGTCTGTAGAAGTCTATAACAATTTCTATTCGGTGTCTGTAGAAGTCTATATAATTTCTATCGTGTCTGTAGAAGTCTATACAATTTCTATCGTGTCTGTAATAACGAAATGTTATGTGATGACGTAACTGGAGATATTGATATGATATTGACAGGTGCTGGATGGTATATGATATATTAATGATAAAATAATCGTAGGTGGGAGGATTTACAATACCTTGATGTATACGTATGATCAAAGGTTTAAGAAAATACGATTCTATGAAGAACATTTTATAGATTAGATGAAGGCGGGCATAATACATTTTTTTCCTTTATGATATGACAGGGAAACTATATATATCATGTGAAAAGCAATCATGTCTATTGTAAATTGGTGTTTTTATGCCTCCTCTCCTTTTTGTGGAATTTTTATTTTCTGTTTTCCATCTCTCGGGAAACAAAATGGTAATAATGATAAAGAATAACAAAGTTTGATTTGATGTAACAGATTTTGAGAAAAATATGAAACCAGACGATTCTAAAGTTCAAAACAAGGATGATAACATTCCAGAAACATCAGCTGTGTCCATTTATTGAAACGCCAAAGAGAGAGTAAATTGAATTGAATTTTGAGTACCTGTTTCTTACAAGAACACAGGTTATAGTGAAAGCAACGTGCTCGTTTTCAAAGCTAGTACACACACACACATGCAACACACCACACACACACACACACACACACATACACACACAAACACACACACACACACACACACACACACACACACACACACACACACACACACACACACACACCATATATAATATATATATATATATATATATATATATATATATATATATATATATATATATATATATATACCACATATATATATATATATATATATATATATGTATATATACATATCTTTTTCATATCAGGCAAAAGGGAATATCAGCTGCACGAGTAGGTCGAGCAATTGTTGATTTTATGGTTTAAGTTCAAAGGATTGAAAAATTGATTGAAGATTGAAAGAAATTTGAAAAATTGATTGGAAAGAAAAAGGAAGGGCGAGCAACAGGTAGATAGATAGATAGCTAGGATAGATAGATAGATAGATAGATAGATAGATAGAGAGAGAGAGAGAGAGAGAGAGAGAGAGAGAGAGAGAGAGAGAGAGAGAGAGAGAGAGAGAGAGAGAGAGAGAGAGAGAGAGAGAGAGAGAGAGAGAGAGAGAGAGAGAGAGAGAGAGAGAGAGAGAGAGAGAGAGAGAGAGAGAGAGAGAGAGAGAGAGAGAGAGAGAGAGAGAGAGAGAGAGAGAGAGAGAGAGAGAGAGAGAGAGAGAGAGAGTGAGAGGAAGTCAATAGATATAGTGGCGAAAAAGAGAAATGGAGAAAGGAAGAGAAAGAGATCGAGATGGAGAGAAGAGAGAAGAGGGAGGGAGAAAGGAGGAAGAGAGATAGGTCAATAGACAGGAGAAAGAAAGAGAGAGAGACAGAGGGAGAGACAGACAGGGAAAACACAGGAAAATAGAAAGCGACAAGAAGAGAAAGAGAAAGAAAGATACACAGGAAGAAATAGAATATGAGGTAGAATGAGAGGGGGGTAGGAGTAAAGATAGATAGATAGACAAATAGATAGATAGATAGAAAGAGAGAGAAAGAGAGAAAGGCAGCGAGATGGCAAAACAAAGAGACGAAAAAAAAGACAATACCAAAAAAGATAAAGAAATAGTGGCAAAGAATTAAAAAAAAAACTATAAACCCTCAGAGAGCGCATACCTCCGCCACGGCAATGGGGTCACTGATGCAATAAGAATATTCACTTGACTTGAAGAATGGCACCACCACCATGATTTGATGGCACCTGAGTTGGTTAGCTTAGACACTCCCCTGTAAAAAATAAAAAATAAATAGAAGGAAATAAATAAAAAGCAAAATAAAATAAATAATAGATAATTAGAATTCTGGAAAAAACAACATAAATTAATAGATAAATAGATAAATTAAATTCTGAAAAAAATCATAAATTAATAGATAAATAGATAAATTAAATTCTTAAAAAAAATCATAAATTAATAGATAAATAGATAAATTAAATTCTGAAAAAAATCATAAATTAATAGATAATAGATATTAAATTCTGAAAAAATCATAACTATTGGATTTATCTGCTAACCAACAAACAAACAAACACACAAAACGCTACCCCAAAACATAACCCACCTTGGCGATGATAGAGACAAAACAAAACCCAAAACCACACACCCCACACCCACCTACACACACCCTTCTCACCACACACCACACGCACACACACACACACACACACACACATATCCACACACCCACACCACTCACATCTACATACCACACCCCAACATTCACACTCCCACACCACACCCACACACACCCACACATCCACACACCCACCTACAGACACTCTCACCCACACACCCACACTCACACGCACATCACACCCACATCCACACACCCACCAACACACACACACCCACATACACTCACACCCACATCCACATCCACCCACCACACTTACTCACACATACACACACGCACACTCACTACATCCACACATCGGACACACCCCAGAGCCCTCTCCCCTACTTCCCTCACGCCCTCTGACCTCGCCATTTCTCCACAGGGCGCGTGCGGAGGAGGAGGACCCCAGAGACCGTGGGAGGAGGAAGAGGTCTGGGGCAGCTTCCGGAGGTGGCATATCCTGGTCCTCACAGGCCTAACGGGTCTGGCTGTCAGTAAGGAATCAGCTGTTTTTTTTTGGGGGGGGGGGAGGATCAGCTGTTTTTTTTTTTTGGGGGGGGGAGAAGGATCAGCTGATTTTTTGGGGC
>NW_020868536.1:139209-141709 GCF_003789085.1 Penaeus vannamei
ATTCTTCTCATTCTTTCGTCTCTTTTCTCTTTCGTCTCTTCTCTTTCGCCTTTTTCTTTCTCTCCTTCCATGCCTCTCATCTTCTATCGCAGACTTCTCTTCTTACTCTATTCTTCATCTTTCATCACTTTCCATCTCACTTCTTTGACGTTCCATCCATCATTATACGCCAGCTCCCCCCCCTCCCCCACCCTGCTCCCCTCCCCCTCCCCCTCTTCCCCCTTCCTCCGCCCTTCCTCTTTCCCAGCCCTCCTCCTCCCCGCTCCCTTTCCCCCAGCCTCCCCTCCCCCCCGCTCCTCCCCCTCCCCCCTTCAAAACAACAACTTTCTTCACCCCCCCCCCCCCCTAAATCTCCCCCCTCCCAACTCACTAAAACACGCCCACTCGCCAACTCTGTTTAATTTATTGCCTTTCTTGCTACCTCCTCTTTCATCCTTTCTCTGTCTTTTCTCTCTTTATTTCTTCTTTTTGCTGTACTCTTCTCGATCCCTTTTATCTTTCTCTTCTTTCCTTTTTTCTTTCTTCTCTCTTGCATATTTGTCTCTTTTCTCTCTCTCTCTCTCTCTCTCTCTTCTCTCTTCTCTCTCTCTCTCTCTCTCTCTTCTCTCTCTCTCTCTCTCCTCTCCTCTCTCTCTCTCTCTCTNTCAATACTATTATTATCAATTTTTTATATCATTTCATAACATCATCTCATTATTTTACTGTTATCTTTATTATTATCATTATCATTATCATTCCCATCATCATTATTGATTCTTATTCATTCATGCTTCTTTCTCTTACTGTCTCTCTACTGACTTCGCCCTTTTATTCTCTCTTTCGTCTTTTCCTTTTCTTGTTCACTTTCTCCCAATTCGCTTCTTTCGCTTCTTCATTCTCTTATTCGTCTCTTCACTCTCTTTTTTCTCATTCTCTCTTTAGTCTCTCATTTTACCCTTTCGTCCTGTTTATTCTCTTTCTTTCCATTCTTCTCTTCTTCTCTCTTTCTCTCTTTCGTCTCTTCTTTTGATTCTCTCTTTCGTCTCTTTATTCAACCTTTTCATCCTGTTTCTCTTTCTCTCTTTTTCTCTTTCTTTCTCTTTCTTTTTTCGTCTCTTTCTTTCGCCTTTTTCTTCTTCTCCTTCCATGCCTCTCATCTTCTTATCGCAGACCTCTTCTTACTCTATTCTTCATCTTCCATCACTTTCCATCTCCTTCTTTGACGTTCCATCCATCATTATACGGCCAGCTCCCCCCCCCCCACTCTCCCCATCCCCTTCCCCCTCTTCCCCTCCCTTTCCCTCTTCCCCTCCCCCCCTCCCCTCCCCTTTCCCCCTTCCTCCCCTTCCTTCTTTCCCCAGCCCTCCTCTCCCCTACCCCTTCCCCAAGCCTCCCCTCCCCCCCCCCCGCTCCTCCCTCCTCCCCTCCCCCTTCAACCAACAACTTTCTTCCCCCCTCCCCTCACCCCCCTTATCTCCCCCTCCCACTCACTAAAACACGCCCACTCGCCAACTCTGCTTAATTTATTGCCTTCTTGCTACCTCCTCTTTCATCCTTTCTCTGTCTTTCTCTCTTTATTCTTCTTTCTTTGCACTCTTCTCGATCCTTTATCTTTTTCTCTCTTTCTTTTTTTTTTCTTCTTTCTCTTGCCTCGTTCATTTGTCTCTTTCTTTTCTCTCTCTCTCTCTCTCTCCTCTCTCTCTCTCTCTCTCTCTCTCTCTCTCTCTCTCTCTCTCTCTCACCTCTCTCTTCTCTCTCTCTCTCTCCCTCTCTCGCTTCTCCTCTCTCTCTCTCTTCTCTCTCTCTTCCCCTTCTTCTCCATTTCTCTTCTTTCTCTCTCTCTCCTCTCTCTCTCTCTCTCTTCTCTCCTCTCTCCTCTCTCCTCCTCTCTCTCTTCTCTCTCTCTTCTCTCTCTCTCTCTCTCTCTCTCTCTCTCTCTCTCTCTTCATCCTTCTCCCGGATCTTCTTCCTCTTTCCTACCTGCATCCCTCCCCTCATCCCCTCCCTCCTTCTCCGGCTACCTACCTCCTTCTCCTCCTCTCTCTCCCCTTCCCACCCCTCCCTCCCTTCCTCCCCCCTCCCTCGTGACAAACCACTATGATTTTACTCTCCGAGTAAGCTTAATGACACCACTATATAAATATCATAATTAACCACAAATATAAAGTCGACACTTAACGTGAAACCGATAGAGGTTGTAACTCAGCAGGAGTGGCACAGCAATCTCTTCCTAAACGCCACTTGTTATAGGTGTCATTGTTCTTCACATGAGGACAGTATTCGAGGACTTACTTTGCAAGTATTTGCGGATTTTTTTTATTTCTATATTTATCTATTTAAATTATTTTTCAATTTATTTATTTTTACGAAGGATGTTCTTTTGTGAAATTATGTGCTGCTTAAGAAGGTTGTGGTCTAGTGTACTTACTCTCACATTACAAGAATCAGTGTAGAAGTGTGTATATGTGTGTTGTGTATGTGAACGTTTGTGTTATGGTGTGTGTGTGTGTGTGTGTGTAGT
>NW_020868536.1:151709-156709 GCF_003789085.1 Penaeus vannamei
ATCCACACTATATATCTACACTACATATCCACACTATATATCTACACTACATATCCACACTTTGTATCCACACTGCATATCCACACTACATATCCACACTACATATCGACACTATAATATCCACATTATATATCCACACTATATATCCACTCTGTATATCCACATTTCATACCAATGCTATAACCATACATAAGAAGAATATAAAGAGAAGGAGGAGAAGGAAGAGATAAAGAAGAGGTGGAGGAGGTGGAGGAAATAAACAGAAAGTGGAAGAGGAGAAAGAAAAAGAAGAAAATAAAATTGAGAAAGAGGAGGAGAAGGAGGAAGTGGGAGAAGGGGAAGAAGAGAGAGAATTAGAAGATGAAGAAAAAAATATGGAAGTGGAGAAAGAGAAAGAAAAAATAGGAGGAATAAACAATATAAAGAAAAGCAAATAGTAATAATTATAATGATAATAATGATGATAATAAATAAAAATAATAATAATGATAATAATAATAATAATAAATAAAAAGATAGAGAAAGAAAGAAAACTAGGAGATAACAAGGTCAAAAGGAATAACAGAAGAAGAAGAAGAAGAAGAGTAGGGGGAAGAAGAAAGAAGAGAAGAAGTAGAAGAAAATAAAAACCGGAAGGGAGAGAGAAGTAGAAAAAGAAGTAGTACAAGAAGAAGAAGAGAAGAAAAAAAGAAGAGAATTAGAAAAGGAGGAAAGAAGCCGAAGAAGCAGAGAAGGAGGATGAAAGAGAAGAAGGAGACTAAGAAGAGGAAAAAAAAAAAAAAAGAAAAGGAAGAAGAAGGAGAAGAAGAATTCTTATTATCCTCCTCTTGTTTTTCTTTCACCTATTGGATGCGTTCTATTCTTTATTAATATGTGGACAAGAAGAAGGTCTTTCTTGGTCTTGATATTACCTTCTTTCTCTTTATCTCTCTATCTATCTATCTATCTATCTCCCTGTCTATCTATCTATCTCTTTTCTCGATTTCTCCTCTCTCTCTATCTATCTTTCTCTTTCTCTCTCTTCATCTCTCTTCATCTCTCTCTCTGTCTCTGCCTCTGTCTTGTCTCTGTCTGTCTCTGTCTCTCTCTCTCTCTCTCTCGTTCTCTCTCTCTCTCTCTCTCTCTCTCTCTCTCTCTCTCTCTCTCTCTCTCTCTCTCTCTCTCCTCTCTCTTCTCTCTCTCTCTCTCTCTCTCTTCCTCTCCTATCTATTTACCTGTTCATCTCTCCTCTCTCATACTTTATCGTCATATAAGTCAGGCTTCTTTAGTAACTCACTTATAAGTATCCCCCTATCCCCTTATAAGTATCCCCCTATCCACTTATAAGTATCCCCCTATCCACACATCTATCCCTTCAACCTCTACTTAAATGCTAGTAGCCAAGCATCTTCCGCAGTAATACTTACATTGTTTTTTTTTCCTTCTCGCTCCGAGGAACAGAATAAGCTGTTTTCCTTCCCCAGAGCGAGAGATTTTGGTCACGCCATAAGCAACATATTTCGGAAAATGTATATGTGGCAACTGCTATTCCCGGGCGAGGCGGGAGGCAGGACAATCGGTGCACAACAATTATGTTTAGGGACAGCAGCGTCTCTCTCTCTCTCTCTCTCTCTCTCTTTCTCTTTCTTTCTCTCTCTCTCTCTCTCTTTTCTTTCTCTCTCCTTTCTTCTTTCTTTCTTTCTCTCTCTTTCTTTTTCTTTCTTCTCTCTCTCTCTCTTCTCTTCTCTCTTCTCTCTCTCTTCTCTTCTCTCTCTCTCTCTCTCTCTCTCTCTCTCTCTCTCTCTCTCTCTCTCTCTCTCTTCTCTCTCTGTCTCTCTTCTCTCTTCTCTCTCTCTCTCTCTTTCTCTTTCTCTTTCCTCTCTCTTTCTCTCTCTCTCTCTCTCTCTCTCTCTCTCTCTATCTCTCTCTCTCTTTCTCTCTCTCTCTCTCTCTCTCTCTCTCTCTCTCTCTCTCATTTCTTCTCTCTCTCTCCCTCTCGTCTCCTTCTCTCTCTCCTCCTCTCCTCTCCTCCCCTCCTCTCCTCTCTCTCCCCTCTCTCCCCTCCTCTACTCTTCCTCTCCCTCCCCTCTCCTCTCCATCCCACTCTCTCCCTCCTCTCCTTTTCTCGTCCCTCTCACTCCTCCCTCTCTCCTCCTACTCCTCTCCCCCCCTTCTCTCTCTCTACTCTCTCTCTCTCCTTCTTCCTCTCTCTCCTCTATCTATCTACATCTATCTATCCCTTTCTTCTCTTTTCTCTCTCTCTCTCTCCTCTCCTCTCCTCTTCCTTCCTTCTCCTCTCTCCTCTCTCCTCTCTCTCGTCCTCTCTCTCTCTCCTCTCCTCCTCGTCTCTCTCTCCCTCATGTCTCTCTCTTTCTCTTTCTCCTTCTTCCTCTCTTCTCTTCCCTCCTCTTCTCTCCTCTCTCTCTCTCTCCTCTCTCTCTCTCTCCCTCTCTCTCTCTCTTCTCTCTTCCTCCTTCTCTCTCTCTTCTCCTCTCTCTCTCTCTCACTCTCTCCTCTCTCTCCCTCTCCCCTTTCTTTCTTCTCTTTCCTCTCTTCTCTCCTTCTTTCTTTTCTCTCCTCTCTCTCTCTCTCTCTCTCTCTCCTCTCCTCTCCTCCTCTCTCTCTCTCTCTCTCTCCTCTCCTCCTCTCTCTCTCTCTCTCTCTCCCTCTCTTCTCTCTCTCTCCTCTCTCTCTCTCTCTCTCCTCTCTCTCTCTCTCCTCTCTCTCTCTTCTCATGATTGCTTGTATTAAGGGATGATTAATGATGATGATAGTCTTTATATTTCACTTTTCTTTCTCTTTATCCTCTCTCTCTCTATCTATCTATCTATCTATCTATTTATTTATCTATCTGTTTTGCTTGTATCAAGGATGGTGATAATGATGATGATAGAGATAGTGATTGAAAATAATGATGTAATCATAAATGACGACAATAATAGTGCTAATTTAGTATGATCATTATATAATATAATCATTTTCTTGATGAATATCAACATCATTATCATAGTTATTGTCTTTTTTATTATTGTATTTATTATAACAATCATAACAATAATATCATGAATAATAATGATATAATAATCATATTATTATATTATTATTATATCATTCATTATCATTTATTATTCATCGTCATTACTATTTTTGTTATTATTACCATTATCATTATTATCATTATCACCACCACTATTTCATTATCATCATTATCAATCAAGTTAGGTTAAAACTTTTTGAGTTATTCTGCAAACCAATTAATAATGATGATAATGATAGTGGTAACAATGATAACAGTGATGATAATGATGATAATGGTGATAATGATGATGAGGATGATGATTAAAAGGATGATAATAATGTTAATAATGATAATGATGATTTTCATTATTATCATCATTATCATTATTATTCATAATAACAATGATGATAATAATAATAAGGCTAACAAAAAGAAGATTAGGATGATAATGATAATAATATGATAATGATAATAATAATACATGAAAATAATGATAATAAGAATGATGGTAATAATAGTAGTAATACTGATGAATATAAGAATAACGGTATGATTATTATCACAAGCAGGATGATTATAAAAAAAAAAGAATTATAACATATGTATTGTTATAAGATTACTGATAATGATATCAACAACAATGAATGTTATTTGAAATTCGATGTGAGATGAACCCCTATGAAAATTACTGTCGCCATTAATTATAAACAAACAGTTGAATGAATGACGATAATAGACAGATGATTGGCAACCTCCCCATAAACCGTAATAATAGCCAAATGACCCTTAATAGTTACGGTGAACAAGGCTAATGGCTATTTAATAACACAGGCAATGGCCTTATTATCTTGGGTCAGCGGACGTCATTGCAAACCGGATGACTGTTGTAACCGCCCTGTCGAACTGATGACGTAAGCGATGACGTCATCGGGGAGCGAGAAGAATTTGGCGGGAAAAATGGACAATGAAGCTGTTTAGTGAAGAAAAAAACAAGTGATGCGCAGATTGCGTGGTGAGCGAGATCCAGTCTACAAAGACTTGCATTTACCGGAAAGAAAAAAAATTTGAAAAACATGTTAGTTATTAACGAAAACAAAATCTTTGTTGGTGTCTTATGTTGAGGGTTCAGAGGCGAAGAAAATATTCATAAATGAGGGTCGCTTTTTTTTTCCTCCGTCATAAGTGAAACAACCAAATTTAGATGAAAAGCTGGAAAATAAAAAGTAGAATTACTTCAAAACTTTATATTTCTAAAGCTATTGCAATATCCTATGATACTATAATATTGCAAATGTCTTTCTAAAGCGGAAATGTTCTTTTTATTATCTGCAATATTGAAGACTCTCCTGTTTTTAATCCCAACGGATAAGTTTTCCCTTTCCACACAAAAATATTCGTTTAACGTAAAAGACTTGATTTGAAATACACTGAAAATAAATACCTGGTCTCTTTGTCACATAAAGTATATGTACAAACAAATTAATAAAAAGGAAAATAAAGGGATCAGGTGTGTAAATGTATATATTCTGAATATGTATATTCATATATATGTACATATCTATATCTATATCTATATCTATCTCTATCTATCTATCTATCATCAATCTATCTATCTATCTATCAATCAATCAATCTATCTATCTATCTATATCTATCTATCTATCGACACACACACACACACACACACACACACACACACACACACACACACACACACACACACACACATATATATATATATATATATATATATATATATATATATATATATATATATATAATATATACGCACGAGAAATTTATCCAAGACTTCGATTAAGCCCGCGTTCTCTCTCCATCTTTTCGAAAAGCTTCAATAGGACACCGAGCCTAAATTGATTGATTTTCTGGGCAACATTGCACCAACGCGCCCGCACACAACACTATTAAAAGGACTAACAATTAATTCTGATCGATTCATCATCACCCTCTATTAATTGTCGTCCTATTCAAATAATCTAGA
>NW_020868536.1:161709-176709 GCF_003789085.1 Penaeus vannamei
ATTTTTTTTTGTTGTTGTTGGGTTTGTTATTATTATTTTTTTATTATTATATTTGTCGTATGTATGCATATATATGTGAATATATAATATATATATATATATATATATATATATATATATATATATATATATATATAATATATAACATATGCATATGAAAACCTCTTAGTCTTCTTCCCGGATGTTCAGTGATGAGAGAGGAGCGGAGATTGATAAGGATAATGAGTTCGGGGAAGATAGACAGGTAGAAGCTCGGAAGTCAGAAGAGGCGGTTTTCTTTTTAGTTTTTTCGGTTTCCTTCCTTATGCCATGTTTCCTTACTGACATTCACCCAGGCTTTGATATAGTCTCTGTGCTGGATATCTGTGACGAACTCCGAAGCGTGGGTAAATTCTTTTTATTATAATCGCCATGCCAGTCGGCTTCGCTCGTTCGAAAGAAAAAAAAAAAGGTCTCGCGGACGAAAGAGACAGCCGAAATAGATCATACGCCTATTGGATCGCCCCCCCCCCCCCTACGTATTCCGGGCAAATGCGGATCGAAGCACATCAGTCATTCATTTCCCTTTCTGTGCGCGACACCTGCGCCCGGCTACAGGTGTGCGCTCGCCTCGTACGGCTCACCTGCGCCTGATTGGCCTGATTCGTTTCCTTGTTTTTACGTGGCGCACATGAGGTCTGTTGCGCGCCGCATGGGAACGCACAAGGGTGGTTGGTTTGTGTGCGTTGTTGGTCACGATTGCAGTGGTTCTTTATGCCTTTGTAATTCGTGAGATATTTGTTTACTTGTTAGCACTACAGTGGGCCGTGCTATTTGACGCTAAAGTCTGTGTAGAGGGATGTGTAATTACACGTGGTACGGCGTGCGCGGGTCTAGGTGGAGGCCGCGGGCTATGACCCGGATGTACGTTATAACAAGTGTTCGGTAATGGAAGTTATTTTTAGCTGATCGGAGACTGGGTTTTATTATCATACGAACAATGTTTCTCTAGCAATACTCTATGACCCTGAGTGATAGCGCGGCCGATGTAGGATAATTTAAGGAGACCTTTCTTCAGGTTGATGCGTGACAGGTTGAATGTATGCAGGGTGGTATCTATCTCTCCCTGTCTCTGTCTGTCTGTCTGTCTCTCTCTCTCTTTTACATTCACACACATACACACACGCGTGCGTGCGCGCGAGCTTGCCATCGCATGTCAATACTCATGACCATATTTATCCGAGGCTGAATACGCTGATCGCAGAAGGGGCATGCCTGCGAGAGCCAGGCTCTCTTTTGCCTTCAGGCGGAATTCACCTCGGAACTGAAGATTTTTAAGTGCAAATTTGGAACACAATCGCCCAGGGAAGCCCTTCCCCGAGCGGCCCCGGCGTGGAGAGGCAGCCGACCAGGAAGTGGCAGGGAGGCGGTGCATCATTAGCGGAGTGAAAAGAAGACTTCTGGACGCTGAAGTGTCGAGGGGCCAGCGCGGAAGGGAAGCCCGCGCCGAGGAGACGGGCGCCCGGCCCCTTGACACTCGAGTGCGGTGCGCCTCGCTGCATTTTCCCCGCTGTGTTCCCTCGGGTCAGGGCGCCCCAGCCTGAAAGGGGAAGGCTGGAGGAGGGGAATGCGCGCATCGGCGAGCTGGAGGAGGAGGGCGAGGATCTGGAGGAAGGAAAACTATCCCTCACGCTGGGAGTTCTGAGTGGGCGGCCAGCTATGCGTTGCCGCGAGACAGGGCAGCGATGGCGAGGGCGACCTCTGCATACTTGCCCGCATACCAGCCTTATGAAGGCGGCGCGGGGCAGTGTGGTCATACCTGCGTCACCCTCGAGACTCGAGGCCAAGGGGAGTGAGGGGAGAGGAGTTAGGTGTTAGATGAGGAGGAGGAGGAGGAAGGGGGAGAAGAGGGGGCCCAGGTGGGAGTGTGCCAGGAGCAAGTGTGTGGGGAGCGAGCTCGTGCCAGGCGAGGCAGTGGCACGCTGGCACTTCTTCTAATAACACGCTGATGCTGCCGCCGCGATGTCCGTGTTGGTGCAGCCATCATCCCATTGTGCAGATCTTTGCTCCTCGCGTGCCGCGCCGTCGCTGCTCTAGTGCTGCGTGTGATCGTTTTCGCGTCTGGAGGAGCGCTGCGACGCCGAGTTTACGGCGCTCGCGGTCGCATTATTCATCAGTACAAAGGATTTCGCTGCGTCCCGCGGACTGCTCTTTTTGTGCTAGATAATCAGTGTTGAACGGGGTCTGAATGTGATGCAAATCGTGGGCGGAATGGGCGCAGTAGCGGCGGACGGCGATGAGTGACCACCTGTAGTAGTGGACAGTTGCCATGCATCACCTGTCACATATCAGCTGAACTAGGCGGACTTGTAACCATCGCAAGCTGTCGCGACGCTTAAAATAGAAATTGTCATTTGTTTTGGCTATTTGTAGTTTGTGCCAAGTGGAGGCGAATGCGTTGGCACCCACGTGCCTAATGTCCCCTGACTCTGCATGTCTGGACAAGGCACAATCTGTGTCATAGTAGTGAGTTCCCGTGTATGTGCCTGTGAGCGCAAATGCTTTTGCAGGACGTTTACTAGTACGTATTAACAATAGAAACCGCACGCGGGTTTTCGCGTCGACGGGAGCACTCGCAGGGGGTGTGTCAGTCCATCACGTGACTAGTGGGAGAGTGGCGCATCTGGGACAGGTACAGCCTGTGTTGTAACTTCGTCATGAACTGTGATGTTTTTCTACTTGTAGACTAGTGATTCCCATTTTGCGCCAGTGATGGAAGACACTTAACGAGGTGAACTGTCAGTGTCTCATGTTGTCCATCTTGTTCGTTTATCATTCTTTAGTAAGTAGCGCCCGTGGTCCCTCGCCCCTCCTGCACGAACATTCCCAGCAGGTTCTCCTCCCCGAGAACATGAGGCCAGTTGACAGGGAGGATACAGCGCCCCCCGAGACCCAAGACGATGTCACGAGGGCATCAGTTAAGGAGGAAATGCCTTGCGAAGCAGAAGCGAGGCCGCAAACCCCGCCAACTCCTGTTGAGCAGTCACCCGAGGCCGAGGTGGGCGAGGCATCTGAGACCGAGGAAGACTTAAACGACGAGGCGGAAGGTGATGTCCCTCGAGCAGAAGAGACAGAGGAAGGAGGGGCGCCCCGGGGCTCAGCAGGGGAATGCAGGCTCGAGTCGGCGCGGGAGAGAGTGGAGTCAGACACCCCCGACGGCATGTATGATAAGCTAACCATCTGTGATGCTTGTGAGACGCGCCACCACCCATCTAGAGAGTGCACCTCTGCTGCTGATTGTGTCCGCGCAAGTCGCAGTCACGTTGACTCCGGTACCCGGGAAACCCCCCTGGAACCCCCGGAGGAGCCAGAGATTTCCAGCAGGCTTCCGGCGCCTCGTGGGAGGTTAATGAGGCAGGGGCAGGGGCCGACCCCTGGACAGCAGTGGAGCGCCACGCTGAATCGCCCCTCGCGCAGGGGGCGGTGCGTCCCCACACCAGTGGATCCCCGCGGGGTTCGCTCGCAGACGGAACCCCCGGCGAACAAACCTCCGCCGGACCTGCTGCAGGTGTCGTGGGTCTGGGAAACCCGACAGCCTCCTCGCGTGGCTTCCGTGCGTCGTCGTCCGACGCGGAAGATCTCGTGCCGCCGGAAGATCAGGCCGAGACTCACCATTCGGAAAGCCACCTCCAGGAGGAGCAGCATTTCGCCACAGCACAGGGCGTCCCCCGCGAAAGATGAGGACGAGACCTGGGCGGAGTGCGAAGAGGAAGAGGGGGGTGAAGCGCCCGCCGAAGTCGCAGAACGTAGGTCGCCGATCGCGCCGGATGTTCTCCTGACGGGGACGCACGCTGCACCGGGGCTGATTTTAGCTTCCACCCCGCAGCCGAACCGGGATGGTATCGCGGAGGAGGCTGGCCCTCCCCCCGGCCCCCCGCCGGAGGTAGCGCTGAGGAACACCAGGAACCTAAACTACTTCCAGACTGCCAGTCGCGCTGTCAAGCAGCGGTGGCGCAACTCCGACATTGTGCTGCCTAAGCTCCTCAGAGAGTCGTGGGCTAACGAAAAACCCGAAAAAGGAAACAAGAAAAAGAAGAGAACGTTGTTTGAGAGAGCAAGAAATATTCCTGTGCATATACGAAAAATCTCTCACCTACTTGTGCAAAGTGTGAAGCCTTCCGAAAACAGCGATCTCTATGGCAGTGAGAAAGAGAACGATATCATATACTTAGATCTGAGGAGGCAGCTCCGAGACAGCCTGCAGAGACAGCGGAGTGTGCGGCGGCGAAGCGTCCCGGCGGTCGTGGGCGTGAAGCGGCAGGGCTCCTTCTCTCCGAGGAACAGTCTTGGGAGGAACAAGGCCGTCACCTGGAACCAGAAGTACCAGGCTGTGATGGGCCTGAAGCGCGCGGGCGGCGGGCCGGGGCGGGGAGGCGCTGACTGTCCCGTCATCCAGGTGACCAAGGCCGCCGAGGGCGCGGCCACGCCCGCCTCCGAGGGCGAGGGGGAGGGGGATTGGCGCTCCCTCTGCAGTACCCCCACCTCCTCCCCCCACCACGCGCTCCTAGGGCTCGACCTCCCTCAGAAGAAACCGAACGTGCTAAAGAAACTGTGGG
The DNA here is from genome assembly GCF_003789085.1 of Penaeus vannamei. Taxonomy (NCBI): domain Eukaryota; kingdom Metazoa; phylum Arthropoda; class Malacostraca; order Decapoda; family Penaeidae; genus Penaeus; species Penaeus vannamei. The sequence goes on from NW_020868536.1 coordinate 166,305, forward strand.
GGCGCCTGCGCCACTCCGTCCCTCGTTCGCTCTCGCCGTCCAGGTCGCGATGCTCTGTGAGTCTTTTCTCCTCCCGATATAATGTCCTCAAATGTACCTTTGCATCACTCGACTCGGTGCGAAGTGGAAGACTGACATGAATGGCCTTGACGTTGCAATTGTATCGTCCAGCCCAGGGAATACCACACCCTCCCACCGCCAATAGAACACTGCATAGCCAACTCCTTAACGCTCACTAACATTTTCCTTTCAAACACTACAATAAACATACTAAAGTTGACATTAGTCTCGTCCGCACATCACAGAAACCAGTCACGTGACCAGCCAGCATCAGACCGGCACCCAAACGGGTTGTGGCTACTCTCCTTGAATGCCGATATTAACGACGGCTGCTTGCCTGTCTGTCACAACTTTCCCTTTGAAAATCTCACTGCCCTGACCGCGCTCACTCCTTCCCTACACTCGATCTGGTTTGGACGCAAGTGAAAGCTGTGTGTGAATCGTGAAGTTATTGTTATTATTGCCATTATATTTATTTATTTTTACGGACAAAAAAATATTTTTGTATCTTCTGTCTCCCTCTTTGTTTGTAGCCCTTTCCCTCATCCTGTATCATCCTCTTTATTTTCCTTATACTTTCTATTTCACTATTCTAAGCTCGCCCCTCCCTCCCCCCCCCCCTCTCTATCTGTGTGTGTGTGCGTGTGCGTGTGCGTGCGCGTGTGCGTGTGCGTGTGCGTGTGCGCGCGCGTGTGTGTGTGAATACGATACGCACTACTTGTGTCTGGGCCAGTTGTCTAGTAGCTGCAAGCGTCGGGCTGAATACAATAAACATCTCTTCTTTTTCTTGCAGAGTCGGAGCAGCATGAGCGGAGGCAGTGAGGACGGCCACTCCCCATCTCACTCGTCCGACTACGAGGATCAGGATGAGGTTGAGGTAAGCGCACGTTGTTCCTAGTCGCCCTCGTGGCCCAGTCGCTCGTGTCCCCGGGGCCGCCGCAATAGTAGCGTCGTTGTTAGCCGTCTACAGGGAGCAAACCTTTCAGTTCGACCTCCACAGTCTTCTAAGAGACGATCTTGTTTTTCTTTCTTTCGGGTCCTTGTAAATAGCTGCCATCCACTTATATGTTAACTCTTTATACCGAGGTAATACGCCCACGGCATTCTAAGTTGAATTTACGTACAAATAGTTCAAATTTTCAGTCAAGTGTTTTGTAACTGATCTTCTTGTCTCGTAAATAAATAAACAGATAAGTAAATGAATAGACAAATCATGATATGTTAATAGATAAATAGATTATAAAACAAACTAAGTAAATGATTAATAAGTGAATCAATAAGTAGATAGATAAAGAAATAAATGAATAGGGAAAATAAAAAATATATAAACACTCGCACGAACACTTAAACACGCATGTACGTAACGTGTGTGAGAGAAGTAATAAAAAGAGTGAAAAAGCGGTTTTGGGCTTTAAGCATGATGCTTGTGTCCGTTGCTTCGAGCGGGCCTAATATTTATAGCTTATACAGTATGTTACTGGTTTACTGGTTTCTTAATTCTTCTGTTGATGTGTTTTTTGATGTTTGGGAATCGGGTACAATGATACTATTTTTAGAAATTCTCAATTGCTGATCTTTAATTGATGAGACAAAGAGTCAAACTAATTGAGTTGATGCGTTAATGTTTGAATGCTTGACTGGTTGTCTTTGATCGAGAGCGAAGGAGTTAACGCGAGATCTTTCCACAGCGCTCGGGCTCGGCCTCGCTGGTGGGGCGGATGCGCGGGCTGAGGCGAGACATGCAGAAGAAGATCTCCCGCCTCAAGAGCCCCCGCGGCAGCACCTCCAGCTCCCCCGGGCCCGCGGGCGTCTCGGCCGACAAGGCGGGGGCGACGCTGACCGCGCCCTTGCAGCCCTCGGCGTCGTCGTACGAGAGCATACCTTCGTCAGCGCCTTTGGGTGAGTCTCCGCCTTTCGTGCGTTACGCTTAAAATCCCGAGCCGAGACGTTTGATTAGAGAAGCGGGTGAAAGTGCTGCAATAAGTGTTTCTTCAGATGGAGTTTTGCCTTTTTAGACAATAGAAATTTGTGCCGAGTTATTTTCTTTAGACAAGAGAGATGTGTATTGTTATAATATTGTTGACTTCATGTTTCTTGAACTACCTAATTGTTTTACAGACGCGTGAATATGGTTTACTTTAAAAGTTGCAATTACTATTTTTTAATGATACGGTGATATTGACAAACTTGCAGAAACCATAAGCCAAAACATAACATGAAAACCACCTCTCTGTCACTGTCTATAAGCGTGCCCAATTCTAAATTCTAGGAAAGGTTTATCAAATGACCTTTGCCTCTCCAGCAGCCGCAACAGCATCAGGCAGCAACCGGTCATCTCTCTCCGGGGAGGAAGCGGAGCCCTACACCGGCCCCTTCATAGGACGAGCGCGCGCCCTGGTCGACTGCCAGCCCTCGCCCTACGACAGGGACGCGCTCAAGTTTAAGGTGAGAGGGAGAGGGGGTGAGGAGGGGGAGGAGGGGGAGTGGGAGGGAAGAGGCAAGATGGAAGGCAGAAGGTTGAGGAGGGGGAAGGGGGAGGAAAGAGGTGAGAGGAAGGGAAGGGGAAGGAGGGAGGAATTAGGAAAGAGGAAGAGGGAGAAGGGATGATAAGAAAGAAGGGAGAAGAGGGGAAGGAGGAGAAAAAAAAGGGAGAAGAGAATGAGGAGGATGGAGGAGAGAAAAGAGAGGAGGAAGGAGAGAAAAGAGAGGAGGGAGAAGAGACAGAAGAGGATAAAAGTATGATTATGAGGAGTCCAAATGTAATGGTGCAATGTGAGCATTTAAATGTGTAAGTGAGAGATAGTTTGAGAGTAAGTCTAAAAGTGTGTGTGCATGTTGCACGTTTGTTCAATTATAATCAAGTGAAATGAATGAGGATGAGACAGGGCCAAGAGATAGGGGTGAGTAAGAAAAGAAATAAATGAGCGTGATTAAGAAGGGGATGAATTGTTAGCAAAGAAGGGAGAAAAAATTAAAGGGGAAAGGAAAAAAGAGGAGAAAAGGAGAAAAAAAAAATATAAATAATGTAAAGACTTTTTTTAAAAATGCATAAACACTTATTCATTGAAATAAAAAAGGAGTTTGAGACTGACATGGAGTTGAGAGAATAAAAATAAGAATAGAAATGAAATGGAGAAGAGAAAACATTTACATTCCACCTTGCATTTTGTGCACATCTTATTCACCTGCGTTAATTCCTTTGCAGAAAGATGATATAATAGACATCATAGCCAAAAACCCCTCAGGCCTTTGGAAGGGCTGTGTGGATGGCCGGGTTGGTCATTTCAAGTTCATCCTGGTAGAGGAGGAGGTGGAGCGCCCTGCCCGCCGCCATCGGCCGTGGCGGGGGACCACTCCGCGCAGAGGCCGGGCCAGAACGTTAGAGGAGTTGCTGACACGGCTCAATCTGGGGCATCTTATACAGGTATTTGAACAGCAAGGATAAGAAATTTTTTGTAATACTGGGTATACAGTTTTATAAACTATTTCCATTCCTATGTGAATTCTGTAAATTAAAAAAAAAATTGTATAGGCATTTGCTGTGTTTACTTTTTACCTGTAGTGATTGTATGGGAATAAAATAAATTTTATGTCATGAATTATTATTATTATTTTTATAGAAAATAATCATGCTTGTAGAGTTTTATTATGACTGAGAATATTAGTTAAAGTTGCAAAAGAATCATAATGATTTTTGATACTTTAGTGTATAGTGGACTTTAGTATTTTTGATGATTTATAATCTACAGAGTCCTATCCTAGATGTTAGCTTTCTTATTACTTTATCTGATTGTTTCGGCATGATTTTAATATGGTTCCTTTTACAGGTATTTGTTCTAAATGGTTACGAAGATTTGGAACAGTTTAGAGATGTGGAGAAAGCAGATCTTGATTGCCTTGGCATTACTGATCCTGAAACTTGTGCCAAACTGCTTACTGCTGTGGCACTGCTTCATGATGCAGACTCCGAACCGGAACCTGATCTGCCAGAGATGTTAGAAACCACTGATGCCGCTCTACGCCGCGGTGACCATGGAAGAGATTCGGGTTGCTATACAGACCATCGCAGTGCACATTCTGCTGTACTAGATGAAAACAATCTCGATACTCGACAGTCCACACCCTCAACCGACACCTCATCTGGTTACCATAGTCGAGGCCCATATAACATTCCTTTAGGGGAGGCGACTCTCACTTCACGGGAGGAAGCTCTCAGCTCAGCGCTTGATTCACCCCCATCAGAGTCCACCACTTCGGGTGCAACGAGTAGCCAGCCATTAACTCAATCTGAACCTCACTCCTATCGGGCCCATCTCGCTACCGTCCTTCCTGCCAGTCCTCGTGCAAAGGTCCGTCATGGTCAACAAGAGGATCAGAAGCAAAGACCTGACCCTCAAGTTGATTACGAGGCCAAGTATAATTCTGCACGCAATGTCTTTGAAAAGGAGGTAGTAAGGCGTGAGGTCCCTTACACAGTTCGTTCTCCAAAGCGCAGTGCAGGGACCTCTCAGTCACCACCATCGGATTCAGAGGAAGGAACAGCAGCTGCTCCAGAGGAACCTTCGCCATAAGGATCCACCAACAATATAGCCATATATAGCCCAGTATTTCCCTCCCTTCTAGTTAGAATTTAAAATCTTTTGATCTTAAAAAAAATTCTGATTTATAATTGTTCCAGTGGTATTTATCTTACTCTGAATTTGACTCTAACCTGCATTCTGAAATTCTTGCAATGAAAATGATTATTGATAGAGTAATGATTATCCTCTCCAAGTTTGTTCTTTTCTTGAAAGTCACATCTAGGGACTTTGTACACATAATTGTGAACACACTAATGCAGGGAGATATGAGTCTTATGAAATTCAGTGATTTTCAAACGACAGAACTGTGTAACTAGTATATACCCTCTTTATATTAGTGAATCATGTGATGTGGACCCTATCTGAAGTCATGCAAGATATTTCTGTGTAGCTTGTACTGTCAGGTAGTTAGGAAAAAAAGCTAAGTACTTATCCTATTCAGAAGTTTCCCATGTAATGATTGGTGCAGTGCAGTTCCTGTTATTAGTCTCAAGGGTTTTAGATGTTCCTGCTATAGAGGAAGTGGCTGGGAAGTGTTGTGCAGCCAACTTGTATAGCCCGTCTTTCATTTTAAATCTTAACACAGAATTATATCAGCTACTACCATATCATTTTATATATATAAGGAAAGTTATTATAACTAAGATATCTGAACATTTATTGTAAGAATCAAGCAATCACTATGAGGAAGAATAAAGGCCAAAAACCTTCATGGTGATGATAAAAAAAAAAGTTATTTTATGTACCATTTGCCACAAGAATTGTGGACTAGAAGTCTGAAGAGGACTAGTTTCATAATATATAATTTAGAAGTTCTTTATTTATCGTAATTTTAAATTTGTCAGTATTTTAAAACCTTTTTTGCATTTATGTAGGTATGAGGAATGATTGTGTTGTTGTAATTTTCAACATGATATATATTTTTTATATGTTGCTATCATCAGCTACATAATGTTGAGAATCATCAGTTCCTGGAAACATTATCTTCATAAGAATCTGATGATTGACTGGAGGCCTCAGTACCCAAAAAACAGGATCACTTACAGTGTCATGCAGAGGCAATGCTTAAGTAATAAAATGGACAACAGCTTATGTGAGCCATAGAGTTTACACATTCAGGTATACAGTGTAGCAAGTTTTATGGTACATACATGCAACAGTTGTGTCAAAGAAATCTTCCAGTATATACCTTGTGATGTTAGAGTATTGTAATATGATTACAGACACTGTTTTCTGTCTTTATTCACAAAGAATTAGTTCCCTATAGTTGTTTACCAAATGCACATCATTATGTTAAATTTCCCTGTATTTATTTTTTCAGTCTTATCAAAAGTATTCATATAATTTTAGATTCAAATTGCTTTTACTTTTAAATGATGCGCTTCCTAAAATGGTCACATGACAACATCTTTGCAGTCATATATTTCTTAAACTAATGGATTTTACTCTTCCAACTTTTGTATTGTACAGACTTGTGCGTCATCACTATTTGTAAATAGTCTTATATTAAAACAATAGATCAAAAGAGTTTCTCTTTCTTTTTACATTCTTTTATTGGTAGGTTGTGTTTACTTTTTCACTTTACATTTATGTAAGGTTTATATATCTAAATTTATTTGTGTATATACTTGCACATTTTTTTCTATACATATTTGTGTACTTATTATTCTATTAGTTGTTTTGTAATAAAAAATTAATTGCTCCAAGTCAGAAGAAAACATTATTGAAAATCAGAAAGGAAAGAAAATAATCAGAGGAAAATCACTGCATAAATGAAAAATACTGAATATATGCATGTACATGATCTTTGGATTGTGGTTAATGCAGTCAATTAGAAATTGGACTGATCAGAATGCATAAAACATTAAATAAGTATGTAGAAAAGCATGATTTAAAATTTTAGTTCACAAAAGGAAAGATTATGAATTTAAATAGCACAAAAAGGCCTTAAAGCAGTGAGAAAACATGTACCACGGGAAAACAATTAAAGGAACAATAGACGTTTCTAATGATAATTTTGCCAGTAAATTCAGGGGATCACCCTAACCTTGGACCTCAGCCCATGCCTCAACTAATTTTGCATGCCATCTTTTCTTCTCTCCCTTTCCTTTTCCTTATCTTCTTCATCCCCTTCTTCTGTCCACATCCTAAGGTGTGAGAGCCATGCTAAAAGGATGAAAGACTGGCTTTGTGTTAGTCCTGAACAGCTTTTGTACTCCGTTTGCTCTTCCCTATTTACCTTTTCATTACCATACTAAACTACAACGTTTTACAACCTTTGACATCTGACTTGTTTTGTCGTAATTGTTAACTAATTTTTAGCCTTTTCCCCACAATACTTTATCATTGTGCTGTATGACCTTTGATGTCTGGCACATTTATTTGTTTTCACCATTATCCATTCTGGGAATCCATAAACATTGCCTTATAAACCAAAAAACTTACCCGAGGGCTTAGCCCCCAAGCCTTACCCATTGCTATATTTTGGATATGTCACTAATGACAGATGTTAATTTTCAATAAATAAATAATGTCCCTTGGTTGTCCAGCCATTGGTTATCCGGTCCATGATCTGGCAATACATGGATAAACACTGTAAGTGCCATTTTATGCACCTAGGATATTTGTGGCAATTTAAGGTGATTGAAACAGCTGCATCATATTCACTTCACTATTTATTGTGATTCCATCAAACCTGTAATCAATACAATAGCAATCATAGTCATTGTCACAATCCATGTTTGACTTACAATCTTAGATCAATGCTTTATAACTAGAAAGAATACATTTTACACTAAGCTTGTAATTGTCACCTAATGCTTAAAGTATACTACAACATCTGGGTACATATCTACATCTATACACGAGTGCACATAATACATACTCATAGCTAGAACAGTCAAGGCTTCTTATTAGAAGTCCTCAGATCAGTCCTTTTTATGTGTTGTCTGGTCAGCATTAACTCTGGAACTGACCCATACACCAGTAATGGCCCCTGTCTGTGAGGTGCACTTCCTTCTGTATGTACATCAACAGAAGGGACAAGGCAACTTATATATATATCTCAACACACAAGAGCAGACCAATGGTGTTACCAGATCCCAATCCTTTTAACCCTTATACACTTGGTTTTGGCACTCTGGAAAAGGTATATATGATATATGCAGAGGCGGGGCTTCCATGGTGGCACTTACAAGTTTGAGTATAAGGTAGCAACTCTCAGATACAAAAAAAGTCTCACTCTGCGTGAAGCCAGACAGGAAGCACTCCGACTAGGTTTCTCTCATACTCCCTATTCTAATGTCGCTCGCTCTGCCCCTACCCCACCACCCCAGGATGTTCCTACACCCTCCCCTATACCTACTTACTTCCCCATTTCTACTTCTATCTCCTACCTTCCCCAGTCAAACTCTTTTGCCACTCTAAATCCAGATACTCCAATCTCAAATACAGCCCCAACACCATCCCCTCTCCCTCCCCGCACTATCAGCCCTGCTTCTCCTACCACACTCTCACCTCCACCTACCTGTACCTTTGCTCCTCAGACACCAGTCTTCTACTCCCCTCCTAATAAGAAAAACATTGTCTCACAAGACTCTCCAACCAACTCCACTGGAGAAACTATGAAAGATATTCAAAGCTATATGCTTGAGACATATTTCCACAACTCTACACTCGAAGAGACTGCTGATATCCATCCCCCTCCTACTCATATTCCCCCTACACTTCTTCCTCTTACTCCCTCCCAGCACAACCTATCCCCCTCAACTCCGTCTAATATCGATATCCATCCTCCTCCTATTCATATTCTCCCTACACCTCTTCCTTCTACTCCCTCCCAACACAACCTATCACCCCCCAATCCCTTGCCCGTTGTTGTCGGGGGGGGGGCTTAGGAGACGGAGACAGACCCAATGCAGGGATCTCCCCTGTCTAGGGCCTCAGCCCTCGACTCAACTAATTTTGCATGGTCTTTTTCCCCTCCAGCTTTTTGTTTCCGTCCCTTTTCCAATCCCTTCTACTATCTACTTCCTAAGGTATAAGAGCCGCGCTGAAAGGATGAAAAGCTGACTTTGTGCCAGTCCTGAACAGCCTGCGGGAACTATGGGCACGGTACTCCCGATTTAGTTGTCTAGCCCTTACCCCCGTACAGGGCACTGGGGGTGGACTGTTTATTTCCCTTTACATAATCAAGGCTTCCCATGGCCAGTAATGAAGATGCAATACCCCTATTAGGTGTAATGAGGCTTGTCCCTTCATCAAATAGCCTCACCGGCTCCCCGACCCCAGGCTCTCCTTTGACCACGACTCCGAACACTGAAACTACTACCCACTCCTCAATGCCTACTAGTGCATTACCCACCCAAGCAGAGACTCAATCTCCAGAAGACATTCCTACCCTCCCAACTTCCTCAAATTCATCAACTCTACCCCTACAACCTTCTTCATCAAACACCCCAACCTCCCTTATTACTACCTTACAGCCTTATTCTCCATCTCTCCGTAATACTACCCCCCTCAACAACACTCCCGCTTCCACACGCCCCCGTCCTTCTACCACCACCAACCCTTCAAATATCTTAACTACTCTATTTAGCCCAGCTAAATGGGACCGATTTTTCGTGATCCCCCCTACAGCTCCTTACTCAGGCAACACTCTTCTCTTTCAACAATGTCTCCAAAAACATGTAGACAGAGTCCCTTTCCGTACCAGACGCGATCGCTCCCGTCTCGTAACAGTCAGTTTTGAAGCTGAAGCTATAGCGTTATCAAAACTAACAGATCTCTCTGGCAACCCCATCCCTGCAGAACCTCATCCAACTCTTAATACTTGTACCGGAACTGTCGCTATCTCCCCAGCAAACTGCCCAGTCGATACCAAAGATTGGTCAGATTGTGGAGAAGACTTACTCGGCTGCCTCAAAGACCAGGACGTGATATCAGTACATTGCTACTCCATTCCTCCTAGAGGTCATCGAAAGAAACCCACCAACATTGCCAAAATTATTTTCAGTACACATGACCTTCCCATTCGTATCTACATTGGTGGACAATCCCTCCCTGTTCAACCATACCAACCTCCTCCCCGTCAATGTCAAAATTGTTAGCGATTTGGCCATCTTTTCAACAACTACAGCTCCACAGACCGATGCCTCCTCTGTGCCCAACCCGGTCAAAACAGATCAAACTGCCCAGCATAAACACGCACATGTGCTAACTGCGGCGGCCCCCATAATGTATTTTATAGAGGCTGTCCCAATTATATGTTCGAGTCTGAGGTAGCAACTCTCAGATAGAAAAATGGTCTCACTCTACATGAAGTCAGACAGGAAGCACGCCGACGAGGATTATTCTCTTATACTCACTACTCCAGTAATGTCGCTTCCTCTGCCCCTCCCCCTCCACCTCAAGATGTTCCTACACCCTCCCCTATACCTACTTACTTCCCCACTTCCACTCCTACCTTCAACCTCCCCCAGTCAAATTCTTTTTACTCTAAATCCAGACACCCCAATCTCAACCACAGCTCCAATCTCAAGTACAGCCCCAACACCACCCCCTCTCCCTCCCCGCACTACCCGCAGTAGACAGACGAAACGTTCCCCTCTTCTTCCCCTACCGCACACTCACCTCCACCTACCTTTACCTTTACTCCTCAGACACCAGTCTCCTCTTCCCCCCTCATAAGAAAACCTTTGTCTCACAAAACTCTCCAAGAAACTCCACTGCAGAAACTATGGAAGACATTTTGAGCTATATGCTCG
>NW_020868536.1:181709-184357 GCF_003789085.1 Penaeus vannamei
TAGAAAAAATAGTCCGATATATGCTGATAAACTTCAGTAGCACTGGTAGACCGTGATATATAAAATATATTAGTTTGTGTGGTGAAAGTACGTTTTCTATTTTGGCATACCACAGAAAACGAGGGCTATCTACATCACTGAGAATCGGGGAGGAACTGAGTTCCAGTCCAACCACTGCGCCATCATCACTGTGACCTACAGTGAATTGTATTTCCAGCTATTGTAATTTATGGTGACCTATCATGATTATTACGGGGTCGTTCCTGTAAGAAATTAAAAAAGGCTGTAAATTTGTTTCTTCACATCATCTGATTCTCAAAGACAAAACCGGAAAGCTAAAGTATTCTAGGAGTATAAAGAAAATTAATGATGATCCCGAACATTGAATGTAAACTAAACCCATCACACAGACACAAATACAAATACACACATACACACAAACACACACACACATGTGTGTGCGTGTATGTATGTGTATGTATGTATATATATATATATATATATATATATATATATATATATATATATAATATATTATATATATACATACACACACACACACACACACACACACACACACACACACACACACACACACACACACACACACACACACACACACATACACACAACAACACACACACACACACACACCTATATGTGTGCATATTGCATATATACATACTTACATACACATATATATATATATATATATATATATATATATATATATATATATATATATATATATATATATATATATATATATATATATATGGCAATTTTCGATATTACCTTCGCCACACCGATATCGACAATTTTGGTATCGTTGGATTCCTCTCACTCTGTACAATCCAAATATGTAGGTTTTATTGCGCGGAAACCCCTTGTTAGCGGCAAACTTGGGCACTATATCGGGGGCGACGATGTCGGAGCGGCGGTCGGAGCAGCGGACGTAATATAGTAATTTTGACGATTTTGGTATCGTTGGATTCCTCTCACTCTGTACAGTCCAAATATGTAGGTTTTATTGCGCGGAAACCCCTTGTTAGCGGCAAACTTGGGCACTATATCGGGGGCGACGATGTCGGAGCGGCGGTCGGAGCAGCGGACGTAATATAGTAATTTTGACGATTATGGTATCGTTGGATTCCTCTCACTCTGTACAGTCCAAATATGTAGGTTTTATTGCGCGGAAACCCCTTGTTAGCGGCAAACTTGGGCACTATATCGGGGGCGACGAGGTAAATACGTCCGCCGCTCCGCGATCGACGAGAATTGTGTAACGCTCTAGCCTGCCGGGAATACGTGGTGGAGGTTTTGTTTCCTCGGCGGCGGCAGCCCCCCCCAGGGGGGGTCGCAGGGGGCACAGCCCCCTGCAATGGAAAGTTATATGAATAACCATGGTTATTTTCACTGTGGGTTATATTATTAGTGTTATTTAACCTCGATTTTCTCTAGAACCTTCCAATCGGGGCCAAGTTTCTCGCTAACGGGGGGGTTTCCGCGCAATAAAACCTACTTATTTGGAATGTGGAGAGTGAGAGGAATCCAACGATGCCAAAATCGTCGATATCGGTGTGGCGAAGGTAATATAGAAAATTACCATATATATATATATATATATATATATATATATATGTGTGTGTGTGTGTGGTGTGTGTGTGTGTGTGTGTGTGTGTGTATGTGTGTGTGTGTGTGTGTGTGTGTGTACTATGTATGTATATATATGCATACTCACATGCACACACACACACACACACACACACACACACACACACACACACACACACACACACACACACACACACACACACACACACACACACACACACACACACACACACACACACACACGCTGTTGGCTCATTCGCAGTAAACTCTACGGGGAACTCCATCACGTTTCAACGAGTATTTGAGAGTTCCCGTTGCAAAAGTGCGCTGCCTCTTAATATTCATGTCGCAAACAAATTTGTTTTAGCGAGTGATCCGAGATGAATATAAATCAACTGGCCAAAAGGCAATAAAATAGTTGTGGTATTTTAAGTAAATAATAGATTATAAGAGGTATAGACAATCACGCACTGGTTATTTGCAAGGTAAGTATTCATTATTTGTATGCATACGTGCGTACGTGTATGCGTGGCTCTCTCACTCACTCTCTCTCTATGTGTGTGTGCCTGTGTATGCATGTGTGCGTGTGTATGTGTACGCGTGTGTGCTAGGTGTTTACAGGTATAAGTGAGAGCGTGAGTGAATGTGATTACGCGTTACATGCGATCGCATTCTTCAATGCCATCATACTTGCAAAAGTCTTGCAATTGTTTTCCGTTAGTTTGCGCGTTGTGATTCATTATATCTTAGAACCCTTATATTCTTTCCCCAACGTCTCCAGGCCCACTATCCAAAAAAATACAAAAAAAACGAAATGATAAAGAAAAAAAAAAAAAAAAAAAAAAATTTTTTTTTTTTTTTTTTTTGTAAACCCCCCCCCCCCCCCGCCCCCCCCCCAAAAAAAAAAAAAAACCCCCAAAAATTGGAAAAAAAAAGATTTTTTGCGCCAAAAAAAAAAAAAAAAGCGAGGGTTTTTTCCCAGCCTTGCCCTCTTCTTCCCGTTCCCAAGGCCTTATCTATAGTGTCCCTTGGTT
>NW_020868536.1:184457-209457 GCF_003789085.1 Penaeus vannamei
CTCACACACACCACACACACATACACACACAAATACACGATTGTATGTATGTGTATGTATATACACTGATACGAAATAAAGAATAGTCTTTACAATACAAAAATCAAACACATATAAGTAATAATCCATTTCGGAATTTTCCAAACATACGCATATATTTTGCACATAAAGTTTTCGATAAAAGAGAGAGAGAGAGAGAGAGAGAGAGAGAGAGAGAGAGAGAGAGAGAGAGAGAGAGAGAGAGAGAGAGAGAGAGAGAGAGAGAGAGAGAGAGAGAGAAAGAGACAGAGACAGAGACAGAGACAGAGACAGAGACAGAGACAGAGACAGAGACAGAGACAGACAGACAGACAGACAGAGAGACAGAGACACAGAGAGAGAAAGCACATTGCAACATACCCAGCCATGCAATATTTACAAATACGTTTTTTGCAACCTAACGCACTTAACGCATACCAAGTAATCAAATTTGTCCCATGCGATAATTGATATCATTACGAAAAAAAAAAAAAAAAAAAAAAAAAAAAACATACCGTGATGTGACTAGCAAAGAATGTAATGCATTTTTACATTTTCTAAATCATTGCATATATCATTGCATGCAGGGACTTTTGCAACAGCTGTTCGCGATGCTGTTGCTGTTATTGATTGTTATTGTTTTGTCTCTTCGGATCTGTGAGCAACTTGTACATTGCGAAGAAATTTTGTTCATGTTCTTGTTTATTTTAGTAAGTTTTGAATTCATTTCGAATTTTTTAAAGTGATTTTGTTAATTGTTCATGCACGTTGGCACGCACTAATACTGCATGTGTATTTCTGTCTTCTTCTCTCCCTCTCTTTTTCTCTATCTATCTATCTATCTGGCTCCTCTCTCTCTCTCTCTCTCTCTTTCTCTGTCGTTCCTTCTCCCTCTTTTCTCTCACTATGCATCTCGTTTATTCTATCTGTATCTACCTTCCTCTCTTTACTAACAAAACTAACAAAATAACAACAAAAGAAAAGATAGGAAAAGACAATCAAAACAACGAAATAAACAAGAAAAACAAGGAAAAACAAACACAAACAATCATCAACCACCTTTCTCCCTCCCCTCCCCCCCCCGTCCTAGTAACCCCCCCAAATATATATATATAATATAACCTCCCCACCCCAAAAAAAAAAAAAGTTGATAATGATAAATAAGAAGATAATAATAATAAATAGACGAAAGTGAATAACAAAAAAAGATGCATTGCAACCGAAGAGAGAACATTGCAAGCTCCACAGCCCGTTGTTTTGCATCGGCTGTGCAAGGGCGGCGGGCGTGTTGTGTCGCCGCTTCCTCTCGTCGCCTTTAAGCTGGTGGGCGGGTCATCTGGGCCGGTTTGTTTGTTTGTTTGTTTATTGGGGGATTGGGGGGGTTGTGAGTGTTGTTTTTAATTTTTGTTTTTTTTTTCGGGATTTTTTCTTCTTGTGTGTTTGTGTGTTTTTATATCGTTTGTTTTCTGTGATTTTTCTTTCTTGTTTTTTTTTCGTTTTCTCTCTCTGTCTGTCTGTCTCTCTCTCTCTCTCTCTCTCTCTCTCTCTCTCTCTCTCTCTCTCTCTCTCTCTCTCTCTCTCTCTCTCTCTCTCTCTCTCTCTCTCTCTCTCTCTCTCTCTCTCTCTCCTTTCTTTTCTTTTTCACTTTCATCTATTCATTTATCTATCTAAACAAAATAAATATATTAACTATAGACAAATAAAATGAAAAATATCCCACCTAACTTCTTTCTTTCCCCCACAGGCCTGAAGATGTGGTGCGGGCGTGCGGGCGTGGTGGGCGTGGTGGGCGCCGCCTTGCTGCTGCTGGGACTCACACAGATCGTATCGGGCATCTATTTCATGCTTATGATGCCCATCTTTCAATTGGGCTCCAACATCTGGACGGGCACTTGGGTGAGTCTCCCCTGCAAAGGCGCTGCGGCTCCGTTTTCTTTGGTTCTTTTTTGGGTTTTAGAAGTTTGTGTTTTTGAATATGTAGTTAGAGACACACGTATATGTATATGTATTGTTTTACGTGTGTTTTGATATTTTTATGAGGGATATTTTACTTTTCAGTTCTATTATATGTGTTGTGTTTGTTTTCTTGTTGTTTTTGTATATGTTTTTGCATTTCATGTTCATTAATATTGTGATTTTTACTGTTATTTCGTGTTTTAATTGTTCTCTTTATTCCAAGATGATTAATACTTTATAGTGTAAACATTTTGATGATGCAATTATTTTACAATGATATTTTGATAGAAAAGACACTTGTATATGTATTATTGTGATCAATATTTCACTCGTATGCAACACACGCACAAGAAGAACAGACAAATACACACAAACTAAACTAACACACCCGTAAAGAATCACACACAAACATACATCCCCTACACAAACAAACAAACACACAACCCCCCTCCCCCCACAAACAAACACCCCTCACCCTCCCCCCACACTCAAAAGAAACAACCCCCCTCCTCCCACACACAAAACAACACCCCCCACCCTCCCCCCCCACACACAAACAAACAACCCCCTCCCCCCACACACAAACACCCCCCCCCTCACCCCCACACTAACAAACAAACAAACAACCCCCAACAAACACCCCCCCACAAACAACCCCCAACAACCCCAAACAACCCAGCACCTAACAGCCTCCCCTCTCCTCGCCTCAGTCCAGCATGTGCGGAACCGTGGGCCACAATCGGATGGACGGGCCAGACCATGCGCCGCGGCCAGATGGTGCTCGTGGCCACACTCAGCGTCCTCGTGACTAATGTGGCCAATCTGGTTATCATTCAGGTGAGAGAAGGGGTTTGGTGGGGGAGGGAAGTGGAGGGAGTGGAGGGAGGAGGGAGGGAGGGGGGGAGGGTGGAGGGAGGTGGATGGGTGAGGTGGGAAAGGTGGATGGGTGGGGAGGGGGGGGGATGGGTGGAGAGGATGGGTGGATGGGTGGGAGGAGGGGGAGGGTGGTGGGAGAGGTGGAGAGGTGGAGGGAGAGAGGAGAGGGAGAAAGAAGAGAGAGAGAGAGAGAGAGAGAGAGAGAGAGAGAGAGAGAGAGAGAGAGAGAGAGAGAGAGAGAGAGAGAGAGAGAGCGCAAGAAAGCCAGATATAAAAAGAGAGAGAGAGGACAAAGACGAGCGAAGAGAACGAGAGCGAGGACTAACCCTCCCGTGTCCCGCAGGTCGGCGAGAACGGCGTGTTCCTGTCGGAGAGCGACGTGCGCGCCATCGTCGGCAACAACCAGGAGACCACGATGCTTATAGGTCGGTTCACGCCTCCAGTCTTTGAGAAATAGAGTTCGTGCCATGTCAGTTTCCTGTGTCTTATTCTGTAGGGCCTTCCGCGCCACCCGTTCTGACGCCCTCTCCCCCGCAGCGTTCTGGCTGACCACCGTCGTCACGGCCATGGGCATCGTCGTGAGCTTCTTCGGCGCGCAGTACCTGTTCTGCGTGGTGGTCCGCGGCCCGAGGGTCAAGGGGCGCATGCCGGTCACCAGGTCGCTCTCGGAGGAGGACCTGCATCACCGCCAGGTACACACCCCCCCGCGGCTGCGGTCGCCCTCCTCCGCGGGCGCCGGGGAGGTGGCCGCGCCGAGGGCGCAGAGGAGAGCCAGTAGTGTGGGTGGCGGAGTGCAAGTGCATGGCATGTGTGGTGTTGGTGATCACGGTGAGGCAGATGGTGGTGGTGGCGGTAGCACTAGCGGTAGGACGCGGCTCCTGAGCGGCGGCAGCGGCGGCGGCGGCAGCTCCAGGGGCAGCCAGACGGGCATCGACAACCCGTCGTCGCAGCCGGAGACGCCCGAGAGCTGCGTGCCGTACTTCCTGCGCAACCACCGCTCGGCGTGGCAGTTCATCCTGCCGGAGGTGGTGCACGAGATGCGGCAGAACCAGCAGTTCGCGGCGCGCGAGCCCGGCGCCGACGGCCACTCGCGCACGTCCACGCTGTCCAAGGCGTCCAAGAGCTCCTTCCACCCCGCCCGCCCCCCCCGCAGCGACCGCGCGCCCCGACCTGGTGGGCTTCGAGGCGCAGCTCCAGCCGCTCGCGCACTCCCGCAGGAACTCCCGGGCGCCCTCCTCCAGCCGCAGCACCTCCATCTACTCCATCCCCGAGAGCTGCCACCTGCAGACGACGCCGCGGCCGAAGGTGGTGCGCCCGACGGCGCCGCCGCCCGACCCCCCGACGCCCAAGACCTCCAGCGGGTCCCGCAACATGCGCGCGACGTCGGCGGGTGGGTGGGAGTCGTGCGCCGTGGTCCAGTACTCCCCGCAGGCCGGAGGGGGCTTCGTGGTGGACCTGGACTGAGGCCCCTCGCTTCCTTAGTCGTAGTCCTTCCCTAACAGGTGCAGTCCCCTCACCCCCCGGGCGCCGCCCCTGAGCCTCGTGCTCACGGACGCCGGAGGCGGGAGACCGAGAATCTCAGTGCAAAGCGAAGCGAGTGACGGGGCGACCCACGTGCTGCCAGCGGACGCGCCTTGCGTCACGCTCGCCGGGACACTCACGCTCTTTTCTCGAGAACACTTCCTGTGGCTCGGCTGGCACCCGCTCCCCCGGCCAGGAGAGTGCCACAAACGCTCAATCTCATGTACTCTCATGTACTCCCTCTTGTACATTGTTATCCCATTCCCACACAAACTGTCGGCGACATTTGTGTACATTTTTCACACAGCAAATAAACCAAAGACAAACTATCTATCTGTCTCCTTTCGCATGGCAGTCTGATTCCCTCCTTCATTCCCCCCAAAGCAGATTACGAACTCTGCCGCGACCTTTCACTCGGTAGAAGACGAGAAAGAGTATGATACAAACTAATTGCCAGTCTTTCTAAGTAAAGAGGATATGGATGGTTGCGAAAGACCAAACCTCGTACCTCTAAATGCATCTTTGTAGTGCGATGCCCGTCCTTCCCTCGCTGCTCGTCTGACAGGACTTCTAGGATAGTGTTCTAGGATGAGGAGTCATTTTTTTCGAGGTCAAGTATAGCTGTTTGACTGACCTGGGTCGAATGAGCATGCTGGTGGCGACAGAGGGAGAAAAGTCAGGTTTAGGTTTGATTTTATGACACAGCTCTTTCCTTCTCTGTCACCTGACTCTCTCTCTCTCTCTCTCTCTCTCTCTCTCTCTCTCTCTCTCTCTCAGTCATCTCTCATCTCTCTCAGCTCTCATTCTCTTCTCTCTCTCAGTCTCGGCGCCTCTCCTCTCTCTCTCTCTCTCTCCTCTCTCTCTCTCCTCTCTCTCTCTCTCTCTCTCTCTCATTCTCTCATCTCCTCTCTCTCTCTCTCTCTCCTCTCCTCTCCTCTCCTCTCCTCTCCTCTCCTTCCTCTCTTCTCTCCTCTCCTCTCTCTCTCCTTTCTCTCTCTCTCCCTCCTCTCCTTCCCTCCTTCCCTCCTTTCCTTCCCTCTCCTCTCCTCTCTCTACTGCCTCTCCTTCCCACCCTCCCTCCCTCCCACCTTCTCCCAACACACACTTTCCCCATGGTGACACAAAGGCATGTTGTCAACCCAGCAGCAATGCAAGGAATGAATGACTAATCTCTTGTCAACTGGCAGACCTTCAGCCACGACCGTTTTCTATGACCAGAACGGCCGCACCCAGACTTCTCTAGAACCGCGGTGACAGCGGAATGCACAAACACCGTGTGATGAAAACGCCAGTAATGACACCATTGAGAGAAAAAAAATGCATACATCCCGATCGCTACTTCAAGAAGACCCAGACAACAGATATTTCCCTCTCACCTTCCCTTCCCTCCCCCTCAAAAAAAGGAAAAATAGATATATATACTGAAAATTGAAACATGAAAGCATGACCCCTTCTTCCACACTGCATGAACGGTACAAGTACTTAATCCAGCACTGACTGATCACCTACGTATAGTTCAGATGGTCGAGAGTTCTGTCCTTTCTGCCCACCTGTGCATGACACTTCTGCATGATTCTAAGGACCAGCTGTTAACTCCTCCTTCTAGTTCTTCAGCGGTTCATGAGGGTGAGTAGAACTTTTTTGGCTTCATGGGATCATATGGATTTTCCTTTTTCTTTTTCTTTTTCCCTCCAGTGTGTTTTAGTTGAGTAAAGCTTGCATTAATTTCTGCAATTTTCATTTTGTTTCAGTGATTCATTTCATTTTAATTATTATCGTTTATTAGTTCTCTCTTTCTCTTTCTCTCTTTTTTATTCTTCTTTTTCTTTTATTCTTTTTCTTACCTTCACTCCTTCTCTCTCTTTCTCGCATTTTTTTCTTTTTTTTCTGCTTGTACTCATCTCTCTCTCTCTCTCTCTCACTCTCTCTCTCTCTCTCTCTCTCTCTCTCTCTCTCTCTCTCTCTCTCTCTCTCTCTCTCTCTCTCTCTCTCTCTCTCTCTCTCTCTCTCTCTCTTTCCTTCCCTCCCCCTCTCTTTCGTTACTGTTATTATTGTTATTATGCTGTTATTATCGTTTTTATCTTTTATCATATTTTTTCTCCCTTTATTATCATTGTTCTTGTTATTACTATTTTTATCATTGTTATTAATATTGTTATTATTATTATTATTATTATTATTATTTTACTATTATTACCATTATCATTATAATTGTCGTTATCATTATAATCATTATTACTATTATTATTATTATCATTATTATTATCATTATCATTATTATCATCGTTAGCATTACTACTAATACCAGTTTTACTACTGCTAACTAATTCTTTAGCTAATTCTATTCCATTTACTACTATTACGTCCATTAGCAGTATCAAATTATATTTTTCATTCATTTATTTCTTTCTTTTTGTAGCTTTAAAAGTCACTGACAAAGACACTTCTCTCCAGAGAGAGATGGACAAACCTACACAAAATAAGAAGACCAAACCACAAACCATTTCAAATAGATTAAATTGATTGGTCCTTTGCCACGCTCTCTTCACCCCCCCCCCCCGTGCTCCCCCCACTGCCCGCTGTGTCCTAACGAGCCGTTCGTGTCCGCAGGAAGGGGGTCCTGACGCGCCGCCGCCCCTCGAGGACGTGCTGGCGCTGCCCGACCCGGCCGGCTCGTCCGCCTGGGTCTACCACCCCGAGGAGGATAAGAACCCGACGGCCCTCTACCCGATGGGCCTGGACCTCCTCTCGGACTTCCCCGACGGCAGCCGACGCCCGCCCGCCCGCCACGCGTCCTTCGCCACGCCGCGCTACGCCCGCGTGCACCAGCGGCCGCAGCGCGCGCAGAGCTTCGCCGTGCGGCGCGACGCCAGCATGCCCGACGTGTACCCGGCGCGGCCGAGCCCCGTCGTGTGCCCCGAGCTGCCCTTCAGCACGCTGTCGTCGCAGTACGCGCGCCCCAACGCCCGCCGCATCCACCGCTCCAACTCGGTGAGCGGGCGCCTCCTGCTGGGCGAGGACGCGGGCGCCGCCACGCTCAGCCGCAAGTTCCACGCCTGCTCGCTCGACGACCTGGACGCGGCGCCCGTGATCGAGGTGGGCACCTTCCCGCGCGACCGCAGCGTGTCCGAGCAGAGCCTCGTGTCGTCCTTCCAGGAGCTGCCGCCCGGCGGGGGCCTCGCCGCCCACGTCCACCGCGCCGCCAGCGTGCAGGAGCGCCTGCTCGACGGCAAGAAGGTCCTCACGTCCTTCGGCCCCGTCAGCAGGCCGGCGGTGCGCGTCGTCAAGCCCAAGGGCCCGGCGCCCCCGCCGCCCATCAAGCCCAAGCCCAAGCTGCAGACGACGCCCCTGGTGCACCGGCCGCCGCAGGACTACGACGACGAGGAGCCGCGCGCGGCCCGCGACGAGGACGCGCTGGCCTACGACAGCGCGCAGATCTGCGCCGCGGAGATCGCGCCGGAGCCGCCGGTGCGCACGGAGAGCCTGCTGCGCGACGCGCACCCGGGCATCGCCAAGCGCATCACGGCGCTCGAGCGCGCGCTGCCACTGCCGGTCATCGAGGAGAACATCAAGAACACCCGCAAGCGGCCGGCGCCGCAGCCGCGCAGCATCCTCCCGCCGCACTCCGACGGCGAGTCCTCGCGCGAGGCGTCGCTCACGCGCCCGCAGGACCGCCGCCCGCCCAAGCCCGAGAGCGCCAAGCCGCCCAAGCCGGAGGCCGCCAAGCCGCCGCGGCCCGAGGCGCGGAAGCCGCCGCGCTCGTCGCTGCTGGAGAAGCCGCCGCGCCTCGCCGGCAAGAACACGACGCTCGCGCGCCCGGGCGCCGCCGCCCACGCCGCGCCCGCCAAGCCCGAGCGCAAGCGCGCCGAGGGCGACAGCGCGGCCAACCTGCGGCGCCTGGAGGAGGTCCTGACCAACATCCTGGACCACGGCGCGCCGCCGCTCCTGCGCGCCACCAAGTCGGACGAGAACATCGCGGAGAGCGCGAAGGCGGCGGACGCGAAGGCGCCGAAGGGCATCCTGAAGAAGGGCCCGCGGGCGCCCTCCAAGCCCTCCAAGTACGAGGTGGCGCACCGCGAGGCGCTCGAGGACTCGCGCGCGCTGCTCGAGCGCCTTCCGCGCGGCGAGCTGCAGCGCAACAAGATCGTGCTGCGCGTGCCGTCCTTCCGCACGGCCGGCTGCCAGACCGAGGCCTACCCCGTGCGCCGCCGCGCCTCCTGCGCGCAGACCAACCTCAGCGTCGCGCCGCGCTACCGCACCGACGCCGCGGCGCCGCCCGTGGCCAAGCCGCCCGCGCGGCGCCGGCCGAGCGCTGGGGCAAGGGCGGGCGGCGCGAGGAGCCGCAGGCGGCGGCGGCGACCGACGGGTCGTCGTCGTCGGGCTACTCGTCGCCCGAGGTGAGCAGCAAGGAGCCGTCGCCGCCGCACTCGGGGCCGCCGTCGCCCGCGTCGTCGTCCGCCGCGCCCAGCGACGAGGACGAGCGCCGCTGCGGCGACGCCAACGTCACCGTCATCGAGATCAACAAGGGCGACGCGGCGGGCGGGCGCGCGCGCGCCGCCTCCGACCGCCCGCCGCCGCGCCCGCCCAAGCCGCTGCGCCTGCGCCACATGTCGGACGCCGCGGCGCTCGTGAGCAGCCAGGGCGGCCTGCTGGTGCCCGTGCACCGCAGGACGGCGCCGCTGCCGCTCTACGAGGACGTGTTCGGCCTCGCCGCCCTCACGGAGAACGTCATGCTGCTCACGGAGGCCATCAACCCGGTGCTGGTGCACGCGACGCGCCCCCACGACGGCGCGGGCGGCGGCGCGGCGGGCGGCGCGCCCTCCACCGCGCCCAGGGTCGTCGACGTGATCCGCAAGACGCTGCAGGCGCCGACGTGGGACGGCCGCACCGCCGCGCTCCCGCGCCCCAGACCCGCCCTCCGCACGCACAGCCTGTCCCTCCCGCGCCCCTCCGTCACGCCCACGGGACGCCCACACGCCTCCAGAGGGTCTCGGTCGCCCTCGCCCGTGCGCCGCGAGGAGCAGAGGCAGCAGGCGGAGAAGCAGAGCTCGGCCTCGTCCACCGCCGCCTACCTGGCCTCGCTCGAGCTCCTGGCGTCCCACTACAGGCACCAGGCGCTCGCCAACGCCAAGGTATAGGCCGCCCCGAAGCGCTCTTGACTCGAAATTCGTGACGGCCTCTAGCAGGTTTAGAAGCGAAATGATTAAACAGAATTAAATGGATAAAAGTAGATTTAGCATTTAAAGACATTTATCATAATTCATGTCTAAATATATGTTTCCAGATTTCTAAATTCAAATTAAGCATCCAATTCATTTTTTAAAAATTCAAAATGAGTTTCCAATTCATTTCTAAATTCAAAATAAGTTTCTAATTAATTTCTAAATTAATAACGTCTCTAACCTATCTAACCCTAACAGCAATTACAGCTGCAACAACGACTGCTCATGCAACAGCAACAACAGCATCAGGAACAGCATGAACAGCAGGAGCAACAAGAAGCGAAGTTAAAAGAAGAGTCAGAGGAAGTCAGCGACGCGAGTCCGCCGTCAGAGACGAGACCGACCTCTGCCTCCACCACCCAGACTGCCAGCGAGTCCCTGTCGCCCATAGAGCAGGAGAGCGAGTGTTGACCTGCGGTGGAATCCTCCGTGCGGGCTTCCTCTTAATGACTGGGTTTCTTGGAAGGAGGCTGGCGTAGTACGGGGACGGGAGTTGGAGAAGTTTAGAGAAGTTTGTGCAACGGATGGTTATTATTAAGTGGTTGGGGCTTGCAATGGAAGGATTAATGTGCTTGCAACGAATGGATAGCAGTGTTTGGCCTTTGCAACGAAAGAAATATTCGTTTTGGGGGTTTGCAAGAGAAGGACTATGGTGTTTGCAACGAAAGGATATCAGTTCTAAGGGCTTTGGAACAGATATGTGTGTGCGAAGTCTGCAGTGAAAGGATATAGGGCGTTTGCGATTTGCAACGAAAATATACCAGTGTTTGCAATGAAAAAAGTGTTTGGGAAGCGGTAGGTTCCTGTTGTCAGAGAGAGAAAAAATATAAGCATTGAGAGATGCCGTCGGTTTGTACGGGATCACAATACAAATACATTTTCTTGCGTGTACATATATATACATATGCTTTCAAAGACACACGTCTGTGCTAAAGTTACTAAAACTGTCAATGTGGAGGAACAAAGCGAAGTTGCTTCCACTTGAGACAGAGATATATGTACAAAAATCCCCAAAGGAGTTTGTGTGTCACTTTTTTTCGATTTTTGTTATACCTGAGAAACATTACTTGATATTACTGAATGAATTGTTTGTCAATGAAAATGGCAAAAGGAGCGCGTGTACATAGTTGAGATTGCGGTGTCCTGTCAATATATACTACAAATATATAAATGTTATTGCTCCAGATATGAATGAATTTGATTCTTTTTCTGAAATTCAGTGTTTTTGTGTTATTGGACCAGTGTTTTAAAGATTCTGTTAATATGAATAAATAAACAGATGAATAAATGATTGATTAAATTTATAAATGTGTATGTATATGTATATATATGTATATACACATATATACACATATATACAGTATATATATGGCATACATATTTTATACGTTTTGATGTGTTGCTCATTCACATATCAGTATATCCACTTTGTTATATAAATTGATTTTTTTTTATCAAATATTTTAATATATTGATTGATTGCAGTGATTGTCTACATTAAGCTGCAACATTCCGAACATTCTCCCAGAAATAGGTTATCATATAATATCAAATTCTAAAATTTTAAAAGGTTATCAGTGTAAATATACTGCATCTCTCTTCTTGTTACTTGCAGAATAAAGAATAAAAATATGACAGTAAGACTTTAAAAATGTTATTACTATGTATACTACGAGGTCTTCCACATAAAATGATAAATAATATGCATATTCCAAGTGCCTATATGAAAATATGTGTTGCATGGTTTAATATATGTAAACTTTACTAATAAGTATTGAAACAAATATTAAAATAATGATATATATATCTTTACGCATATGTGTACACACACACACACACACACACACACACACACCACACCACACACACACACACACACACACACACACACACACACACACACACACACACACACACACACACACACACACACACAAATACATAAACACATGCATAAGTATAAGCATATATACACATGTACATGCAGCATATGCATATATATAAATGTATTCAAATATATAAAGTGAGTTATTGTCTAATATATAACTATCAGACAGACATATGCATGAATGAAAAGCCTATTCATTTCCTGTTGTATGAGGTAATGCGATGTATATTTTTTGTACATAGACTATTTACCTATTACTGTTGTATACTATACTAAAGTGTAAATAAGAAATACTGTAATATATATTTGTTCTGAGGGACGTATGTGCACTATTTTCCTGTGGTATATATATTTCATCTTGCAAATAAGTCATATTTTTTGGCTTTTTCAAGCTTTAACTACTTTTCTAAGTGTACTCAGATTTTATCAAAATAAATGTCTGGAATAAATACCCGTCTTCGTTTCATTCAATCCACCTCTGATATCTGCCAAAAATGCAAACATTTTCCATATACCAAAGTCTATTGAAAATCATAAACCAATAGCGAAACTGAAATATCTTGATAACAGATTTGTAATATAACAACTATACAGAAATATTTATTATATGGATACAATTGTAAATTGATAGAAGCTAAATCGCTTTGACATAATACGAGAAAAATGTCTTCAAAATACATTAAGAGCCGAAGCTTGAAATACCACTTCCAACATACACTAATAACAGGAAATGATACATATTGATCAAACCCTCAATTAAACCATGGGTCTGGCCTTGGTTGATATTAGCAACATGATATGATATAATATAATCATATATCTCAATTAGCTTCCGGTAACAGTTTATAGAAATATTTCCTGTTGTACAAAGAAAGGCAAACCACTGCGGTCACTGTATGGATGTTGGGAAGAAAAAGAAAAGAAAAGAAGAAGAAGAAAAAAAAAAAACGGCACATAAATGTTAAAGAAAGAAGAAAACAAAGTAATGCACATTAAGACAACTGGTTGATAAAACTGGCAAATAATAATAATAAATTAAACGAAAAATGGGAAAGTTAAGGAGTAATGGTTAACGGTTAAAACAAACAAATGTGCTAGACATCGAAGGTCATATGACACTATGGGGGTGTATGGTAAAACGCTCTACCGTGTTGACACCATGGTAGAAAAATCCGTAATGCACAAACTACATTTCAGTAAGTCTAGTTTGCGGATTGTGGGGTTTCTATAATAGTAAAGCATTGTTGCTGTAAATCATCGGCTTGCCTTAAACTGGTGACTATGTAATTACCGAATGAGCTAAGTCCGTGAAGCTCCACGAACCAAAACTGTTTCAGGTTCGGTTCCGTCAAGAACCAGGGTCGGGTTGAGAGTTTTCGTGAAGCGGTTTTCAGTTTGCTTATTTCGCTATTAACTCGGAAATGTTTTAGGTCTTGTCCACCCCCTCCCCTCACCCTTAATATTTTTGTGGGTTGAATGTCTTTTTCAACAGCGAACTTGACATTACTTATGGATAGTTTGAGGTTACCTATTCTTCAATTCTTTATTTATTTTATGTCGGGACTCGACCTTCCTCACGGGCCGGGGGAAGTGACGTCCTTTACATATACTTACATAAAACATATCAGTGTTCTACGGAGGAGAGATAAGAAGGAAAAGAATTAGACAGTAGTGAACAGAAAAAAAATATCAGGAAAGAACAAGAAGTGAAACCCCGTGTTTGTTCCTGTGATCTGTGTCTGTTAGTTCGTGTCCGTGTCCATGTGTGTGCCTTTGCTCCCGTGTCCGCACGCGCGCGCGCGTGCCTGTGTGTATGTGTATGTGTGCGTGTGCGTGCGTGTACGTGCGTGCGTGTGTGTTTGCTCCAGCGTCCGTGTCCGTAGTTCCAGTGTTTGTCCGTGTGTTTGTGTTTGTCCCGGTGTATGTTGTTGTGACCTGTGTCCCCGTGTTTGTTCCTGTGTTGGTGCCCCTGCGTTTTCTCCTATTTTGTGATGTTTAGAGCAAAATGTGTTAAACGTCAAACGTCATAGTGCGCTATAGGGCAGTATGGTGGTGAAAAGGGGAAAGGTGTTGGAGCAAATGGAGTAAGGCGGGGATTAGTGTAAGGGGGAAGGGGGTTAAGGCCGAAGGGTGAATAGATAAAATGGAGTAGAATCTCTGTGTCTGAGGAAGGAAAAGGAACAATGTGCAGCAATCGCCGAGTGTTAAGGATAGAAATTAGTGAAGTAGAAGGATAATAATCCGGAGATCATCACTGTGGTGACGAAGTATTCTCGTGAGTATCCAGGTGGGAGCGCCAAAGATGATGGGGAAAGAAGAGGGGATGATGCACACGGAGAAGGGAAGGACGAGTTGTGTTGGGAGAGAGTGGGAGGAAGAGGGGGAACTTGAGGAGGATGGCTATTGACAATCACTTTGAATTTAGAGGGAATGGGGGTGGAAGGAGGGTGGATGAGAGAGGGCCGTTCTCGTCCTGATTAGTAAGTTTTGGATGTCCTCAAGTTTATGAAGGGGAGTTGGGTGGGCAGGTCAGAGAAACAGATTTTCTTTGGAGAAGAAGAGAGGAAACGGATATCCGAGGGGCAGAGAAGACGCCAACATTTAACATTGACAGGGAAGGAGTCGAAATGGTCGCACAAGATAGGACATTCCGCCACTATAAACATCATGGGGGAGGTCATGTCAACGGTTTATGACTAGTGCAGTGTAGGACTAGTGTAGCAGGCAAGCAGGTCGTTTTCATAGTCAGATCAATCCTTGCCACAGACATGGTATTCAGCTGGGATATGGAAACAGTTCCAGGATAGGGAGTGAGGTGAGTAGGAGTAGATTAGCCAGCGAGGTCAGTCAGAGTAGATAATGCACGATCTTGGGACTCAGATGTAGGTATTACTCGGTGTGAACGATCGGTTAGGTTGCGTAAGGAAACTTTGCCTATTTGTTTTTGGAGACGTTGGAAGCGGAGGATATTGTCAGAGTAAGGGGCTGTAGGGAAAATCACAAAGAATCGATCCCACTTGGCTGGCCTAAAGAGAATACTCAAAAAGGTTTAATAGTTGAAGTAGTAGAAGGACGAGGGCGGGAGGAGGAGGGTGAGGGAGGACGACGGTAAGGATGAATAGTAGTATTAAGGGAGGGGATAGAAAATGAAGACTGTGCAGATGGAGTGGAGGATGTTGGTAGAGATGAAGGCATGTATTCTGAAGGCTGGGTAATGACCTGGGTCGTTGATTCTGAATGGATAGATTTGACAAAGCATCAGGGAGGGCCCTGATCAAAGGAGAGGCAGTGGTCGGGGAAACCAGAGAAGTCAGACCTAGATAAACTAGTTTATGAAAGGGCAAGCCTTAATGCCCCTAATAAGGACACAAAACCATTATTGGACATAGTGAGATATGCGAGGAAGAGGAACGGTGTACCCCTCAGGGTCTCCATAAGGGGTCAAGGCTAGGTGATTAAGCAAGGGAAGTCCATGCCCATGGCTCCCCGAGGCCGTTCCCAACTGTCACAAAGCCAGCCTTTCATCCTATCGGTACAGCTCTTACACTTTAGAAAGTGGATAGAAGGGATTTGAAAAAACTAGTTGAGCCAAGAGCTGAGGCCAAAGGTATGGCTCAGTCCGTCTCTTATGAACTTCCACAATAACAACGGACATGGGTTGGGGGTGGAATTGAGGAGTAAGTAAATGAATGAAAGAAAGGATAAGAGGAAGAATAATGAATGAATGATAGCCGAATAAAAGATCAAGAATAGCGTAGAAGGTTGCTTAAAGCTACGAATAGGTCAAGGTAGATAGTGTGTCTGATGAATTTTCAAAGCAGTGGAACTTTATAGGCTGAAGTTATCAAAACTACTTGCCAGATTACTTCAATGTTTAATGTTTTAAACAAATAAATGTTAGAGTTCTTATAAAACTATGGTACAGTACTGTGATGAAAAGGGCAAAGTTACTAAAGTTTCAACGGTCATATGGTAAGACAGTAGGTAGTGTAAGGGGTAGAAAGAGGGGTAGTAAATAGAGTAGAGTAGTTACTGATAGGAGGGGGGGAGGGATAAGGATAGAGGGTGATTAGATCAAATAGATGATATTTATGCATCAAAGGAAGGAGAATAAATTGTCAAAGGAAAAGGTAGGGGGTTCTGAGAGGATGTCAGATAGGTTGGGGGTCAGGGGAGTGAGAGCAAGTAAGGAAGAGCAGAGATGCGTGTTGCTGTGAAGTGGGGACAGGATAGTATGATGTGTGTAGCTGAAAGACACAGCATGTGGAGCATAGAGGTGGATCAGATTGTGCAGATTATTTTAATTTGATTATGAAATCCATCAGATGATACCAATGAGTAAGGTTTGGCATTAAATGAGATTGTTTCTCAGCTCTGGTTATTGATGAAAACGTTCAGAACAGGTGAAATATCAATAATTTGTGACCATCAGCAAATGCAATGTATTCATCGGGGCAAATAAGGCCAAATAGTGTAGAAACTAACAATTTTCCTCTTCATTAGCTTTATAAGGAGTAATTTCCATGCCTGTTCACCATGAAAAGTATGGTCTTCATATCCATCTTTGGTTGATTTGACATTTATGTCATGGAAAATAGCACAAATTTGTCCATATTTAATTCATTTCTATGCAACTTCAGGCAATAAAACACACATTGTTCAATATTGTATTTTTATTAAATACAAAACAAATTTACAGGAAAATAAAGTTTAACCAGGGCTGCCTTACACACAGTATCTGCAGGCAAATATCTACATAAATATATACAGAGTTGTCAATAATTTAACTAACTGCATTACACTTCAAGGTGTAATGAGACTTCAATATCTCTTGAGGAAGCAAGACTAAATTCATATCCAAAAGATCTGAGAGGTATTAGTTTCATTATTATGTTGCCTGTCTGTACCCTAGTATAGATGGTAATACTTTATGGGCAAAAGCAATAGCTTAAAATTCTAGACAGGCAACAACCCCTGCAGTTTCAGCTCGCCCCATACTCCCATATCAAGGGACCACTTGACATCTAGAGTGTGATTATCAGACCCCCCCCCCCCCAAAGTCTTATGCCTTGGGCCTGTTTGAACCCCTATACAGATCATAATATTTCCCAGCCCCAATGCGTTCCCTCTTAATTTCCTTCTTCTCCCATGACGTCAGTTCGGTGTCAATGGGCAGGGCGGCTGGGAAGGGGTGGACGGGTGGTTCGCGCTCCAGGGGGTTGATGCGGTTTAGTCTCTTCAAAAGGATCTCCTTGTTAATCTGCTTGGGGTCACGATGCATGTCCAGATATCTGTCAAGAATTAAACAAAATAATTAATACCAGCAGAAAATACTACTGGTTATAACTGTTCCTGAAACAAAAGGCCACTGCTATTTCACATATTTACATCTCACAAAGGATACAATTAGTTCATACCACTGCCTGTGCTTGAGGGGGGGGGGGGGGAAGAAAGAAAGAAAGAGGAGAGAGAGAGAGAAAAAAAAAAAGCCTCTTCAAAAAATAGCACTAGGTATTTACCTATCAAACTGCCTCCTCAAAGGGAAGTGTTTCTGAGGAGCCATGTACATGTCTGGGAAGTCATATTCATAAAGCGGCTCTCTCATCTCTGGAAAGCAAAAGCAAATAAATACTTATTATACAGTTTTAAGAAACTGTATAATAAGAAAATCACACTATTCACAATTAAGCAACCAATAAATTCTCAACAAATGGATAAACTATCAATTAATAAATATCAACAACCAAGTAGGTACATCCAAACACACAACTCACGCAATGTATTGTGGAAAAAGTCTGTAAGTGACGAGTCCCAGTCAGCCTGGAACCATGCCAGGCCTGCAGGAGTCACCTCGTCCTGCATCTGGCGGTAGAAATCCAGTGTGGAGAATGACCGCTCCTTCAGTAACAAACTGTAGAGGAGAAAATGTGGTTAAGTAATGAACAAGAAAAACAAGAGCTTTAAAAATTTTAAAGAGTCCTACTTTTACATGTGGTGAATGGCCTGATACTATTGTATTAACAGGACAAAGACTGGAAGAATGCAAGGAGTTGTACTGCTATATTCAGATGGAAAAGGTGACCCCTGTACTAATTCATTTGATTTCTTTGTTTACAGATTCACTGAGACCAATGAGGCGCACAGCAGGCGCGGCAGGTGGCGGCGACCATTAATTACATTTGAAATTCAAGTGTATTTTCGTTTCGGGATATTGATGGAAATCAACTGGAAACCTTAACCTAGTAATGATGGGTGTCCCACATATGAGAGGCCCTGCGCGCCGATTTTGGACCCGAAAAAATAAACATTGCTGGGCGTCCCGCCAGTGTGACGCTGTATTGGGGCTCACGCTCCGACGCAGCAGCAGGCCACGGCTGACACACGGGCAGAGTCCAAGCCAGCCCTGCGCGCCGATTTTGTAGCCCCCCGGAATCTTTTATTTTCGGCTTCAAAATATACCGGCGGTAATGGGTTAACTGGAAGCCACATTTGGCTTTTTTTTGGTCAAGAAACACAGGGGTCACCATGGCTGTTTTCCCCTCCATCATGCCTCAAGAGAGGTTTGAACAGATTACCTGTAATCTGAACTTCATGGATAATGAAGCTGGGTATGATGAAGAGGTCAGGCTCTGGAAGCTGAGGCAGGTGATGCAGTTCGGTGACAGATTCAAGACAGTCTTTGTTTACAATTAGGACACTTCTATTGATGAATCCCTGTGGAGGTTTCGAGGCCACCTCAGCTACACCACCTACAACCCGAGCAAGCAGGCCAGATTTGCCTGTAAAGTTTATAAACTTTCTGCCAATAACAGCCCGTGTGAGATAATCATCCATGTTCCAGTAACATCCTCCCAGAAGGCCATTGTGGACCTGATGGAGATGGGTTCCTTTTTTTTTTCTTTTTTTTTTTTTTTTGGGGGGGGGGGTTACTCTGTGTACCTAGACTTCTTTCAGTCCAGGAAGGCTGGTGCTGTTGGAACGTTTTTCTAACATGGTGCCACATGCCAAAGAATCTCCAGGGCGACTTTAGAAGTTCCCCAACTGGTATGCTGGTGTTGTAGTGGATGGACACCAGTTCATACCACAGCATGGGAGAGGCACTCCATTGAGGAGGTTTTTGAGTGAACAAGCGTTTGTGTCATCTAATACAATGAAGGATTGAAAGGCATGGACCTCACGGATCAAATTACTAATTCGTAACCTTACATGCGCAAGTCAATGAATTTATACCACTTCATTGACTTGCGCATGTAAGGGTACAAGTAAAAAAAAAAAAAAAAAAAAAAAAAAATTTAACCTCTATGATCTGGCAATCTTCATACTTACTTCAAGTACCTTGGCCAGAGAGTAAAACGGCAGGACTTCCTACCAGGCGTCAAGCCTTACAGGACGAGGGATGACCAGGCACTTACCTTCCCCTTCCGGATTTCAGGGAATGACGCAGCATGTAGTAATGGAAATTCCTGGATGGAAGTACAGGATGTGCTTCCTCTATTACATGACTGGATGACATGAACCATCTGTGTCTTTGCATGTAAGGATGTTTCCAGAGATATCACTCTCAAAGAGATTTGTAAATGTATATAGAATATATACATATCAATAAATGGTGATGAGTATTATTCTTGTTCTTGCTCTCCTTTTTGCAATTGAAAAATATTGGCAAACTACACAATTTGACCTCATACAAAAAAAAAAAAAAAAAAAGGGAAACTACACAATTTGACCTCATACAAAAAAAAAAAAGCCAGTTGTGCATCACAAAGGTACTAGATTCACTTCTGTTCTTTTTCCAAGTGTCTTATGAAAGAAAACCAAAAACTTTAAGGTTTGCCATCTCATATGGACAAAACACTACTTCTGAGTATCATGCTTCATATTTTCCTCAATTTGCAACACTGATTGAAAGAAAGAAAAGCTGCTGCAAAGCCAATATTTTCAACTCTCAATTCTGAAAATCTTCAGTATCTTTGTATTAAAAGAAAGGTGAAAAGATACTTTGCAAATACCATGGATAAAGTTAATTTCTACACATACCTCTTACATCAACCAAAACAATCCACCAAAATCTGTAGCCAGATTACTGTCTGCAGGGCTCAACAATGAGTGGAAAATTCTGGGGCAAATGGGTTAAGTAACAGCCATAGAGAATACAAAAAACAATAAAATCAGCTTTTAAAATAATCTGCAGGAAGTAAAGATAACCAAAATGTAGATCTCTTAACATTTCCAGGAAAGCTCATGACTTGTCTTCACATTTTGAATTTTCTTATCAAACAGCTAAACTTTTAAACAGCAACTTCTAGTCCAGTTACCTGGTCAGATTTCACGAACTGCCGGGTAAATCTGATACTTCCTATCCCCAAAAAACCCACCCACCCACCCAAAACCCACCCAAAAACCAATAATATTCACGTTTCCTCTAGGACCCCTTGCCTCATATATTCATTCACCACAGTAGCTGAGCTACTTAATATTATAATAATAACTTGTCATTATTTTTTTTTTATACTGTTCTGGATCTAAATGCAGATATAATATTTTGCTGCTGTATACATTATGCTAATACTAAATATATGTCCATTGTTGTAGGTGTGTTTCATTTACATGAAAAAGAGAGAAAAAAAAATAATATGGAAATATGTGGGGTAACTTTTCCTGCCTCGACACAACACTGCTCAGTACTTATTTGACATATCAATATAAAATGCATATTTTCTTGGATGTGAGATGAAGGTCTAAAAAAAATTACAACAAAATTTCCCCAGGGGAAAAGTTGAATATTTGGGGGTAACTGCAGATGGGAAACATTGCAGTCTTTTAGCATTAAAATATAAAACAGCTTTTTTCAATTTTCTGCTTTCTTTCATGCCTTAATCACTTGCTATGAGTGTTTTCAGTCATATTTTCCCACTACCAAGAAAAGAAAACTCACCAAGGCTGTTCCTTCTTGAACTCGGAGAAGTCAATCCTTTTCTCCTGTTTGTACAGCACGAACACGTATCTATGGTAACCGGTGCCTCTGGGGGGGAAGGGCTGGAGGTAGTTGCAAATGACCTCTCCTGTTTCCAGCTTCCCTCCTTGTATGTTGCCGCTGGAGTATTTGCATCAGATGTTAGAAGAGGAAGAGGACTTTTAAAATATTACCATGTTGGGGACTGTGACAGCTAAACACTAAAGTTTACTTAAATACCTGTCTGTTTCCACTTTTCTACTGTTTTAAATTCACTATGCAAAAACCTTCTCAACAGAGTAGTTTTCCCTAAAGTGTTAATATATACTAAGGATGAACAGTATCTAAATATCACATATCCAGCATTATGAAACGAGTAAACTTTTAATACTTGACTTACACAAACCAGTGCAGACACTCTTTATCATTTTCATAGAGATTTCCATCTGGGTTCGTCAAGATTAAGGTCCAGAGATCATCTGGTGAACTTTCAAACTGGACCTTTGGCTCTGCTGCCGTCTGTGGACATGGTTGTTCGTTAGTTGCAAAACATTTTCACAAATACAAACAAAAATATTCCATATCACATTATTTTCTTATCTATACAAAAAAGACAACACATCTGAATTCTAATTATCCCAAACAGTGAAATATTCTGAGCATCTAAGAGTACCACATAAATCAATCTTACTATGTTTGTTGGGTAGACTAAAACTGATATAGGTTAAAAGAAAGATATTCTGTATTCAAACATGGTCTGATAGGATGCTAAATATTAATTAAAAAAAAAAAAAAAAAACCTTCAGAAAACATCTGTTCGCAAAACTTCCCACAAATCATACGAATCATAAAATCAACATCTTTTTTATATAAAGTTTTAATCAAATATAAAAAGCAATAATTTAACATATGCTAAAAAGTACAGTCTAACACAATATAATCAAATCAAACCTCTTTTGGCTTCAAGACATTGCCCCTATAGACAGGAGAGACTGTTTGTTCATCATAGTCGTAGCTGACACTCAACGGGACACGAGGACGAAAGTACGCATACTTCCCAAAGAGATCCCCAAAGATTCCGTAGTGGTGTGCAAGAGCTGAAATGTGATGGGGAGCGCTTGCTTTCTCCCAGGCATTATTCACTGTATCCAGGTCCAAAGTCACTGGAATAAAGAATATAGTGAAAAATATACACTCAAAGATAAATCAATAGACGAGTTTGTAAATGTGTCTGAAAGTCAAAATTCAAACATAAAATGCATGATTTATTCATGGGTTAAAATCTAATGCCAGTGAGTTATTATTTCATGTTAACCCGTAGCTGACAGGTGGCATGTATGTACATGCCATGGCTGTTGTGGACCAAAACACCTATGGTATCATATCATGCCCATTCCTGTGCTACTGGCTCGTCGGACTAGCGGCTTCATTTATATGGTAAATATTTTAGGCAATGGCACCTATAATGAAGGTAAACCTTCAAAATTTTAATATTTTTATAAATTACAGTAAAATAAAAACTTTTAGATGCTAAATATCGCTCGCAAACTACTGATCGAGCAGGGCGCAAACAGGGGAAACTGCCGATGCGCGCCAACAATCCCATTTTTATGTCCACTTGCCAAAATTTTTACCCGTCGGCACTGGACTTAATGATGCCCTCATCTGCTTTGACATTCCACAAATATGTCAAAGCAGAAAGCACTTCCTCCTCCTTCCCAGAAAACTGAATGCAGAAGAGAGAGAATCTATGATTTCAGACATAAAATAGAGAAGCCTAAAACTTTGAGTAAAGAGAAAATCAGAAACAAAATACAACAATTGACAATGCTTCAACCGGTATACAATCTACAATACATACATACATACCGGAAGATTTCTTAAAATAAACAAATAAATAAAGTAACACAAAGTAACACAAATACAGTACACTTACACTCAGCTTTTCGTGCTTGGCTCTCTAACTCTGCATTGCGTCTTAGAGCTTTGACATGCTCTAATCGCTGACCCAGCTGGGCTTTGCGAGAGGGTTTTCTCTCTGGCAGACCTATGTCCACTGGTGCATATACCTCTGGATCTTCCCTTGTGTGGTCTAGCTCTGTAAAATTAAAATCAATATCTAATATAGATGTTTCTTTTTCTTATTGGTAAAATAGTTATAAACTGCATTCATTACACTCTTATGCAATATAGAAAATTTGTGGGTCATGAACAAGAGTATAATATATTCTTATCAATATCATATGTAACATCATTGGAAGTTGTTATCAAGAGCAGCGCTGCCTCCAGAGACCAGTCCTAAAACCAGGGTATCATGTGAACCCAAAAACCTAAGCTAACCTTTCCTACCTTCTATCTATTCCCTAGACTGGGGGGTAAGCCCTCTTGTACTTCGCTTTATTTGCACTTTGTGCCAACCTATAGAAAACAGACAATAAGAACTTGGCTGTGTGAGGGTGCTGTGGACTTAGTCTCTGAGCAGTGACATGGAGTGGACATTTTCATCATTTAACTGTAAATATGAGGCTGCTGCAGCTGAAACTTTCTTACTTACTCTATATCTTATACACTATAAGGTGGTGGTGTCCATTTTCCTCAATCTATATATCATTATTCTGGTCTTTGTTATGTAGCATATTGTACATACTTGATTTTATATTGATGCAATTTTCAAAATTTCATATAATGAACTATATATGAGAATACTGTCAGTAAAAAAGAGAAATATAATCAAATATTTACCCACAACATATAATATGGCAGAAAGACCCACAATGCATAAACTAGATTTATTGAAGTGCATGAGACAACAGTTTCAGAATCCTCCTGGAATCCATATTCATGTCAGTATCAACACAGTAGTGTTTTTCCATTCAGCATAGAATATCCTACTTCAAGAAACAGTACGAGTCATTTATAAGCCAATACTCATGAGAGTAAAATAAAATATAATCTTTGCAAATCATTTATTACTTTGGTTGAGGTTACAGAGATGGACGCGCGTAGAAAGAGAGAAATGGACACCTCCATCTTATAGAGCGGAAAAAATAGAGTGGGATGGAACACAGTTTAAGTTGAGCCAGACTTATATTTACAGTTAAATGGAAAAAAACGGCGGCGCTATGCACTGCACAGAGACTGTCCAAATCAACCTCCTGCAGGCAGAATTCTTGTTTATTTCTACATTTTCTATAAATTTGTTTTCTATAGGTGTCTCATTTTCTGTTAATCCATTTTCTATAACTGCATTTTCTACGAATGTCACGTTTTCTTTGCACTACTTTCAACTAACGTGGAAGCATTACCCATTACTAATATTTTAATCCATTATTTAATCCTATTTCTACTAACATTTCCTCTCTTCCTTTTATGCTTATACATTTTAAGTATTGTTCTTTGTAATGCATATATTTTATGATTTATAATATCGTTATCATAACGTAGATTCACTGTTTAAACAACGTTACTGCCTCTTTACCTTAATTACCTCCCATGTCGGAACAACACAATGTTCATTACTTGAACACTTTCCGGTAAGCTTTTGACGTGAATGGACCTAGCAATTTTTGTGTCCAGTGTGACATGTGGTAAGTTAAAGATATTTGTTTCAATGTTTGTTTTATATTCATATTTGTTTTAAAGACAATTTAAAAAATAGTGTATCTTATATCATAGTGGATAAATAGTGTTATTAAAAAATATTTTATATGGTAAGTACTGGCAATTCATGAAGGAATATGCTGGTCGCATGCCCTCATATCGGTAGCCCTTAAATGCCCCAAATGCAACAATGGCTGATGATTTTATAATATATATTCATGTAGGTGCGAGAAAACCTCCCAAAATAATAATATAAAATTTAGATGCAATTTCACTTTGCCGGGTACTTTGCCAAGCACATATTAAAAATGGTGTATCTGGCGGAGAATAAAAGATTTCATTAGTTCCTCCACACTGCATCTCATCTGCACACTGACGGTATGAGTTGTATATTGTTTAATAATTTTTAAAATAAATTGACATCGTGCGAATAAGCAGAGGGGTGGGAATTAATTTGATATTTTAAGTTTTAGTTATTTTGGTTAGCATGATAACATTTTATATTTGTGAAAATTTTTGTATCGGATATTGGGTTTGTAGGCATTGTGAGATGCACTTGTTTACTTTAATGGTGTTTCATTCGGTGTCTGTCGGACAAAGTTTGGCTTGTCTTTTTGATTATGCGGCCTTTCTATTGTTGCCATGACATAAATTTAGGCTTGTCTTTCATATAATTACAATTTTTAAAGATGTTTAAGTAGTATTTTTATTTAGACATTTACAGGTTGCTATTGACATCGTGCATCTCCCCCTCCCCCAATGGAGCTTCGTGAACTCAATTTCTCCCCTTCATCCTCCCCCCCCTCCCCTCTTGGTAAATTAGTCTCTGCGAGTATCCCCTCCCCCCCCTTGGGAGGGGAAGAGGGGGTTCCCCCCCTTTGTCAAGACCTTCACTGCTATTGGTGCTCTAACAAAAGCCATCAAGCTACCAAGTCTCCGTTGTCATATATTCTGACAACAGAGACT
>NW_020868536.1:212591-230091 GCF_003789085.1 Penaeus vannamei
TGATGAGTAGTGACGAAGGAAAGAGAGAGGAAGAAGAGAGAAAGATGACAGAATGTAAGACAGCGGAGATAATGAGAAAGAGAGAAAGAGATATGAAGGAGAGGAGAGGAAAGAAAGGATAAGAGAAAGAGATCAATGAGAAAGGATGCATAGAGAGAGAGAAAGAAGGAAAGAGAGAGAATGAGGATGACGAGAGAAGATGAGAGAGTGAGAGAGAGAGGAGAGAGATGAGTAAGAGAGAGAAGAGAAGAGAGAGAGAGAAAGAAGGTGAGAGTACACCGCGGATGCCTGTCGGAGTTGGACAAAGAATGGATGAATCGAATGATGAAGGATAGAACGAGCCGAGAGAGAGAGGGAGGTCGAGGGATGACAACGAGGACAGAGCATGAAGAGAGACCGCCACGAGAGTATCAGAGAAACTACCATGAACAAGAGACGTACATCAGACGCCGAGAGAGAGTAATACCGCTACGAGACGAGAGATCGAGCAGAAGACACGAGAAGAGAGAGAGAAAGACGGAGAGAGAGATCTGGATCCTTGCCTAACTGAACGAAGAGTCGAGACTGCGACGAGAAGAGATCGGAAAAGCACACAGAAGAGAGAGAGCAGTACACAGAGTGAGAGACAAGACATACGAGATAATATATATATATCTATATATATACTCTCACCTATATACTATTCATCTATCTTAATATATAATAAGTTATTATCATATATTATATCAGTAGTTATATATTTACTTATAATATTTATAATATAAACTATAATTATTATACTATAGATATATTATAAAGAGAGAGGAGAGACGAGGACCATGAGAGAGTAGACAAGAGAGAGAGAAGAGCGAGAGACGAGCATGACTGAGTGCAACGACAGAGAGAAAGAGCACAAAGACTATGAGAGAAGGAAGAGAGAAAAGAAACTGAGTGTGTGAGAAAGAGGAGAGATTTAATAGTTGAGAAATGAGAGGAGACAGAGAGTGAGAAAGAGGAGAAGAGAGAGAGCAGAGAGCAAAAAGTGTTTGGTACTGAATATTCTTGGGTTTATTACACATGCCATTTGGGTCTCACAGAACCAGGAATTGGCCACAGGATTGCTGGGCTACTATCCAATGGCAGATAGAGATTTCACTCACACTGTGCTGTGGAGGTCTGGAGAGAGACTTCATTCACAAGCAAGCCTAATGGCTTTCAATGACAAGGTACATGAAATTATCTTCATGACAATCACATTAGTCTCCACTGTCCTGGGATCCCTAGACAACCACACAGTGTGTCTATGAGCTACAGAGCAGGATTGGTCACACTATGCAGTGTCCCTCCGTGGAGAAGCATGGTTCCAGAAAAGGCCATAGTGTCATAGTGTAAAACTCCTGCATGAACTACACATTGAAGCATTGAGGATCCCATGAATATTATGCCATTGACTGTGTATAAAAAAAATCAAGAAAAAAGATACCGAACTTAGAAAAGCCAATCTACCCATTTCATTAACCCCTTGGATTCTGTTGCTTCACAGGAATCATATGGACCAAAATATATTAGGTAGGACTGGCACATATAAACACTTGGTGTGCCATGACAAGACTCTCTACCATCCCTTTGCAATGTATATATATATATTATTTTCATGCACAAGAATTTTAAGCTTTTATACCATTAACTAACATACATATTGGTCTTTTGACTACATACCATCTCACTAGGAAGTCCATAACTCAGTGAAAAAGTAACATTTTGTTATTTGTGTAATTTTTTACTTATTCATCTTTTTAACATTCTATTTTTCTATTTCAACCCGGCCTACACTCACAATGGCAAGTTCAAGTCACCTGCCCCTTAAGCCAAATTTTTTCATGACATGATGGTGATGTCACCTGGTGACATCAATGGTGTTGATATCATACATTATACAACCATGCCAGCTACCCTGATACCCCATATTCTTTCCAATAGCATATACTGC
This sequence comes from Penaeus vannamei, assembly GCF_003789085.1. NCBI lineage: Eukaryota > Metazoa > Arthropoda > Malacostraca > Decapoda > Penaeidae > Penaeus > Penaeus vannamei. The sequence goes on from NW_020868536.1 coordinate 214,561, forward strand.
TATTAGTGAAATCAGTTAAGCACAAGGTGTAATTACAGACTGATAAAAATTGAAGTCAGGAGGAAGCAAATACTATAACTGAAATTGATTAAAATTCTAGTAATTGCCGATCATGCCACAGCATTGCCAGCCGTACGATTATTCACCATGCAAAGCAGTTTCTTGTTAATTTTTTCCATTATTGTTATTTTTAACTTACTGCTATCGTGACATTTGTGGATGGTATTCCATAATTATTCTCTGGCTCTCTCTTTGTCCAGTAATGTAAATAATATTTAAAGTGAGCTCCGTGTCTTCAGCTATCAGAGTGGGTGTTTTTATGCATTCCTTGATCAAATTAATGTTTCTCTCAGCACATAAATGGCTTTGCCATTTATGTTATTTTTATCATTAACATTGTAATTATTATATTATTAGCATTACTAACAACAGTATCAAATACAAGAAAATGTGATTGAAAATCAAGGAAAAGGTTAAATACATGAGACAGGTACTTCTCGTAACTGGCTGATTGGTGACCTAGTACTTGTGGAGCCATCTATATATAAAAACAATAACTAACTTAAACACACAGTAGGCATGGCATGTACGCACATGCCATCGCTGTCGGCATGTGGTTAAAATTTTTAGTGAGGCATTATTGTTAGTTATAATATATATTACTTATTTCTACAGTATAAATGTACCTAACATAATGTATTATTCAATGTTTAGATAATCAAGTGATAAGCTTCCTAGTAATTATACTTCAATTTTGTTTTGGCATCATCTCTCCCTCTATCTGGGACGAAAGACCAACACAGTGCTGCTGCTCTGGGAAGGGATTTTCATCTCAAATCCCCTCACAGATGGAAAAGCATCCTGCTCAGTAAAAGGATCCTAGGACAGAACAGACTAATGCACCTGCCCCTTTAAGGAAATAATAAAATGAACGTCATAATATGAAAAAGAACAAATATATATACATCCATTAGCTGACTGTTCATATATTTTATGTTTATACATCAACTATTAATTTTCTTTACACCAATTAGTTGGTGTACAAATCTACAGACTAGAGTGACTGTTTTCATTATGCAATAAAGAAAGATGCTTGGTTATAGAAGATTAACTTATCAAAGGAAAGGAACCTTAAACAGGCAGAACTGTCTTTGGCATGTCAATATACACTTAACCCACTAACAACTGGAGCTCCAAGTGCAATATTGAACCACATGCTGGGCTGCACATTAAGTTATCTGCTTTCGGCTCTGTTTTTATTTCTTACATAATGAGGCTAAAGAGAGGTTTAAACCTACTTTTGAGGGGCTGTTTCTCCTCAGAAACTAAATACAGGGCCAAAAAAAGCAAATCACTGTTTAGCGCACACAATCTAGAGCATGCTCAACCATGCCTGACATGATGGGATGCCATCATGGCATGAGCAATGGTCTACCACAAAATGACAGGATGTCACCCTGGAGTGAGTGGGTTAAGGGGTGCAGATGTTAATTGTACAAAATGATGTATTTACAAAAGTGATATACAGAAATTACTGAGAGAAAGGATAACTGTCCCTTCACTCTCTATCAGATGGAAGATATACAATCCTATCAAAATGGCAGTAAATTAAATATTCAGGAAAGATAGCCTTAAGAGGTTCCAGAACTTAAAAACAGAAATGAATCAGCAGTTACAGCATTAACTAAGTCTTCCGAGTATCTGTGTGATGATGTTACTGCCATGTATTGCGTGGCCATGGAAGAAGGTTAGAGCAAACAATCTGCAAGCTCATATGAACAGAGACATATCAATATAAAAAAAAAAGGAGAGAGAGGCCACCTTACCACAGAGTACAAGAGAGCCTATTGTGGAGGTGGCAGCTGGATTATGCATTAGATGATATGCTTTTGATTCAACTTTGTTGAGTAGTGAAACAGCTGAAGAGCCACTCACAAGTCCCCTGTACAGCTGGAGTAGCTGCTCTGAGGAAAAATGTTCACAGCACATGAACAGGACTAACAATTTCTTTGCAGCAGTTTCAGCCAATTCTATGAAGCATGGCCTTCAAAATAAAACAGAGCTAATATTTACTCTTGACACTGATATGGCTAATAAGGTGAACTTGATTACAGCAAGACTTTGGCTTTGGGGCAACTTGTTTATAGACAACTTCTGGATATAGCAAACCCTTGAGAACCTAACAAAATTTATATACACATGTAAATACCAAAATGCATCCCTTCCTGGTACAGCCACTCACCACTAAAACTGTCACTGGAACCAAACATGAGTCAGGGTAATCACCATGAGTCATTTAATAACCTATTAGAACCTGACCAATTCTTCAATCCGACACTATTTTCACTCATCTATCTTTTGTGGTTAACCAAACCTAGTCTTGGTTTGAGTCCAAATTAGATTTATGGACAATCTCTGGAACAGATCTTGTTCAATAATCTGTGGACTTTCTGTATTCTCAAAGATGTGAAATGGATAATAGTAGTAGAAAGAGAAAAAGCAGTTTTAGAGGGGAGAATAAATTCTTTTCCCCTATTCAGTCATCTGATCCAAATCAATATTAACATTGATATATGAACCAATGCACACTGTAGATATCTTTATAAAAGATTATGAAATGAGGAAAATATTAACTAATATTTCCAATCATGGCATATGAGGCATTGAGAATGGGAGAGGTGAACTCACCCTGTACATAAAAAAAAAAAAAATAAATAAATAAATAAATAAAATAAAATAAAATAAAATAAAAGTTTTTCTGTTAAGCCTACTCTATCGTATGACAAGAAATGGCTGAAAATTAAGGTTATAAATATGGTGTAAAACATATAATCAGGGAAAACACTATCTTTCAACTATACACATATCAAACTTGATTTTCACAAGTTTGCCTTCTTTACTGGACTCCTCATATAAATGAACGGGGTTAGATATGGACTGAAGTTCTCTAATGAAAAGAAAAGAAAAGAAAGAATAGAAGAGAAATCAAACTTGTAAAATACAAGTCATACGAGAGAGTGTCAAGGGTTATAGGGAAAACTCCAGGGGTTGCATTGTCAAAAACATAAGAAATAACTGAGAGAAAGCTGGGTGTTAGCTTTGAATGGAGAAGTAAAGCCATATGCATGTAATTTGGAGTGCAGGGTCTTGTACCAAGCTGTACCAAAAAATCTGATATGTTGATATGATTCTCAAAAATTCCAAAAATTCACTAAATGAGATGGGGCAGGCCAAGAGCTTGTGTTCATTACAAAGTGACTCACATAGTGACATAGGTTAAGAAAAGAGGTAAGGAGGTAAGCAATGAGAAAGCAAGTACCAAGGTCCAGAGATAATGCCCTGTTGGAGACTGAGGGGATGAGGACCTTTTTGGCACTATAAGTACCCAAAATTTTATCTCGTCAATGACATTCAAGTAATTTCATGAGCATATATGTCCTCAATGCAATGGGCCCCATTACTGACAAAAATCAGAAATCTGTGGAAAGTTCTCAGCCCTGAGTGTGGGATATGTAAGAATGAATGAGTTTAGGTGGCAAACAAGGTGTCAATAATTGAAAGTGAAAGATTGAGATACGTTTACGAGAAATTAGGTTAAAAAACGAGTAATACTAATTTTCACAAAGAATATGAAGCAAGTAATAAATGAATGAAAGTATTCAGAGAACAAAAAGAAGCTAACAACCAGAGTGAGTAAGATCTAACCCATTAACGCCAGTATATATATTTTGAAGCCGAAAATAAAAGATTCTGGGCGGCTACAAAATTGGCGGGCGCGTGGTGCCCGCCTGAAATGGCCCGCTGCTGCGTCGGAGTGCAAGCCCCGATACAGCGTCACACTGGCGGGACACCCGGCAATGTTTATTTTTTCGGGTGTCTCATATATGGGACACCCATCATTAGTGGGTTAAAGGTCAATTCAAAAATATTTTTTCTTCTGATTGGATTGTCTCCTGCAAAATACTTTCTCCTTTGATAAAGTTTCAATTCCTTTTCCTCATATTCTAACTGCAGTATAATAAGTACCCAACTGTCAATGTATGATAGAATATTTTTTATAACTCTCCTGCAAAAGTAACTTTAAGCTACTTTATAGGTAAAAGTACAAATGTAATCTCAACATGTAAGTTAGTTTATTGAGATTCATTTCATAACAATAATTAATTCTTATAATTCTATCCATCCTAGACAGAGTAAAAGAAGACATAAGCACAGCAAGTTTTCGTATGCTAAGATTCATAAGTAAAAGACTACTTTAAAATCTCATTTAATACGAACTCTATCATGAATGCCCTATTAACTTATATATATATATATATATATATATATATAATATATATATATATATAATATAGATAGATAGTTAGATATAGATATTTATGGATTAGCCTATCAAAACTACATGAAAGGTGCTAGGAATTACTGATTCAGAGAAGGGAGGGAGTCTATGCTTGAAGTCTTCCAATGGATAATATGAATTCATCTTAAACTGCTTGCAAGTCTTTTATATCGCTGAAGAATGGTGTATTGATACTGATAAATTTGAGAAAAATAATCATAAAATGATAAGATGACCACTGAATTTTGCCTGTTGACATACAATTTCACAGAATACTTTATCAGTGAAATCTTGTTACTATTTACAGACTCTTTAAACAATCATCTTTTGATCCTTCTGCTGGTCTGCCCTAGAAGTGCATAATATACACATACAGTGTTATAAGATATCTACCAGATTTGTCAACTGTTCTAAAACTCTATATCCATTACTCTGCCTCCACTATACTGTTAAGTTCATTTACTAAAACAATGGCTATAAATATATTACACATATACCTATATTCATCTTGCATCACAAAAACAGTAGAGGAAAAGAAATAGCCATCAGTATTTCTTTAACACTAACTTCGGACATTTTCCAAATAATTCACACACAAGTTTTTCATATAATTTCTTTATCTTTAATAGCCTGCAGTGGAGGGAGGGAGGGAGGAGGGAGGGAGAGGAGAGGGAGAGGGAGAGGGAGAGGGAGAGGAGAGAGGAGAGGGAGGGGAGAGGGAGAGAGAGAGAGGAGAGAGAGAGAGAGAGAGAGAGAGAGAGAGAGAGAGAGAGAGAGAGAGAGAGAGAGAGAGAGAGAGAGAGAGAGAGAGAGAGAGAGAGAGAGAGAGAGAGAATATCCAATGACTGTTCCATGAAATCTGCACAAAAACCTTGTTTAGTTTGGAAGCTTCCAACACAATAGATACACAACAGATGTTAAAACTCCTTTTTAGTTACTTTTTTTCACCATTGGGAAAATCAGAATATATCTGTCAACATAAGCCAACAGTTAGGTATTAAATCACATGCCAGACACCACTGATATAGTCTAAACACTATGTGGAGGTGTGCAAGGGTTGCGATAAACTGTTTTGAGATATCATACAATGAAGTGACTGGATTCTTTTTCCCAGTTAGCCCCATATAGCAGCAATTTGAGCACATATTTCTGTTTACGCCCATTCCTCTATTAATGAATTGCTTGTGATTGTAACAATAAGTTATTGTAACAACAGGATACTATGTTGACCTTGTGAGATCAAATATAATATCATAGGTATTACAATAGATTATGCAAAGCAAAAATAATTATTTTTTAGATTCCTGATTTTAAGCAAAATTCTCTCAACCCAATAACGAATGGTGTCCCACATGAGACACCCGAAAAAATAAATATTGCCGGGCGTCCTGCCAGTGTGGCGCTGTATCGGGGCTCGCGCTCCGACGCAGCAGTGCACCGCGGCCAGCAGGCGGACAGACTTAGGGGAAGCTCATCCTACCGATTTTGTAGCAGCCCAGAATCTTTTATTTTTGGCTTCAAAATATACTGGCATGAATGGATTAAGATGTTCATCCTTAACATAAAACAAATAATAGAACCTGGGCTTTCCACTACTCTACTATTGTAAATTGTATGAATACAATCATAAAATATTGCAACTTCTTATACATGACTATAGCCATCTTTTATGACAGCAAAAGAGGTGTCACATGCCACTAAACTCTACCCTAATCCTCTGACATACTAGGAGTGGTCATGGTAGCTGCTTCACTGTATCGGTTATTTTCTAATATTATCTATTATTTTGGCAAATATCATCCAAAATTTTGCTATATAATGAAAAGGTTTAATGTTTAAACATTTCATAATGATATTTCCAAATGCCTGTTATTTCACTATTCACTTAGAGCCTGCTTGAAATTGTGCATGCAAAATAATTGAATACACTAAACATTTGCATACTTGACTGGCTCATGCTGCATATGTTTGTGGAGAACTAGTCCTTTAAAAGTAAGTTTAAAGCCTCATTTTATCCTCATTACCTAAAAGAATTGCATCCACACTGACATATTCTTATGTATAGCTCTGAGGGCTCTTATCATGACTGGGTTAAAATTACAAGCTGATCTAACAGTTACACTGCTATAAAGCCAAATCAGCATGTTTTTGCTGAGGTAAAGTTTTAATTAGCAAATATTAGTACTTATATTTATAACCCAATTTCATAATCTGATATGGCAAGAAAGACTAGAGAAATGTGTTTACACATAGATGGTTTCACAAGTGCTTTGACACTTAGTTAGCCCACATCTGTTGAGTATCCCAATTTGTGAGGCACAGCTAAAAAAAAAAATTTCTGGTTACTATTCCAATCCCATAAGACAAAAGGGTGTACTGTTGTTGGGAAAACAAATAATTGTTTAGTAAGAGCACTGTTTACATTCTAGAGTGAAATTTGACAAAAATTATATATGTATGTGCATTTTATGTACTAAAAAATATATACCCAAATATAATATTTCCAATATATAATGCATTTATCCAACACAGTGCAAAGTATACATGATTGTAACTGAATGCTGTGATACTTGTAATATTTTGGGTTTGTAAATGAAAACCAAATATTTTCTAGTAAATATGAATTTTGTCCCTATTATCATCTTCCTGATATTCTTCATAATATAGGTCTACATCTGACTTACTCACTTTAAAAAGTAACTAAAACTAATAAAGCACAGTTTGCGTAAAGATACTAAATCAATTGTAATACCTTTCTCCATTGTTTTGGTCCTAATATTTACAATGGCTTTAATTCTAACCTAAAAGAGGTATGGAAAATAAGAGGTCAAGGTAATATCATACATAATAGATGGACATCTCTAGATTCTCTAGTACAGCATTCTCTGCGTAAGCAATTTTCACTTTTAGCAACCAACTACAAACCCTGTCATGATCCTGGATTAACAATCAGTAAGTTGAGATTACAATACTGCGCCAATGCTTCATATTCTATCATCATTGAATCTTATGTCTTTTATTACATAATTTAATCCATTCATGATTAGAATTTCTGATGGTTTCTTACTTAGATATTTAAATTCAACCTAAATTTTACAGTTCCCCCTAGGGAGAGCCATAAGTGCAGCATTGATATAGGCTAATACACAACATCCTTTGTAATTGCCTGAGATTTCTAAATAAGAACTCACATGTGTTATGATTGTGTACTTCCCCATAAACTTCCCTTCCAGACACTTATTGTCTAGTATTGTGTTAAAATAACTATAGTTATGGTATCTAGTACTATTACTGCATTAGGGACTCTAAGAAGCAAGATGGGACTGGAAAGGCTGGCTTGGGACTTTTCCAGTCTAATGGTTTCCCATTTAAAATCTGCCTAAAGATTAGCAATTTCCACTTCATCAAGGTTTTGATGGTGTACGTCTCTCTAAAGGTCCTACTATAAATGGTACACACTGAACTCTCTCTGTAACCAGAAGCCACCAGGTGCATGCCACGCCCACTGTGAGTTTAGTATAATGATTGTCTTTACACATAGACGGCTAAAATGAGCCAATGAGCAAACCTTTTAATTGATTTTTGGAAATATTTTATGTGCATCTTACATTGCTTTCAGTAATGTCATTAACATTATAACAATTATGTTTATAATAATAATACCATCAATACTGACTGTATTAGCTAAAAACAACAAAAGCTGAAATCAGTTGAGGTGACAATCTCTAGTGATTGACTCCTTTTAGGCTAAGCACTTGTGGAGACATTACAAAAAAAAACTACTACAGTGAACACTACATTCTCCATTGACAATAGGTTGAACTATCATACTTGCTTTGAATAGGAAAACACCTTTTCACAGGTCTTAAGCATGGGAGGTAAAACCTGATTTCCTTTCATCAACCCCTGAACTAATTTGGCAAACAAGCCTTTACTTGCAGCTAATTAAAAATGTAATTCAGAAAGAGAAAAGTGTTATACTTTGTGATACATGCAGAAAAGATAGCAGGATATCAATTCAATCTGCAAAAGTATCCACATCAGCTACCCTTTCCAAACTTTAACCTTTTCATGACAGGCATGCCTATAGCCATCAAGACATATGACATGTCATAACTCACTCTAGCGAGCTAGCAGGTGGGCTGGCTGTACGCAGCACACCAGCCAGAAAGGCTATACTGTTGTGCAATTAGTACATCACTGATAATTCTAGCCTTGCCATGATAGGAAAATGTGTCATAATATCATACATCTTTTCCACTGATAAAAAAACCTTGGAAATTTTGAACTATACTGCAATTCTATGTTACAGTCCTTTCCTTTCTTCTTCTAATTAAGCCTATTAACCCACTGATGATGGGCACATGCACTTTGCACTGTTTAATCGCTTCTGTTTACTCACAGACATCTTCACAAGAATCTATAACTAGGCTTACTTATCACTCCTAATGACATCAGTCCTTGAATTTTCAAGCAAAACATTTTTTTTTCTACTGCTATTAGCAAGATCATTATTGTTATCATTATTATCATCAAGTACTGATATCATCATCATCATCATTATTCTAACAATCATCCTTATCATTATCATCAATATTATAATTATTACTATTATCAATATTATCATCATTATTATTATTATTATTATTATTATCATTATCCTTATTATTATTATTATCATCATCATCATCATTATTGCTATTACCATCATTATCATCTTCATTTCTGTAATTATTTCATAACCCTTATTATCATCATTATTTACATTATCAAGAGTAATAAGAAAAAAAAAAGGCTTTTGTCATGGAAATTCAAGAAATGGATTAAATAGGTTTGGTAAGCTAGACCAGGTAATTAACCCTTTAGTGCCTAAAACATTTCTGGAGCCATCTATATGTAAAGATAAATAAGTAAACAAAACAAAACTATAGTGGACATTGTATAAATACATGCACTCCAAGCATCCATGGGTTGATTATCTAAAGTTCCATTACTATATCCTTGCCTAATTAAGAGCCACTTCTTGTTTAAATCACCCCTATTAAATAAAGATTAATCATCATTCAACTTTTAAATCAGTTATATTACTTAAATTACCAAGAAAATCTTTTGAAATGAAGAACCACACCAACAGACAAGATCAACCAAATCTACAAACAGAAAACCTTCCTAAAGAGCTATTAGCAGTAAGTGCTGACTTTTAGAATAAACAGAAAAAAGGATAAATGATCTGCTGTGAAAAAAGAATCTCATTCTTTTATCTGAGCCACTTACAAACTAATTTCTTAATTTCATCCCTATAAACAAAGACAAGTGGGAACTTCTAATCTAAATGACTCTGCTGTGCTAAGCCAACATTTCTGATGCAGGTTTCTTGATCATGTAAAATTCTTGTCACAGGAAGAGATGTTATAATATTATTTCTTTGCATGAGAACAATATGTTATCAACATGAGTTATTGGTTTCAGATATGTACACAACTGTTGACTAAGTCTATGAACATGACTGTTCAGCCCCTCACTTCTTCCTCAACTGTCCCAATTTTTCTTACTAAAATTAACTGTTCTCTCTAATTTAAACTGCCCTTTTTAAAGCATGTGTATAGATACTTATGTATGAATTTACCTGTATATGCATGCAGAAGACTATGTACAAATTTATGAATGTGCATAGGCCTTCATGCAATAAATACATACTTTCTCTTCCCTCCCCATCCTGCATTCCACTGTTTCCTACCCAATCCCCCTAATATCTGTATACAAAAAAACAGGCCTTAAAACAGAGACATACAGACACCTGTGCATATGCACCCTACCACCCACCCACCCCCACACCCATATCCATACCCACCAACAAACATGATTTGAAATGAAGTTATCAATATTCAGTTCAAAATTAATTCATAAAGAATTCATTAAAAAGATGATATTGCAGGGTATCTAAGTAAAAGAAATTACTGAAAATAATACACCTATTCATTTGTCAAGAGATAAATAAAGACTTATACTCATTATAGTTATAATAGGAAACACATAACTATTTTGAAGGATAAAAAATTAGTCTGCCAACTCACCTGGTCCATTGGGTCCTGACATCATGCCCATTCCCATGGGGCCAAAGCCTTCATTCCTCATTCCTCCAGGCCCATGTGGGCCAGGTGGGCCTCCCATAATCCCAGGGTGGTTACTGGAGCCTCCTCCACCAGGTGGACCAAAGCCTGGCACTGGCACAAAATTGTTGAACCCACCAGGTCCTCCTGGCCCAACAGGACCATTGGGACCCCCGGGGCCATCTGGACGGAAACTGCCTGGACCATCAGGTCGCTGGCTTTGTTGGGGGAAGCCAGGTGGAGGCCCATTGAAGGCATCAGGCCCAAACTGATCTAGGGGTAAAAAAAATATATATATGATAAGTCAGTAATTAATTTTGCTTTTCCTGGAAGTACTTAAGAAAGACAAAGGTAAAGGTATAACAAGCAGCACATATATCTCAAATCAATACAACAGGCCAGCCAAAATCTTTATGCTATCAAAGAATAAAAGGCTGATAAGCAGAGTGGAAGAGACAAAAAAGGAAAAAGAGATAGGCCAGAAGGCTATACCTTATAATGACTGTATTGCATATGAAAGCACTTCATTTAGAAATAGTGGGTTTGTAAATGTTACTTGCAATGTAAAGAAAGTAATAAACTGATTATATTTCTCCAAAATATTTTTTTCTTACGATATTGATAAAAGTAAGTTCATACTTCAAATATCAAAAACATAATGCTTTAAAAACAGATTAAGTATGAAGAGTTCTAAATATATTTACTCAAACTTACATAAACTTGCAAGCAGTTTTTTTTTTTTTTGAAGATGCAAAGATCACAGAGCTCAACAGTTTTAGAAGACCAAGTCAATGCACACCAAGACATCAGAAATGTTTCCTTCAAGACATGAACAATAAAAGAAGAAAAAAAAAAAAATCTGAAAATAAGATATTCCTAGCACACTAAGGGGGAATAATGAGTGCCTTTAGCTTAACTAAGGATGACTTGACATCCACTGTGCTTTCAGAAGTGAAAAGAAATGGGGACTTGCAAAATGAGACTCTCTCTAAAGACACAGTTCCAAGACCTTTATACATAAGGTTAAATCAGCACAAGAACACACACATTTTAAAGCAAGAGAGAAGATTCAAGGATATTACAAGAGAAAAAAAAGTTTTGTATACTTCAGAACTAATGAAACACCAAATAGAAGCAGAAAATTCAATAGTTAGGTCAACATACATAACAGGCTAAAGTTCAACAAAAAAAAATAAATAAATAAAAAGGGGAAATTGTATTGTACTTACTGTCATCCCGTCCTCTTGCATCATCACGGTCGCGGTCACGGTCATGGACCCGATCTTCTCTGTCATGTCCAACTCGTCCTCGATCTCTATCTCGGTCTCGATCTCTGTCCCTCCTGTCTCTGTCCCTATCATATCTATCCCGTTGGCCCATCTCGCCTCCAGAGGCCAGATTTCTTAATCGTTCGACTAATCCCATTTTCTCATCACGGGGCGGTGATCTTCCACCCGATCTGTCAAACCGTGATGGCCTGTCTCTTCTTCTCTCCCCACGATCATCCTTTTCCTTAGATGATAGTCCATTCTCCTTCCTGTGTTCCGAAAAGTTACATTATTAAAAACAACTCTTATTTATGAAACCTAAGTTTAAATTACTTATTCTACACAAGTCAAAAACGATTCACCATCAAAGAGTAATTACTTAGAATAGTGGTTCTTACCCTGGGGGATTATTAGTAATTTCCAGGGAAGGGGGAGCCCTGGGGGAAAAGTAGGAATTCCTCTAATTACATATGCTATTCTCTTAATAAGAGCATGGCAAACATGGTGATTATGATTTGGTAACTGAGCATCAGTATCAAGTATCACTTAAACCCATTAGTGGTAAGTTACATGTACTGTCCCTTTTGGCTTTGTTTTATAAATTCTGTTTACACAATTACAAAGTGTGCTTATCTCACCTGTATCTCATTCCCTGAGTTTAATTACTATTACTATAGTCATTAATGCTATCATCATTATAATCATAAAATTTTAAATATTAGTAATAAGAATAAAAAAACTAGGCACTTGTGAAGTTATTTATGTGTAAGCAAAATTAGCACAACAAAACCACAACAGACAGCACATGAATACATGTACTCCAGTAATAGGTTATCTTATGCTCAATGAAAAGACTATATGTGTGTGTGTGTGTGTATATGTATATGTATGTATGTATATATATATATATTTTTTTTTTTTCTCTCTCTCTCTCTCTCTCTCCTTTTCTTTGCTTTTCTTTTCTTTTTTTTCAAATCTGTAAAGGAATTCTAAGTTTAGATGTACAAGTGGAATAGGAAGAACCTACTCTCAGAGAGAGTGTTGTAGTAACACGACTTACGAGGGAATCTCCATATAGTCTTAAAAAGGACTAATCAGACTTAACTTTTGTGTGAATGCTACATTAATCAACCCAATGCACTAATTCTCATCTTCAATATGTTTACTCATAATGTTAATTCATCTAACCCCTAAGAACTGCAAAACCTTCAGCTTCTCTCTAAGGCAAATTTTGGTTGCAGCCCATGCTTTTATCATATAAAACAAAAAAAATTGTATTTAGATGTCTAAATAAGTATCCACATTTATAAACAGTAACTTCATGATATATAATAGTATAATCTATGGATGTGCCATACAACACCAGAATTAACCTCACATTCACTACATTTAACCTAGGAGAAAATAAAAGCAGGACAACACAACTGTGTTAATGGTTCAGGCAGAGGAGGCCTTACAAGGGAAAAAAGGGTAATAGGGGTGATATATTAGAGGACACTGCTGAAACATTTCTCTGATCATATGAAAACCTTACTCACCCAATATCATTTTTCTCTACATCTTCCATCTCAATGTCCATATCATTTGAGTCATGAGAATTACTATTTATCATGTTTGCACTGTTTGCCATGGTCGTAATAGGCGGTGCAGAGTTCATATTGCTCTGTAGGTCACTTCCAGGAGGCACTGAAAATATTAAACAATTCTTTAACCAAATGCACTTGCTGTTGCCTATGAACATGCAAATAAAACAATTTTAGAACTAAATAATGTCACAAGCTCCAATTCTATCATAGATTTGCTATATCTAACTCACAAATGTTGGTAGTGACATCATAAAAGAATTAAGTAGTTGGTTCACATCTTGAATTTGATCATGACCTTTCTTACAGTAGTAAATATAATAAGCACAAATTGAAGATTAATACCAAATATACTTCAGCTAAAATAGTAACTGGCTTGAATGCAGTCTTCTAGAAACTCAAAAATCAATTTTACTTTTTTCTCTCCATTGTAAAAATAATAATAATATCATGTATAGTCAAATTAACAGTCAGGGAGGCAAAGTGAGAAATAACTTACTAATAGGCCGGTTGGGCATATTGGGTGCCATGCTAACTGGGGGTGGCATGGCACCTATGAGAGGCTGACCTAAGATCGACGACACAGGTGGGTGAACACCAAGTGGTGGCAGACCCAGAGGTGGCGGAACCCCTAGAGGAGGCATGTTTGGTGGCATTAAGCCTTGGGGTAGAGGAGGCATTCCTCCAGGACCATGTCCATGTCCATGTCCAGGACCATGTCCATGTCCATGTCCATGTCCATGTCCATGTCCATGCCCATGCCCATGCCCATGCCCATGTCCAGGTCCATGCCCATGGCCAACTTGAGGTGCTAAAGAAGAAAATACATGAAAGCTAATTAACAACTCACAGTAAAAGTACATACATTATTACTATATATGCAATCTACTTGATTCAAATAGTTCCAATCTTAGCTTGGAAACCTAAAATATCAAAAGCAAATTCTTCAGTGCCTGAAATATTTGTTTGCAATTTTAAGAATCATATTTTTTGAGATAATATAAGGTGTCAATTCTGCACCAAATTTAAACAAAATACTTTTGCTTTTTATAATTTCAATACATGTGTAATAAAGTCAAACCTGTCCTGATACTTACGAGGCATGTTTGGCAAACCAAATGGAGGAGGCAACATAGATGGAGGTAGACCTGGGGCACTAGTAGGCAATGGGGGACCATCCCGACTAACATCTTGAGATTTCTCTACTGGTGGTGGCATTGGTGGCAGGGGGGCTACACCCTCCTGTCCTCGTGAATTGGGAGGATGGCCAGGTGGCACTCCAATAGGAACAAAGCCTGGGGGAGGTCCAGGTGGAGCTTGTTCTAATCCATAGCGACCTGCAACAAAATGATTGCATTCACTGTTTACTATAAAACTGGCTGCATTTCTGTACATGTAGTTACTCTTTCTCAACAAGAGTATACCAGTGGTCAACCAATAGGTTTATTCAATTTGCACACTTTAAATCAATTAATATATTAACTAATCAATATTCATAAGTATGGTATATGTCATATCCACAAAGAAATGAGATAAAAATGTTGAACATGACTTCATGGAAATAAAGTTAATACAGAAAATTCAATATCAGGATTTATATGGGCAATCTTAATCCATTTACGATAGGTGTCCCATATACAAGACACCTGGAAAAATAAACACTGTCAGGAGTCCCGCCAGTGTGACGTAGGACCGGAGCTCGTACTCCAAATACGCCGCAGGCCGCGGGTGGTGTATAGGCAAATTCTGGGTCAGTCCCGCACACCGAATTTGCAGCCGTCCAGTAACTATTATTATCGGCTTCAAAACGTACTGGTAGCAGGTTAAGGGGGCCATCGCACTTGAAAACGAAGTTCGTTAATTATGATCAGAATTATGAAATTTCTTCTTAATTTGGTGGAAAAAAAATTGAGATCTAAAGTATGATATATGGACTTTTATCATCCGAAATGAAAATCTGATCGTTGAAAAAATCGCATATTTATTCTGCTTTCAAATTATCCAACCCCGATCAGAATCGACCTAGTAGTTACGGAGTGACACAAAAAAAAAAAAAAAAAAAAAAAAAAAAAAAAAAGTGGAAAAATATGTAGTTTTGAGTTATCAAGGCTTTGAAGTTGAGGACTCTTATTCCTCCATTTTTTTTTTTTTTTTTTTTTTTTTTTTTTTTTTTTTACAAATCTGATCTGTGCATCAATGTTGATACATTCTATGGCATTCACATGTACTCT